>JAQISU010000029.1:6787500-7387500 GCA_029339505.1 Unio delphinus | reverse complement strand
GACAGAATGATTCAACAGCTGATGAATGCATGCATGCATGTATATGTAGGAAAGGAATGGAATAATCAAAATGCCAGTTAAAAAGAAGTAATAGTTTCAGTTTATTGCTGTCCATTTACTATCTCATATCCGGCTGAAATCACTAATTATATAAGATGATTACCAACTGAATGCCATCACACACCAATACAGCAATTTCAAAGCACAAGCAACATAAATCAAATACTTTCTTCCATGTATGAAATCCATTTTAAATCCAATGATGTCGAAACACAAGCAAAATTTTACAGCAAATTAGTATACCAAACAGAAATAGGAGCTGTTTACGTATTATAATGTATATTCCTGGGTTCACAAAACAAATCCATGCAATTAAAATATTAAATAATACAGAAAAAGAAACCCAAATATCTAAATTCACCCCTAACTATAACTGAACCGACATGCAGGCTCTCAACTAAAAAGACTGGATAAAGTGTCTGGACTAGTCACTCACGGAACTTTTGAAGTCTCCAGAATATCCTTCAGAGTCCCTGTCGTAAACTCTGAAGTCCCTAACATTCAAAAGGAGAGAATGGAAAATGAAAAAGCACATGCTCAATAATTCAGGATTGAATTCATAGCCATTTATGATATCACACTAAAAAGAAATACTCTTCAGAAAAAAGAATGACAAGTTTAAACATTATACAAATACATATTGTCATTATTTTGACCATAAAACAACACTAAAAACAAAAACATTACTTAGAATGCAGTGTCTAGATTTATCCTCAAGTAATAGTGTATCTCCATTCCCTCCAATGAAAGTATTAAGAGTAAATACCTGGCATTACACTGTACCATGTGCATGTGTATGTAAATTAACATCATAAATTGAAACAAAGGAACGAAAAAACAAAGGTTTGAAAAAGTATACCAAGCAGCATACAAAAAAATAATTCAAAATATGTTAATTAGTAAATAGTGTGTCTGTGTGTGTGAGTTGTTTTTAACATAGCTTTAACAACTTTTCAGTCATATTGCTTGAATGTCTGCAGTGTGGCAGTTTATAGTGATATCTAGCACTGGGGCATCATGCCACAGACATGTAGCATGATGTCACATCCAGTCACATTATCCGGATACCAGACCGACCAGTCCTAACACTAACCTCTTAATGCTGAGCGCCAAACGAGGCAGCTATTAGTACCATTTTCATAAGTCTTTGGTATGAGTCAGCTGGGAATTGAACCCATGACCTCCTGCATTCAAGCCAGACGCTCTAACCACGTAGCTACCAGAGCGGTCTGTAAATAGTGTTATTTGCATTATGAGTTAACCCAAGATAATAAAGGGGGATATAAAAATGATGAAATAATCTTTGCATATGTATGGTACCTAAATACATGTAGCTTGAGACTGCAGATCTGAACTGCTGTCAAGATGAATTTATTTAAGCTTTATTTTCTTTAACTCAATGTCACCAGTCAAATGGAACTTTTGCCTATTTGTTTTTCATTTTCACTTGTTGGCATTTGTGTCATTTTCATCACAAGTCCATTTGCCAAAAAATGAAAACAGCTTTTGCTGACTACTTTTTAAGAGTCAATGGACTTTTCTGCTTTTAAAGTCACTACTGATACTTTAGTACTCTATTCAGGTCCCACTTTTGAAAACATCAGTTATTACTATGGTATACAGATGATCTGACAATACTGATAAAGCTTTTTTTACTTTCAGGATTTGTATTCATGTCATTACCAATTTTATTTAAACACCACACTCAGTAGAACATTTTTTTTTAAGCAGTAGCCTTTCAAGTCTTTTTGATAAGGACACTTAATAACAATGGCTTCGAGAATGTTAAGCCTTTAGCTATTGTGCATAATGTTCACAGCTAAACATATGAAAGGGGGAAAATGAGACATGTCATGGGATGCATTACTGGGATAAATGGTGTTTAATTTAAGAATTTCACATGTATTTGACCTGGAAGCTCCAAGAGCCATATTTATTTATTTACGGGTACATGATGGTGCCAATGAGGACATTAACAGATTGGTCACTGTCTATCAACATATGGACATTAACAGATTGGTCACTGTCTATCAACATATGGACATTAACAGATCACAGGAAGGATTAAAGTCAGCATGAATAGTGAAATGTGTCCATAAAAGTTAAGTAGCTGACCATATGGAATGACTTTAGTGATAGAGGTCATTTCAGCTGTTCTGTGTCCTGGTACCAAATACAAAAGCTGTTCTGTATGTTGTTGCCAAATACAACAGCTGTTTTGTGTGATGGTGATAAATACAACAGCTGTTCTGTGTGATGGTGCCAAATACAACAGCTGTTCTGTGTATTACTACCAAATATAACTGATGACGCATTAAATATGAGTGGTTCATTTGAGATATAGGGAATTTGGGGTATTCTATAACTGTTAGGAAAACAATATTGGGCACTTACTAAATATAATGGTGGTGAATCCAATTCAAGGCAGATTGTGAACACACATTATGGCAGTATCAATTTTAAGTACACAGGTTTTGAAAAACTTCTGAACTGATGGATGCTCAAAGTTATATGTACAATATTTTTGTAATGATAATTTTGGTTGCAGGATTCACAGGGTTAAGGTATTACATGATGAACAATGTTAGAATGACATGCAATGTAACAGGAGAGAGCTGCTATTAACACTGTACAGATCAATGCATATGTACATCATTAAAATGCACTTGGAAACTGAATGAAAAAAATTAAGAAAAGCATGCTCTATAAGAAGATTAAGTGCAACAGAGTTAAGATTTAAACCATGCAAAGATGAAACAGTTTTATAAGTTATTATATGAGTAATCTGTGATATCATAGGTGAACTAGTTTTTGTTGGCAGTTTTTTAATTATACGTTATTATATGTGTAATCTCTGATATCATAAGTGAACTAGTCTTTTTTGGCAGTTCAATAATTATGATGCTGACAGAAAGATAGTGATCCTTTACCTCCCATATTTAGACTATGGGACAAACTCGAGTATATAATGATCCATTTTTCAGACAATACGAAAATAACGGCTATTCCAGTAAAACATACATGGGACCAAGGGTGGCACATGCAACATAGAAAAGTCAGCTACAGATGCAATTTAAAATCTTTTACCGTCTTTCTTTAAAAAGTTAATCTGAGTACATTATCATATGTTCATCATGTAAGAAAATGCCTTCCTTGGGTTAAATGTTTGTATAATGGAACAGCCATAACTGATCACAATGAATTTTAAATATTTAGTATTGTTAATATTCAATAAAGAGGATAAGAATATGAGATGTTAGTTTCATAGTACACTTGGTACTTCTAAGTAATAAAACCATGCTAAAGAAATAACGGATGCAGTATAGCAGGTCTTACTTGATATTGGACAATTTTAGAAGTCTGAAATAAGATGTAATTTATTGTTCAATGAAACATTATCACTTGTGTCTGATTCTCTTTCCAAATATTCATATATTCTGCACCAGTTATAAAATAAACTGCTTTAAATAAATATATTTCTCACTTTCCCCAGATATTTATGGGGTGTAGGAGCAATCTGCTTATAACGGAATACATTTAACTTTCATGGACTGTTGTAGGTTATGTACCCCAAAAGGTACAAAATACAGAATTAAGTCCCAACACTATTTGGGCACGTGAAACCTAGAGAAGACAAACCTTGCTGCTATATGCTGCAATGCTACAAGTTTTAAAAGCCTAAGACTCAAATAAATGAACACAAACAATATTAGATTTTTATTCATGAAAGTGACCACTCTCAAGACAATACAAAATACCTTTAATAACATAAGTTGAAAAAACTGTTTAAGATACAAATTGTACTTTTAAAATTATCGTGAATATGACTAGAATCAAAATTTAAAACATTAAATACATGTTCGAAGATTCTATCCCTTCACAGGTGAATTTATTTCAAATTTGCTTGGTTACATAAAGCTGGCAGCTTCCAATGTGAGGTAATATTTTGTAGTACTTAAACAATACATAGTGCTGGCCACAGATCCATTGGAAGAAAACAAAATTAATCACAATAATGAAATAATATCTATTTAGTATTTATATCCACCAAACGCCACACCTATAGGAAATTCTGAGCAAGTATTGCTTAACTGTGTCCTCTATGTCAAACCTCTGTTAGCTGCATGTTGAATGCATACAGTAACGGCAAGTTTGTGTCATGGATGGCAAAGTCAGTGAGGTGCATTTTCTTTATTCACATACACCTGAACTTACCAACTTGTCAGCATCCCCAAGCAACTTCTGAAACTGTTCATCATCTGTGAGCCAAGATGGCAGCTCTGTCTCTCCTACAAGGAGAAATTTTAAGGTGTACTGAGCATGCAATATTTCTTAACAAGAGAGAGCAATTTCCTGAGAACCAGATACATACATTTTTGACTGCCAAGATCAGGACTCGGTTCAGTTCTCACAACCCCAAACCCAAAACAAGACACTTAACAGGTCCATCAAAAGAAACTCTTAGAAGAACTTGTGTTACTCAAAGTCCTGTGAAACTAGGCAAAAAAAAGTCCTTCCATAAGACTTGAACAAGTATCCAAGGTATGCAGAGTATTACAGTGATAACGGCAGTGTTGTCTCTAACCTGTTTTTATAAGACACTGTACCCAGCCCTTCCAAGGTTATTAATGTTGTTGAAGGGTTTAATGCCATACTTCAGCACACGATAGGCTATACATGGCAGCCAGTATTATTGGTGGAGGAAAAACCGGGGAAAACCCCGAGAAAGAACCACCGAACCACGAGAAGCTACAGGCAAGCTTTCTCACATACCCACATTAGCCGAATCTTAGACTCGAACCCACGCAGACAGGTGAGACGGCAGTGATCCATAATGGACAGCGCTTTAAACCACTCGGCCACTTGGGGCCCCAGCCCTTCCAAGGTGGCACCATGCCTTCTTTGGAGTGCTGCCCTGTCTTAAATCTCCAAAAGATTATATATGCTGCATATGTAACATGTTTCCTTTGCATTAGGGGCATCATCTTGGCATAATTTTAATCTAATTTGCACTTAACTATCTTCCTAATGGACCAATAACAAACATGTCTCCTCCTGTAAAAAGGTTCCCAATGACTTTACCACATTTAAAAGACAATCAGCACGCTAAACCAACTTGTAATTGGAGGAAAACACTGTCAGGGTTTGTTAGAGGTTTAACTGTAATTTATCTGCCAAGTAAACCAGCTACATTAGTACACATAATATTTGTCACACTAGATTCGAGATTTTTAAAACAATTATCAGCAATGATATCATTCAGATCAAGTTATGCATTACAGCTACATCTTCAGTGTGGTTCTCCACAAAGCCATTTCTTCTGCTGGCATGACAACTTTGAAGTGGGGAGGTGGGGGTGGGGGGGAATGGGAGGTGATTCGGATGCTTGAAGCAAGTAGAATTCAGTGTGAATATGTACCAAGGTGCAAGAGGACATTTTAATAATTCAGAGTGCCTTCTCATTCTTCATGCACTGCATACAAATAGTAACATAGTGACATGCTTGTTCTCTCTTTCTCTGTTTCTTTTGCCTATTAACAAGGCAATCTTTTTTTTGGGGGGGCGTCTTTTATTTCTTCATCTAAACTGGTCAAGTGTTTAATTAATCAGTGTGAATATGTATATATCAAGAAACAGATACGAAAGTGGTCAGTATTAATAATTCAGGATGCTTTCCCATCCCTTTTCTATGCATGAAAATAGTAACAAATTTCTAGGATAGTTGAATAAAACATTATCTGGCACGTGCTCTCTCTCTCATTCTCTCTGTCTCTAAACTGTGACTGATGAACATCAACTATACACTTATGTTTCTTTTTACCAACAAATTACAACGTTATAGAATAATTATATAATAATCGAGTTCAAACACCCTTTGATGCCAGATATATTCTATATTGATACCAATATTTTCAGTTCAAAGAGACTTGTGTTAAATGATGTATGCATCTATTGTTGTTGTTTTATGTACACATCAGCACAATAATGGCAAGTGTTGCTAAACTTGTGTACCCAGTGGAGCATAAAAAAGATCAAGGAAAACAAGGGTAAAAACCTTAAAATACAGGGTCAAATTCTTGGCAGAAAGTGAACTTTTTTTATGAAGTTCAAGACCTTCTAAGCATTAACATAATAATTGGAGCTATGTTGAATGGGAGCCAAAGTCAACAAAATGTAAGCTAAAATCGACTCACAAAAAATGTTTTCAGGCTAGGTGTCCATGCTTATTGCTAGCAAGGAATATATTACCAAAAGAAAAGTTAAGAAAACAGATTGCATGAAAAATCACCAAGAGTTTGGAAAACAGATTGTGTGAAAAATTACAAAAGTTTTCATGCAATTCATTACCTTTTGACTTGGCAATTTCTAAGCGCTGTTTCAGTTCTTTCAGTCTGCTAATTTCATCAGTAAGATATGATAATTTGGTCTGTGAAGCTTGCAGATCCAGCTCCAAGTCTAACGATGTACGAGGCAAAAATCGGCCACCAAACAAATTAGCATAGCCTGGGGACTGTAAAGAAAACACAACTATTAGTGTAATTTCCTAAGAAGTCGTCAAGGCAACAAAATTTAACAGAATAAAAGATCCAAGTCTCAAACTTACCTTAACTGCTACAACAATGTACATTCAAAATGAATCAATACTCTGAATAATAGTACTGTTTCCAACAGAGACAATGAAGGATGAAATTTATGTGAAAAAAAATCAATGTGATAACTCTCATAATGATTATGATGCCACAGATGATTAAAGTACTAATGGCAATAAGAGTCATGATAAGATAATAATTTATAAGGGTGTCTAGGTGAGATAAATATCCTTTCAATTATCTGTTATGTTGTGATAGCATAGTGTATTGTAACCAGTCTAACTGCATGTTATTTATCATGTCTGATACATGCATAGTGTATTGTAACCAGTCTAAATGCATGTTATTTATCATTTCTGATACATGCATAGTGTATTGTAACCAGTCTAGCTGCATGTTATTTACCATTTCTGATACATGCATAATGTATTGTAACCAGTCTAGCTGCATGTTATTTACCATTTCTAATACATGCATAGTGTATTGTAACCAGTCTAACTGCATGTTATTTACCATTTCTGATATATGCATAGTGTATTGCAATCACACAACAAACCAGTCTAGCTGTATGATTTTTACCATTTAAAGACCTTCCACGTTTTTCAAAAAATAAAAATATGATATACACTTATAGCTCACTGCAATAAAATGTATCATTTTAAACCCTATTAAAGACTGTGATATATGTGAACGAACAAAGTAAACACAATACACATCAATCTTGAAATTGTTTTCAAACTTAATTAGCACAAAATTATTTATCTAGCATTTTTTAATTCCAGAGGTAAATAAATGTGTTTGTGGTGTGATGAAAACTTAAGAAAAATGTTTCAATTTGTACAAACCCGTTTGTGTCTTAAACTTCTTCTCTCCAAAGAGTTCCTCTGAAAGGGTCCTTTCTTGTACAAAGGCATGGAGCTATCACTGTCACTTCTGTTCAGCTGCAAACAAAGAGCAAAATCATATATGTTATGGTTATGAAAGGAATGATCCTAAACTTGAATTTACAAAATGCAAAAGCATACAAATAAAGTTGAAATGTCAATGCTGAAAACATGAATCGTCACTTACACTTGGAATTATATTACAACATGACAACATCATAAGAATGTACAGCCAAGGTTGAATGAGATACATGCTGCTGTAGGTTTATTAGTGTAAAAAAAAATTAAGCTTATTGGTGTAATTAAGAGATTATGTCTATTTTTCAAAATGGGGATATCTATTGTAATAGAAGTATACCAGTAGTTTTTTTTTTCTTTTCAATATTCAAATTCTGTCATAATCTCCTCATGCTGGTGCATATGGGGATTATTTAAAATTCCAACACTGTGCCCTAACCAGAGAATATATATACCTGTTATTGACAGTAAAAACTGGAAGAAAATAAATACAGCATTAATACCAGGTATAAATGTACTAACAGATACCTTTATAAAAGTATAAAGTATCAAGAAAAAGACTGGCCAGAGCAGCTCCATAACAGAATGATGGTCAGATTCACCTATTTGAAAGAGAAAACATAATGGACTGCATGTCTGTGACATGCTCTAATTTCTGTTTTTGATGTTTAGATGAGAAAGATGAGACTATATGTTAATTATTAAAAAATAAACTAAAAAAATAGATAAAATGTATATATTTACAGCCTTATAGTTGATTATGTAAAGTGTGTGATAACAGACCTAACTGAAGGCCTTCAGAGTGAACATTATTGGCCAAGTATCTGTACCATATTTGATGTAATATATACAGTGTGCTTAAGAAACTATTATCTGGCAATTCCATAAAGCTAAATCTCCTTCATAATAAGTAATGTCATAAGAGTTGGCTCCCTTTGATTATGTTGGAAGCTCTCAACTCGGACAAAATCCTCTCTGTCCCAAAATAGTAGCAATGAGAAAAGCAGATATGTGTGTGCGTGTGTATGTGAGGGGTGGTGGTTAATGGCTGGATATCCATTTATAATACTACAATGAAAATCACAATGTTTTATATGTCACTGATGACATCGCTTTTTACAGATGCTTGACTGGGGCAATATAGCTGAAAACATTTAAGTTTACCTGGCAGTACCAGGCAGAAAGACTGCTACAGACTGATGAGAGTATTACAATAACTGTCACATATTTTATTTTCTTTTTAAAGCAGAAGAAAAATTAAGTATCACAACTGTAGGACGTACTTTATATTAATCTGTATTTAATATTTCAAATGATTATTTTGCATCAACAAACTATAGCAAAATGAAGAAAATAACCCTGTCATAACTTACATATGGAAACCTCTCATGTAATTTTTTTTATTCCATTAAAGGCCAGATGTTATTTATTCTTCAATGCATTTCCAAAGAAATCAAATGATCTTGCTATCACTTGTTTGACTATCAATCCAAAATGTAAACAGATTATGACCTACTTTGCATATGTAATTTGCTCCTGGACGACATGCTGGTGAGAAGGTTTGAGATCTACGAATGGTGCTGCCCCTTGCAGTTTCATGTGACTGATGTCTATCCTTCATGGGGTAACAGCCATCCGTGTTGGTGCCTGCATCGCACATGTCAGCCTTCAGAAGATCATCCTTGTCAGTAGAATCCTCACTAGAAATGATGCCCTCTAAGGCATTCTCAAACCCTTGTATGACCTCCTGGATCATCTCCATTTCTCTGTAATCCTGTCAAAAGAGACACTATAAAAATTAATACACGAGTTTTGCAGAACATTATACTCTCTTTTTGTTTGAAAAAAAGATCAACATCATTCAATCATATCAATTATCTTGAGCCTCCCCAGGAAGCCATAACTCAGTTTTAAAATATTTGTTAAAAATATATCTAAATTCTATTTTAATATGCATCTTGTTATTTTTTTACATTTTTATTAAATAAAATATCGATCAAATAGACATCGTTGTTATTGCTAGGTTTAACACCATTTTTCAGCACAAGATAGACTATACATGGTAGCCAATGTTAACTGGTGGAAAAAGAACCCTGGAAAACCTCGGGAATAACCACTGACCCGCGAGAAGCTAGTAGCAAGTTTTCTCATGTACCTACATTAGCCAAACCTGAGACTTTAACATGCGCAGAGGTGAGATGGCAGTGATCCAGAACAGTAAGCACATTTAGACCACTTGGGGCCCCTCAAATGGACATATCACACACATGGATTACTTAACAGTTGACCATAATCCATTGCAAACTATCCCTCAATCTTTAACTTTTTTTAGTTTACCCATTTTATCCTTCGGGCACCAAAAAAGGACTTAAAAAAGATAATGGTATAATAGGGCAGCTTACAAATTAACTTTGCTGAATAAATAGAGGTCAATGTTGTTTATTCAACACCATACTGTCTTTGAACAAAACTGGAGTGTACACAATGTGTTGTGTTATGCTGAACTGTCTTGCATTCCATGAATATATAAAAAAGATAAAATATAGATTTAATAGATACAACAAATAATGAATTTATGTCCTCTATCTTGTGAGATAAGTGATTTATGACAATGCAATAACCCTTTCCACTGAAGAACAATGACTTTCAATCAGGTGGCAAGGTAAATTCATGGTGGAAAATTGTCTTCATTTAACTCTACATACTGAAATTCTCCTGCCATGCTAAGAAGTTGGTAGGGTTTAAGACACTACTAAGGAGGGCTATTTTTAGGCCTCAGTTTCATTACACATTAAGTTACATCTGCCTAATTCATAACTTGTCCTACTAACAACCTAACTGTAACTCTAAAGTCAAACATACCCAATGTCATCATGATATAATCCTCTTTACCAGGTTTTCTCAAAATCTAAGTAGAATAAAGTCTTTAGAGACAAGCTCAACCAATCAGATGTAAGAATACCTCATTAATACAGGCAAATCTTCTCGCTTGAATCTAAGACTATGATAATATGCTTATTTACCAAGTTGGAGCAGAATCACCAGGCTGGTAACAAGCTCAGTTAATCAGGTACACGTTCATCTCATAAATATATGCAGTTCATCAAAATTCTTCATAAAACGAGGATATTTAACAACTTTGAAATCTTTTCAAAAATAGAGTTACTGGAGAGTTGAAACTCAATTCAAATCTGATGCAAAACCAACCATCTCATTAGTATCAGAGAATCTTGTTAATTATCAAATCTATGTGATATATTGATGATACAATCCCATGTTTGTTTTCTTTAAAGTTAGAATTAAAAAGTCGATTTGAGAATGGTAATAAGCTCAGCAATCAAAATATCACTTTATTAATATTGGTGTATCTTTCCCATTTTTAAATCTGACTTGATGTGTATTTTTAATTTTTAAAACAACTTTAGCGATTTTTCGGTCATATCGCTATATCTGAAGTATGGCATTTTTTTGTGATTTCCAGCACCGAGGCATCATGCGGTAGACATGAAGCACCTTGTCCCACTTAGTCACATTATCCTGACACCAGGCTGACCAGTCCTGATACCAACCTATTAATGCTGAACACCAAGCGAGGCAGCTGCTAGTACCATTTGTAAGTCTTTGGTATGATTTAGCTTGGGTTCAGACCACAACCTCCCATCTTGATGATATGAAGCCACATTTCCAAGTCTGAACAGAAATATTTTGCTTCTTAAGTGGAAACATCTACAACCAATTAGTCTATTAAAAATATACTTTTCCTGAGAAGCACATGTGATATAAATGCTGATGTTAATAGCTAGGGCATAACCGATTAGCATTTTTCTACCGATTTCCGATTCCGGATTTTGGGCATGAAATTTTTCCAATTCCGGATATGATTCGATTAATCGGAAATGCTAAATCCGTATTTTTTTTCTCTAAAAAATGTCATCTTCCGTTTCCGGGTTTCTGGTATCTGGTTTTGCCGTGTCTAGCATGTTACTTAGTACTTTACCATATCCGGTTTCATTTCCGGTTTTCACCCGCCGGTTCAAATAGATTATCTCACAGCGTGGTTGTGTTGACCATATTGGACTTTTCTGACTTCTTATTTAACTTTATTAACGCACTATCGAATGACACGCAGTGTTATACACGGTGCTATAGAAATTCAACTTTATTATTTTTATTATCCGAATCGGTCGTTCCTGCCTTGTCAGACTCGATTAATCGGAACTTCATACTATCCGGTGGAATCCGATTTCCGGATCAAAAGTCGGTTATGCCCTATTAATAGCACAAAAAGTATGTTCATCCTCGCCTCCAAAGGGTGGGATATAATGACTTTTACTTGAAATAATATCAATGCTGATACTTGCATAACAAGACATTCTGTTCTTCTGTCAGTCTATACCGATAAAAAGTTTGAATTAACATTTTTAGTTCTAGGTATAAGCTATCTTTCTTTATAAATCATAAAAGACAATGATACAACTACCTTTTCATCTTCTTCCATTTCCTCTTCGTCCCCATCCATCTCCTCCTCCTCCAGTGTCAATGTGTCATCTCCATGTTTTGCCATCTCCTCTGGGCCTATAATGTTAAGGTCAAAGGTCCGAGTAATGAACGTTTGCTGATTACCACCTTGAAAATCAAAATTTTCCAATTTGCAAGGTTCCAGATGATGCTCAAATAATACATATATTAGCAATTATTTGGATTACTTGAATTTAGAAAAATGTAGTAGATAAGCAAACATATTATGGTGGTATTCCATTGTCATATAAATTAAGTTTTTCTACATTACATTTTTACAATGATTCGAGACTCCTCTCTAACAAAATTGGATCAACTACATTGTTTGTTTGTGTGTTCGATTTGGATTTTTAACACAGCTTTAACAATTTTTTCATCATATCGCTGTGTCTGCAGTGAGGCAGTTTATAGTGATGTCCAGCACTGGGGCATCATGCCGCAGACATGTAACACGATGTCCCACCCAATCACATTATCCTGACACCAGGCTGACCAGTCCTAACACTAACCTCCTAATGCTGCACATCAAGCGAGGCAGCAGTTAGTACCATTTTTGTAAGTCTTTGGTATGACTCAGCCGGGGATCGAACCCACAACCTCGGACGCTCTAACCACTATGCCACCGGAGCAGTTCACAACTACATAGATCCCTTACAGTAAGTAATACAAAAACAAAAGAGTAAATGACGAAAACCTGGCTGGATCAACAATGATGTTTGATCTTGACGAATATAGGAATCCAAACCAAATTACTTCATCCAGATTTAGAATTTTGGAAAATCAAATATTTTTTCATGTGCATGAATTTTCATAAACCTTGTGGTTGCTACAAACTATAAACTCAATGTCCCAACAAATAATATTTCTGAAAAGACAATATGGCCCATTAATTCAAAAATTAATGTACCCACATAAATCGCATTTTTCCCAAAGCCCTGAATAATAAAGGCAGGCAGGACTGAATAAAAAGAAAATTACATCCTTTTGTTATCTGTTGCATGGTATATTTGTGTTTTGTTTTTTATGGTTTAACATAGCTATACATGGCGGCCAGTATTAATGGTGGAGGAAGAACCCGGACAACCCCTGAAAAGAACCACCGACCCACGTGAAGCTACTGGCAAGCTTTCTCACATAATTACATTTGCCGAATCTTAGACTCGAACACACGCAGACAGTGGTGAGATGGCAGTGGTCCGTAACGGACAGCACTTTAGACCACTCAGCCACTCGGGGCCCCTGGTATTTTTGTAAGGCAATTAAAAGTTAAGTTACCTTGATTTCGTGTGAGTGTTGATGTTTGTGATGAGATAATTGTAGATTCATCACTGCTTTCTTCTTTCAGTGAGGAGACTGTTGGGTGTGATTTAAAATGACTGCAATAAAAATAAAAACAAATCAGCAAATATTAAATATTTCCAAATTCATAATAAACATGGTACAATATATTAACCAGATATAATTATGAACATTTAAATAGTAGTAGTAGATAAAATCATACAACATTGGTGTGGGATTGGGAACTCTCACCTATATGGTCAAAATATGTGGAAAGGAAGGATGTTTTGTGGAATTCCTGCCTAACTTACTGAAAGTTCCTTTGTGAGATTTTTCTATCCATAAGCAAAATATATGGTTAAGTTTAATCACATATACATATGCAGGAAAGGGAACTCACACCTGAGAAGTCAAAATTTGTGGGTAAAAGCATGGGTTTGCAAAGATCCAGCCTTATAAATATGAGATACAATTGTTTGATTTTTGTTCACTCATTTACAAAGAGTTATTTTGCTCACATTCCCTGAATAAAAGGATAGAGATCATAAACAAAACAGCTGTACCTTTTCTGCACAAATAAGCCATCAAAGAACTTTTGAAAATCACACAAGATCTGGTTTGCACTCAAAACGTATTGGTAATGGTATATCGTAAACTATTACTTTATCTCTGCACTTCAGAAGGCCATAATGTCAATGATAGGAATACAACACAAAAACATGCTTAAGTGACCACGTGTCAATCAAATACTAATTTGCTATTATGTGAGGCAAGGTAAAAGCTACAAGAAGTATCACTGAGAAATCTAGCATGTTTATTCAACACCTTCAGTACTATACTCAAGAAAATGTGAGAGATGTGTGGTAAAGGTTAACAGTCAAGTAATTGAGTAGATAGTTAAAAATGCTACTTCCGTCATTTAAAAAAAAATCCTCAGGATAGTTTCAAATTAATCCCCTTTCCTTGAAGAAAACAAAATTGACATGACTATGTTCTCCATGAATCCATACAGCAAGCCATAGTTGCATGTTAAACATTGTGCTATTAAAGACAACATGGATATGTGAGAAAGTTTGCCAATAGCATCCCATAGGTTGATGGCTCTTCCTGGCGAAGAAAAAAATGCTTTGTGTTTGGAACCATATATTTACAAAAACTTTAAAAAGGAATTTACATCCCTGCTGTCTTGTGCTATTTACTTCATACCACGAAAATATATTTTTCCATTTTCATCTTCTAATTCAATTAACACACTAAATACCAGTACAAAAGATTTTTTTTTAAAAACTATGGATTGTCACAGTATGACTGTAGTGTATTCCTCATCAAATTGTTTTCTCAATGACGGACACACAACCATCATGAATCAAAATGTAATGGGGGGGGGGGGGGCATTTTAACAAACTGCCAAGTCAGATAATCAGATATTTCTGATTTTTCATCAAAAATCTGGGATGTTCACAAGTAGATTGTGGTAATTGGTGCAGATCTACCTAAGTATATAATCAACTGACATTGAACAATGCAATTTTACACTGGGAAAATGTCAAGTGTTATCAATCGATATAACATGGGCAAAAACTGGTTTTAAAAAATGGTAAAATAGAAACAATTCATCATAAAAATGCAAAGTAGTACATGCTATCTATGTCAACATTTGGACTTGCTATAACAGCAAAAAAAAAACATTCTTCAGAGGCATACTTGCAAGCAAAAGCTTCAACTTGCAACATAGGACTGAGGTGACCACCCAGTAGGAAATGGGAGTTTTCTGGTAAAGGTTACTTCCCTTGATGGACACGCACGCGCGCGCGCGCACGCACGCACGCACACACACACACACACACACACACAGTCGTCTCCAGATATGTGCATATCGTATGACTGCATATTCGGCCTTATTGCATAGCTTTGTGCCGGTCCCAATTTGTTACCATTGTTTTCAATATTTTTCTGGTCCGAACATGCATTATTATGTGTTAAGATGCTTCGGATAACTGCACTATTAAAAAATGTTCCTTTCAAAATGAAAACAAACCGATTCCGAACATTGGCGGTCAAGGTTGATTAATGAGGTCTGTTAATATCAACATCACAGCTATTTAGATCTCGTTGGTCACCAGTAGGCGCTATAGTAGATAACCATAAATATTACCAAGATGGCATTAGCTCTCTGATTCTCTGTTGATCACCAGGAGGCGCGATAGTAGACAACCATAATAATTAACCAAGCATGGTCAACAGCTTTAACACTCTTTAGCTTTAACACAAACTCACATTGCCGTCGTTAAGAATCTGATCTAGTCTGGTCATTAAATTAAATAGATTAAGACTAGCGTGCAGACCACAAGTCTGATCTTCTATCTACTGACAAAACTGACCTCCATACGATACCAGAGCAAATGAACTAGGCCAAATGGGGGTTTGTTTCGGAGAAATAATGAGTATCAGTATGTATGCTGCACCAGATACACGTCATAACATGAATGCCGGTTTAGTGCATATGCCGCCTAATTGCATATCATAGTATCAGATTCATAGCATCGGTCCTGAGGCCATGCATATAAGCGGAGCCCACTGTATATATATATATATATATATATATATATATATATATATATATATATACATACAGTGGGACCCCGGTATAACCCGAATTCGGATATCACCCGGTCGTGGCATGGCTCCCGAAATTTCGGGTAATTTATTACAGGTATTTTTCTCAAAGGCAAAAAAAAAAAAAAAAAAAATTTTTTTTTTTTAAGTATGAAAAAAAAAATACGTCGAGAGTTTAATTATCATTCTCATATTCGTCTAAACAGTGCGAAAAAGAATGTGTAGAAAATGTATTATCAAATTTCTTCTAGTTTTGTGCCAAAATAAACGTCAGAAATACGAACCAATTACTGGGCCTACTGAGAACTTTGATCTTTGTTTATTGTTGAAAAATTACAGCTCATAAGTGTCAATAATATAATTAATGATTCCTGAGTAATGAAGCCATCGTGTCTACTTTGTGTTTGTCTTGAATGCATTCTGAATACAATCGTTGCTCTAATAATCTCCGATATATGTTCTCTTAATTTCATACACAACTAAGCAATAGCCAATGCGGGGGTTGATAAAAGATTCTCACCAGAATGTATACATCAATCAATTTAAGTACATTGTTTATCATCAAAGTGAACTGCCGAGCTAAACAGTGACATAATTCAATGGTTAAAATACAGCCAGTTCGCCTGCTGTATTAGAGTACATCAAAAGAACATGACGCAATAGCTGGGCGGCAAGTTCAAAGGACTTTGACTAGCAGCTTGGGTGGGAAAATGTGCTGAAATTTACAATGACTGAATTCAGAGACAGAAAGATCCTGAGATGTACATGTAGTTATTATAAGAATACACTTTAGCTTCCATTATTTAATCTACGGACATGTACTATTTCATCATTCATTACGTACACCCGTTACGTAATTTTTGTTATTTTCTTTTCATTGAATTCAGTCACATAATGATCTGTAACAAAATTATTGAATATTTTACATCCTTGTGTGGATATTTTCGATGGAAATATTTGTATTATGGATTCAATGTATGTTACAAGATTCGCTGGTGAGTACACGGTGTTGATACTCTTTTCATGCAATAGATTATACATGTATATATAAATTAAACACGTGTATGTACCAATGCATGGTTCTCTGAATAAAGTAATATATTAAATCTGCAATTTCTGTTACTACAGCAAATGTTTTTCTCATATATATTGATCAAAAATGGTAATTGTGCCACGCATTTTTGCACCCGTCTTTATGTAACCCCCCCCCCCCCCAATTAAATCCAAAAATGTGTTAGTATTGTACATGGTTGCTTATAATACGGTTCGGTTCATAGCCCGGTCGGATTCTATGGCTCCCAACTACCGTGTTATAGCGGGGTCCCACTGTATATATATATATATATATATATATATATATATATATATATATATATATATATATATATATGGCATGATAGTTTGTCATCTTTCAGGGTACATATTATAGTTAACAAATTAGAGTCTTTATAAATATTCTGATTGTTCATTTTCTTTTCCCATAGAAAATGAACTTAGTGACATGTCATTTTGTAAGGAAATAAAAAAAGCAGAAAACACTCACCCCCACCTACCACCAGTCACCACAACCCCTTTCCCCCCAGTCATCAATCTCACTTATTATGGGGCATGAAATCATCCCCTGTAATTGCAGATCTATCTGAGCAATATGATTCAAAGTCCATATCAAGAAACTATCTGGATTCTTTTGACCTCAACAAAAGTATGCTGATATATGCAGCAAAGAAATCTTTTCACCATGTATACCAGTACACACACTGAAGCTGAATCAAACTTCCAACTGCACAGACACAGATTTATTCCATAATGTGCTGCCAGATATGGGTCACACAGTTTCTTAGGATTAATCAGATTATTAAACAACACAGACCCTGACCTGTTAGTACATAATGGGATGACATATCATGGTCTATCTAGTTCTGGTTCTAAATCTTTGCCAAGGAAATAATGAAAACCACCAAACCTTTTAATGTCTATTACATAGACATCTCAATGGGCAAATACTTGGTATAAAAAAAATCTATCCAAATCCTAAGAGCCTCTTTGCCAACAAAGAGAAACATCTTGATAAGGAATCTGCATTCTGCACTCCCTACACATCATAATAACTGTTTAGATGTTATGCAACTTTCTGCATTAAAGTCTCCAACATTTAGCATCAACATGAACACTATAGTTGTATCTATCTGATTTCATCTTCATGATAAGGTCATACATAGCGCAACCTATCTCTACTAATTACCTTCCTTCATTTTGTAAATGGCATATTTACCATATTACAGCTTAATGAAGGTCATAATGCAGCCTACATATCTATACCAAACAACTTCATTCTGTAAAAGGTATATATTTACCATACTGCAGTGAGGCTACAAGAAATTGGCATCTGAGAAATTGCAGGAAGTGTGGCGGTCCCTGATTAAAAAAATTGCTTAAGTCAGCATATATTTCAAGGTGGGTCTTTCATACAATAAAGATGGCAGATTTGTGAAACCTTGATTTCTGTTTCAAGTTCTTTATCCAGAAACTATGAAAGCCTTACCAGAGGTATGAAGAGGGACTTGGATAAATATGTGCTTATAAAAATACACAAAAAAGTCAACATCTGCAACATTATGACATTTTGCAAAGCATGGTTTTGTCTAAATAGTATACAGTAATACTCTGTTATTCGTATACATATACAATTTCATGGCCACATTATGTGAGAAGCTAATAATACACAAAATCTCATAAACCTCTGGAACATGAAATATCCGTGACACCATTTATTTTTGCAGTACTGTTAGTTGCAATACTGCTGGCAACAATATCGGACAAACCATGTTCAATAAAAGATCTTAAACTGATTACTAGATATTGAAAAGCAGGTTGCAGTCATCTAATCTATCAATCTACAAATAATTAGGCTGAGAAATAGTGCTAAATATAAACATGTAGGTGTTCACACTAGAAACTGGATTGACTTCAATATAAACAGATTGAAGTTGCCTCACAATCCTGCAAATAATTTCTTCTCAAAATATACTCCACACCTTGTTCAATGACATGAAATGAAAAGTATACAGAAGTAACCAATGGATGGAATGCCTTTCAATTTGAGACTAACTTCATGTGGCTAAATCAGACACCTACCCTGCCTAAACAATTTGAAAGCCAGTTTATGACAGCATGGCAGGCTAATCTCCAAGGGTTGTTTTTGTACTCATCTTTTTCAGGTCAAGTAGCAAAAGCAATGTCAAGTGACAAACAGTAAGCCAACGCAAAATGCCCACAACAAAAGTGGAAGCCAATGCATGGCAGGTTAGTCTCCAAGGGAAATACAACCCCTCACCCCACCCACCCCAACATTCCCACTACAAATTGGATGCCAGTCCATCACTCTAATCTCAAAGGGTTGATTCTGCCCAACTTTATCATGCATGTCAGATAAACAAAGTACTAACGTAATGCATACTAGCAAAGTCCAGTACTAATGTAATGCATGCTAGCAAACATGGTCAAGTATTAATGTAATGGATATTAGCAAAGTCAAATGCTTATGCAATGCATGCTAGCGAACAAAGTACTAATACAATGCATACTAGCAAAGTCCAGTACTAATGTAATGGATACTAACAAACAAAGACAAGTACTAACGTAATGCATACTAGCAAAGTCCAGTACTAATGTAATGCATACTAGCAAACAAGGTCAAGTATTAATGCAATGGATATTAGCAAAGTCAAATGCTTATGCAATGCATGCTAGCGAACAAAGTACTAATACAATGCATAGTAGCAAAGTCCAGTACTAATGTAATGCATACTAACAAACAATGTAATGCATACTAGCAAACAAGGTCAAGTATTAATGCAATGGATATTAGCAAAGTCAAATGCTTATGCAATGCATACAAGCAAACAGTACAAATGCAATGCATTACTAGCAAACAAGGACAAGTACTAACGCAATGCATACTAGCAAAGTCCAGTACTAATGCAATGCATACTAGCAAACTAGGTCAAATATTAATGCAATGCTTTCTAGTGAACAAGTACTAATAAAATGCACACTAGCAAATAAGGTCAAGTACTAAATGCAATGCATGGTAGCAAATAGGTCAAGTACTAATGCAATGTATATTAGTAAACAAGGTCAAATAGGATTGTAATGCATGCTAGCAAACAAGGTCTAGTATTATTGCAATGCATGCTAGCAAACAAAAGTCAAGTACTAATGCAATGCATGCTAGCAAACAAGGTAAAATAGTAATGCAATGCATGGTAGCAAGCAAAGTCAAATACTAATGCAATGCATGCTAGCAAAGAAGGTCAAGTAGTAATGCAATGCATGGTAGCAAACAAAGTCAAATACTAATGCAATGCATGTAGTAAATAAGGTCAAGTACTAAAAAGGTTAAGTACTATTGCAATGCATGCTAGCAAACAAGATCAAATGTTTAGGCAATGCATGCTAGCAAACAAGATCAAATGTTTAGGCAATGCATGCTAGCAAACAAGATCAAATGTTTAGGCAATGCATGCTAGTAAACAAGATCAAATGTTTAGGCAATGCATGCTAACAAACAAGATCAAGTACTAATGTAATGCATGCTAGCAAATGCGTTCAAGAACTAAATGCAATGCATACTTGCAAACAAGGTTAAATACTAATGCAATGCATGCTATCAAACAAGGTCTAGTATTATTGCAATGCATGCTAGCAAACAAAAGTCAAGTACTAATGCAATGCATGCTAGCAAACAAGGTAAAATAGTAATGCAATGCATGGTAGCAAGCAAAGTCAAATACTAATGCAATGCATGCTAGCAAAGAAGGTCAAGTAGTAATGCAATGCATGGTAGCAAACAAAGTCAAATACTAATGCAATGCATGTAGTAAATAAGGTCAAGTACTAAAAAGGTTAAGTACTATTGCAATGTATGCTAGCAAACAAGATTAAATGTTCAGGCAATGCATGCTAGCAAACAAGGTCAGGTACTAATGCAATGCATGCTAACAAACAAGGTCAAGTACTAATGCAATACATGGCAGCAAACAAGGTCAAGTACTGATGCAGTGATTGCTAGCAAACAAGGTCAAGTACTAATGCAATGCATGCTAGCAAACAAGGTCCAGTACTAATGCAATGCATGCTAGCAAACAAGGTCCAGTACTAATGCAATGCATGCTAGCAAACAAGGTCAATTACTAATGCAATGCATGCTAGCAAACAGGGTCAATGACTAATGCAATGCATGCTAGCAAACAGGGTCAATGACTAATGCAATGCATGATAGCAAACAAGGTCCAGTACTAATGCAATGCATGCTAGCACAAAAGGTAAGTACTAATGCAATGCATGCTAGCAAACAAGGTCAAGTACTAATGCAATGCATGCTAGCAAACAAGGTCAATTACTAATGCAATGCATGGTAGCACAAAAGGTCAAGTTCTAATGCAATGCATGCTAGCAAACAAGGTCAAAATGTAATGCAATGCATAGTAGCAAACAAGGTCAATGACTAATGCAATGCATGCTAGCAAACAAGGTCAATTACTAATGCAATGCATGATAGCAAATAAGGTCCAGTACTAATGCAATGCATGGTAGCACAAAAGGTCAAGTTCTAATGTAATGCTTGCTAGCAACTAAGGTCAATGACTAATGCAATGCATACTTGCAAACAAGGTCAATGACTAATGCAATGCATACTAGCACTGGCTATGACAGTGCTCAAACCAAAGACTTGATACAGATTTTAAGCATCTTTTCATCTTACAAATTCTTTTTTATATAAATGCCACCAAGTGTGATATAAATAAAAATATAATTATTACTGCTGAGCAAGGCATAAATATTAGATATTCTGAGCACAGTATCAATTTTAAATATAAACTTAGTTAAAATATTAACACCAATGAGTATAATATAAGTTTTAAACATTAACACCAATATTTTATAAATTTCAAATATAAACACCATTGAGCATGATATTTTTTAACACCACTGAGCATGATACAATTTAACACAACTGAGTATAACACAGATTTTAAATATGAAAATCACTGAATATGTAAGAAAGTTTCCCAAAAATGACATCTGAACTTGATTCAGGAATATGGTTTTTATCTTTGGTTTACTGTTCATGTTTATTAATGCTAAGCACACTGCTAAGTATGTTCCAACGAGGATTCAAAGATTGTGTATCATCTTAATTGACAGTAACAGCATCCAAGAGAAAAGATCAAATATTACTTTTGATCATTTACATTCTCTCCTTGGAGCATTGCGCCCATAATGCAGTTAAGCAAATGCATTTGCCAGAGAAACATACAAGAACTACTGCAAATGTCTGGCATTTAGTCAATGAAATGCTGCAGGAAAATTCTCATGGTTGTTTGTGTGCAAGTTTGCACACATTAATAACCTAAAGTTATGTCTGGTATGTTAAGAAAAAAAGCTTTGTTAAGAAGTACTCCAAGACATTACGTAAATAACAAGAATCACATCATCAACAGCAATGGTTTCCAATAAAATAAGATTTATTCTGCATATTCAATTTTGTTATTTTGTGCAATAAAAAAAATAAACATTATATGAAAACCAAGCTGAAATTTATCCAAACATATGGAGAGAGAGAGAGAGAGAGAGAGAGAGTGAGAGAGTGAGAGAGAGAGAAAGAGTGAAAAGGTGAGGAAACTATTACTATAGGAAATTTTATAATTCAAATCACTTCAAGGTACAATATAAAAAAAACTTTAAACTCCAGTAAAATAATGTTTTTGAAGGCATTTTATTATTATGATTACTCTAAATGTATGGCAAATCTGTAGAAGATTTCCTTCATGTTTCAACATTTGTTATCACACATTTTGATCTAAATCCAAAATTTCCTCAAGAAAAAATATCTTCCCACTTGTTTTTCAAAAGATGTTGGCTTCTTAAAATGGCAATAATTGTTAATGTTATTATTACTGAATCATCAACAATAAAACTATGAAGTCTTTTTGTGGTTTGTCTTCAGTGCATCCTGTAAATAACTGTTGCTCAGTACAAGGCAAATAGCAACCAAAATATGCTTGCTAAATCCAAGGCAAATAGCAACCCCAAAAAATGCTTGCTCAGTCCAAGGCAAAAAGCAACCAAACAAAATGCTTGCTAAGTCCAAGGCAAATAGCAACCAAACAAAATGCTTGCTAAGTCCAAGGCAAATAGCAACCAAAAAAAATGCTTGCTCAGTCCAAGGCAAATAGCAACCAAACAAAATGCTTGCTCAGTCCAAGGCAAATAGCAACCAAATAAATGCTTGCTCAGTCATATGACATACTCATCCAAACAAACAATAAACAAATCTTGGAAAGTTTCTCACCCTAAAATAATTAACTGACACATTTAAGAGCAAGTGCCTGAGTGGTCTAAAGCGATCTCCGTTACGGATCACTGCCATCTCACCTCTTTCTGCGTGGGTTCGAGTCTCAGATTCAGCCAATGTGGGTATGTAAGAAAGCTTGTCAGTAGTTTCTCGTGGGTCGTGGTTCTTTCCGGGGTTTTCCCCGGGTTTTTCCTCCACCATTATTACTAGCTGCCATGTATAGCGTATCTTGTGCTGAAAATTGGCATTTAACCCTACAACAACATTTAAGAGTGAAAAACAATGTCTACTAATAAGTGCTCAATCAACTCAGTCATATATGCCTACTGAAACAATGTTTTTTAAAATTCAAATTGTCAGGAGTTGTTTTAGTCTTTCCCACACACCCCACCACCAACAATCTTAAACCTTTTGTTTAAGATCAAGAAATGCAGACAGCACTCTCATACTTAACAACCCATTATAACGGTAATGCAACATGCATTTGGCTGCACCAATTATAACCAGTGACTGGAACAAAAAGATTCACTTGTTTAATTATATTCAAATATACAGTGCCCTATACACCCTGAATTTACTCCATAGTAATTCCAAATCATTATTAAAAATAAAATTTTCAATTGATTATGGGGTTGATTTACTTACATTTTCATCTTTTTAAAGTTTAATGGTAATTACTCTTTATCCTTGATTTTTTCTTTGATTAGGATCTTTAACATAGCTAAATCAATTTTTATTCGTATCATTACAATGTCTGCAGTGAGGCAGTTTAAAGTGATCATAATGTCTAGCACTGGGTTATCATGCCACAGACATGTAGCATGATGTCCCACCCAGTCACATTATCCTGATACCAGGCCGTCCATTCCTAACACTAACCTCTTAATGCTGAGCGTCAAGCGAGGCAGCTGTTAGTACCATTTTTATAAGTTTTTGGTATGACTCGGCCCTGGGATCGAACCATGTGACCTCCTGCTTCTGCTTTAATGACTAAATCCTCCTTTTATAATCACATCGATAATAATTGTTAATAACACACTTTTTCTAATGAAGTTGTTCGTTATTCTGGATTTATAACATTTATTTTCATAATTTCCAACATTTGAATGATCATTCCAAATGGTTTCAACAACCCTCACATGTATGCGAAAATGTGTGATACATCACTGCTTTATGTTTTGTTGATTAGTCTGGTTACCAGAGTGGAATTAAATAGTAAGCTAGTAGTAAGTCAGGAGTCAAAGAAGCCAGAAACTAGACTATCTGTTGATATACCACCAAACAAGTTTCCTTTCTTTCAAAAACTATTATTGTTTTGGATCTAATACCATTTTTCAGCACATGATAGGCTATACAATATGGCCAATATAACTGGTGGAGGAAAAACCCAGAAAAAATCTGGTAAGAACTACCAACCCACGGGAAACTGCTGGCATGTGTAATGTACACTTAGATCTTAATGACTGCAGTTCCAAACCCAATTGAAGTCAATGGCTCCTTTCCAAATTCCATTATGGTTTACATGGTCTGCTTCATAATCAGCAATACTTGGATCAACTTGAAATGACTGTCCAATAAATGAAGTTATTGCCATTCCTATCTTCTTTTTCTAGTCGTGGCAAAGAATCGGAATTCCATTATATATTTTTGTGCCAAAAGATTTAGTATTTGAATGGTAAACAGTCTCTTCTGCCTACAATGTTCTGATTTGTTGGAAAACATTTCAACATAAAAGTGTGTGTGTGTGTGTGTGTGATTTAGATATTTAAAGTAGCTTAAACAATTTTCAGTCATATCGCTATGATGTCTGCATAGAGGCAGTTTTATAGTGATGCTTTGTACTGGGGCATCATGCCGCAGACATGTAGCATGATGTCCCCAGTCACATTATCCTGACACCAGGCCAACCAGTCTTAAGACTAACCTCTTAATGCCGATGTTCTAAAAACGCTTCCATCAAGTCTGATAAAACAAAATGAATCGACTTTCATTCAGAAACTTGTCCAAATTTCATTTTATTTAGTAAATATTAAAATTCCCTTTAGCTGTATTGTGTATGCACCAAATGACTGCCAAATGCAAGCTATTTTGTTTTTCCATTATCTGCAACTTCAATTACTGAACCCTTTTACATTACATCAGGCTTTAATCATGCCAATTCATCCACCAACCTTTAAAATTCATAAATGTCTATCTCTTAAGATTTCATAAGAGGCCCAAACCAAACTACAATGAATTAGGCAAAGTGGAATCTACCATCAGCAAGACTGCAGCAGAGAATGCACCTTAGTGCAGGTAGCAGCGGCGAACTAGGGCTGGGAAAGCAATTGCAAACATAACAATTCAAGCCAGAATTGCAGTTTGTGGTACTGCATCCAAACAATTATTGCAAATCCTCAAGGGAAAATATAGTACCACTCCAGAGCAATCATTGGAATGCAGTTAATTAGTAACATCAGCAATTGTAATGATTATTACACCATCCCAGTGGATCAGAAACATTTTGGTGTTGACTCTTATTTAAAAATAAAAGCATTGAGAAGCAGTGTTATCTTTACATCTATGCATGCAAAAACCGACTTTGTAAACAAGCTGCCTGCATATAGAGATATTTCAATAAAGGTGACTGATTGACTGGCTGGTCTTTTATAGTAAATGAACATAAACAATGACACAAAGCCATGGCGATTGAAATTGAGCCTCTTGATTCAAACCTGCACCCTTCTGGCCATGGAATATGATGAAATACACTGAGAAATCATTAGCTTGATTACAGAGTTAATCTTATATGGCTGATATGACATTCAATACAGTCTGTTATTTCATATAGTACACCTAAAATTTCCGTATCAAACACCCACACAGGAACTACTTTTACAACTTGATATATTCAATAATAGCCTACTCATAAAATATCAGGACTGATTTATTGCTATACATTTGACAATATTCAAAAAGTCACTTCTGTAATTTTAAGAAATGCTGCCAAAGTCAGTGAAAATGGCCGCTTTCGCTGCTGGAGATAATTGGTTAGTACCTTAAGTAGCAAGGAGCAGTTTATGAGTATTTCATGTTATGTGGGTCACGATATTAGGAGTTAGCTGAGGTGGACAACAAAGTTTTGGATAAAATGTTCGAGAGACACACAGAGACAGACAGACAAAGAGAGAGAGTTGTAGTTGTTGTAGGGCTTAACGCCATTTTTCAGCACACAATTGGCTATACAAGGCAACCAGTATTATTGGTGGAGGAAGAACCCGGGAAAACCCCCAGTAAGAACCACCGACCCACGAGAAGCTACTGGCAAGCTTTCTCACATAACTACATTAGCCGAATCTTAGACTCGAACCCACGCAGACAGAGGTGAGATGGCAGTGATCCGTAACGGAGAGTGCTTTAGACCACTCGGCCACTCGGGGCCCGAGAGAGAGAGAGGGGGGTGCATGGGAAGAGAATATGCTGTCTTTTTATTCTCAAGAGACATTCCACTATACAAATCATCTAAAATACCAATTAACTTAAATCTGATTCAACCTCAGAGTCTGCTGAATTACAAGTTTTAATGAGCAAGTAAGTGAAGGAACTTAAAATTTATCTTTAAAGAATTGGAGTAATTGAATTTGTTGATTAAATGAGGATAAAACTGAAAAACATTTGCAACATAAAGGTAGATGTATCAGATCAGAAGTTGTTTTGACTGTCGATGCAAATTTAGAATAATTGCATTTTGTTACAATGTTAGTTAGCATTTTAACATTGGCGCACACTGAGAGAACTGCACATTTACATTTTAAATTCCTGTGACTGTTCAAGTAGAAATTTATGAGAAGAAAACAAAACA
This sequence comes from Unio delphinus, assembly GCA_029339505.1. Lineage (NCBI taxonomy): Eukaryota > Metazoa > Mollusca > Bivalvia > Unionida > Unionidae > Unio > Unio delphinus. Next base: position 7,360,338 of record JAQISU010000029.1, on the reverse strand, counting down.
AAACTGCAATATTGATTGGAATTTTCTTGTTAAAATAGATCCAAATGAATATAAACAACATCTGGTCTGCACCTGAGAATGAGACTAAATCTTTGATTTCTAACAACACTATGCTTAAATTATCACTTTATGTTCAAAGCAACAATTATTTGATGTTAAATGAAAAGAGAAAAATAAAATGTTGGAATGTACTGTAAACCAATAAGCTTTCTGTATAAAAATGAATGTCTTTAATTACTGTTAGTATGTAAAATTTGTATTGAAATTTGCCTTGGAAGCAGAGCATCTGTTCTTAAGTAGAGTGTAACAAGAAGGTCGTTTATTGGTCCAGAACCTATTTCATGTTCCAAATCCACATGTCTGTGACTGCTAAAGAAATTGATTCATATGTCCAACACAACATTTTTACAAATTCCAAGCTAAATTGTAAATCCATATCTGCAGTGCTGATTGACCAATAACACAAATGCACGGTATATATCTAGGCCAATAGTAGCTCCAGTTATGTCTGAGAGATCTTTCATAAAATGCCAAATTCTCTAATTCATTTTCTTAAAATGCATATTAAAAATTAAAAGAATGTGTGACCTTGACCTTTTAGGCACAACCTAGTTTTCATCCACTAAATGACATGTGAATACAAGCCAGTTTGTGCAGTTAAGTGTTCATTCCGGAAAAGAAAAGTATTGACCAAGGGCTTACATGAAGACAAAAAAGTAAGGTCACAAAAGAAACTAAAAAGAGGTCGGAAATATCCTGACTAGTTGTTTGTTCATGCATGAAAACGAAGGCAATATCAGCCTTAATATTATCTGAAACCTAGTTTTCATCCATTAAATGATATGTGCTGTGTATGGACCTACCACCCCAGGAATTTAATTTTTCACATCTGAATAACCATTCCCCTTTAAAACTGTAATTTGGTCATCTACATTTTGCCTCCCTGCACACTACTTTGGAAATAAATACAAAATAAATTTTGCTGAAAATTTCACCTCTTTTCGATTTATGTAAATGTTCTTCACACGTTTTTCCTTATAAGCTGGGATCTGGATAATTATCCTTGCAACTTTTAACTTTACAGATGGCTACTTCAAGGAAAAAAAAAGACAGTATCCCCGCTGTGTGAGGTCCCACAAGCACCTGTGTACATTGGCAACTCACCCCACAATTTGAAATTTAATGAAAGGCCCTGTATTTAAGCACGTGCTTCCAAACTAATCAGTCATATCTGCAAATGATCATCTTTCATAAGATGTTCACTTGATTTAGTATGCCAGAGGGATGCCTGGTGATTGAGTGGTCGAAGGTTTTCACCTTTACAGATCATTAACACATAACACTTGTCTCTGTGCAAATTCTAACTTGGCTCATCCAACAGAATTGTGAGAAAGCTTGCCAGCAGCTTCATGTAGGCTGGTGGCTGCTTCATGGTCCTTCATTCACTAAATTTAACTAGCTGCAGTGTATAGTTTATCATGTTCTGAAAAACGTCATTAAGCTCCACAAAACCAAGCCAGTAAGCTAGTACGGGTGCACATGCTTTAGCCAATTATGTCTTTTTCTTTCTTTTTTATACTGGGGACTTCTCATATAATCTATAGATGGGCACCCCGTCAAAAGAGCGCACGACAAAAGAGTGCCGACAAAAGAGCGCAGACGTAAGAGCGCCGACATAAGAGCGCAGACATAAGAGCGCACTAATTTGCCGACAAAAGAGCGCCGACATAAGAGCGCAAACTAAAGATTGGAAACAAATATTTAAAAATATAGAAACAAGAAAATTAACACAGATCAGATGGCATCGTTTGATGGTAATTCTTTTTTTGCTTCATTAAAAACAAGTATTGGCGAAAAAAATAAATTGTTCAGTTCCTTTAACTAAAAAACTGGTATAATCGTATAGGTAAACACAAATAACTGTGATGTTGTTTGATCGTACCTCCGATTTTTCAATCTAAACAAGTATTAGCCTTAGCGATCACAAATTAAAGTTCCTTTCTAACCCTGCTATATTCGTTTATCGTACCTCAAGTATTTGTTTAAGTGCGCCCAATTGTCTGCGTTCTTTTGTCGGCGCTCTTTTGCCTGCTCTCTTATGTCGGCGCTCTTATGTCTGCGCTCTTTTGTCGGCGCTCTTTTGTCGTGCGCTCTTTTGACGGGTCACCCTATAGATGTCATATAGACAACTGTATTGTGCTAATGACTAAAATATATTTGAGTTAATGGCACAAGGATGCAGCCTAGAATGAGAATTGTTTATGAATAAGTCAATCAAGATCAATCAAAGACAAGACTTGTTTAGTAAAAATATTTTAAACTTTCACGATTAAAAAAATAATCTGGTATAGTCATTTAAGTATGAAAAATAGGTCACTGTACCTTTATGAAAGTGCAGACTATTAAAATAAAAGTTAATAAGCCATAAGCATGTCACAGTAGATGGCACAGTATTTAAGAAATAATAACAGTAAGAAACCAAACATGTAATCACTAAAACATATGCAGTTGGTGACTGTTAACTATACCTCAAGATAACGATGAGTTTTGATCATAATATATTCAAAAAGATCAAAAAAATTACTCTATACAAAACATTAACAGAAACATCAATGACATCAAAAAGGTATTGTCCGTTGGAAGATAAAACCTATATCTTGCCTATACTTCAAGTAAATTCAACAAAAAAGAAAACTTCTATTGGTCAAATCTGACTTTTATTTCGATGTAAAAACCAATAAGATTCGGGTTAATCAAATCAGTGTGGATAAATGTACACACCTTATGACTGGAAAATTTTATGAGAAAAATGGGCACCTTGTATGTTTTGTGTTATGCATTGGATCAAAAACGTTTCAATCAAGATGGGTTTTAAACCTTATAGTGCAAAACAAAACCCCAAATCGATCAGTCAATGAAGTGTCACAATTTACCCTCCAAAATTAGGCATTTTTATGAAATCCAAAACTCCACCTCAAGCCTTAGCAGCACTCATAAACACCAAGTCCTTTGATGGGATTGATGCTCTACTGGGTCAGAAGAATTTCCATAAATTCAATATGATACCATTTCTTCCATTTAACTGTGGGGTGTTACCAATATCTCATATTCTTCGGCAAGAACTAGAGTTTAAAATTTGCTGCTGTAGTGGACATACTGGGTGTCAGATGGGCACAAGACTGAATTAGGTCCCACTAGATATCACAAAAAGTCCTATAGTGAAACCCCATGTTGGAAGAGTAGCGTTAAGATTTCCTGTGGAGGCCTAGTGGTTAAAGTGTCCTCTGCGAAAACAGGAAGTCGTGGGTTCGATCCCCGGCCAAGTCATACCAAAGACTTACACAAATGGTATTACCAGCTGCCTTGCTTAGCACTCAAGATTAAGAGGTTAGTGTAAGGACAAGTCAGCCTGCTGTCAGGATAATGTGACTCAGTCGATCATCATGCTACATGTCTGCGGCATGATGCCCCAGTGCTAGACATCACTATAAACTGTCTCACTTCAGACATCAAAGCGATATGACTGAAAATTTTTTTAAATCTAGGTTAAAAATCCAAATCAAACAAACAAACAAGAAGCACCAATGGACCAAGCAGACCAAGAGATTAATGTGTTTCTAAAGTTTTTGATGTATCCTCCAAAGCAGTTTAGGGGTAGTAGTGATAACAGTCTCATTAAACAGACAGGCAGATGGACAGATTAAAGACCACCCCATAATCTCTTTCTGATTCAAGTTCAGCAGAGCTAAAAACCAAAAGCCAAAACAAACTTTAAAAAGACACTTGAAAGTTATGTAGCAAATACTGTAGCACCTGAGCAGAAATATGATAGAAAGCAAGTGAGTGAGTGCAAGCAAGTGAGTGAGTGCAAGCAAGTGAGTGAGTGCAAGCAAGCGAGTGCAAGCGAGTGAGTGCAAGCAAGTGAGTGAGTGCAAGCGAGTGAGTGCAAGAGCTAACTCATAATCTACACCTAAAAATGATGTGCTACAAAACCTCCAACAGGAAAAGCTGTAGAAGTTTCACCCATGTAAACAAATGGGCCTAGAAAGAGAGTTTACCTGTTTTTAACCTTAGGGTATGAAATTACACATTTAAACAAATGTACATTTTTAACACTTTTTAAACTAACTGTTTATTATTTCAATAATAATTGATTCATATTCATATATGAATGCAAACACAATATTAATTTCGTTACAAGTTAAACAAATGAGAACAAGAACAGAATGGCACGTTGTATGACAAACCTGTGTTTAATAGTCCTCTATGTTGATAACAAAAGAGTAGAAGTATTTCATGGGTACCCAGAACAATAGTGTCTATGAGGTACCCAGAACAATAGTGTCTATGAGGTACCCAGAACAATAGTGTCTATGAGGTACCCAGAACAATAGTGTCTATGAGGTACCCAGAACAATAGTGTCTATGAGGTACCCAGAACAATAGTGTCTATGAGGTACCCAAAACAATAGTGTCTATGAGGTACCCAGAACAATAGTGTCTATGAGGTACCCAGAACAATAGTGTCTATGAGGTACCCAGAACAATAGTGTCTATGAGGTACCCAGAACAATAGTGTCTATGAGGTACCCAGAACAATAGTGTCTATGAGGTACCCAGAACAATAGTGTCTATGAGGTACCCAGAACAATAGTGTCTATGAGGTACCCAGAACAATAGTGTCTATGAGGTACCCAGAACAATAGTGTCTATGAGGTACCCAAAACAATAGTGTCTATGAGGCCAATTAAAGTTCTAAAAAATATTAAACTGAAGAACTCCACAACTTTCTTCCTTCAGTGACCTTGACCTCAGACTTTCAGATTTAAAATCAATAGGCTTCCTCCTAACCCCAAGTGTAAGCCATCCAGGCAGTTCTGCCCAGGTCTCAGGTAAATGAACACTACCAGTAGTTTCTTCTTCTTTTTTAATTCTGTGGCCTTAACCTTTCACCGTTCGACCATGAACTATATAGCCATCCATACAAATTGGCAACTTTAGGTGATGGAAAACTTAAAAAACTTAAATTAATTTGCTGATACCATTTTTCTTGTCTCAGTCACAATGGCCATAACCTTTAACCTTTTGGCTCCAATGGTTCTTGGAATGGGGTAATACAACTGTAGTTGTATTCATTCAGGATAAAATGGGTTATTTCACCAAAGAATTTTAAACTTCCTGACTTTACAAGAAGGCACCCCACCCCCACCGAGTGGCCAAGAGATCTAAAGCATTCACGGTTACAGATCATTGCCATCTCACCTTTGTCTGTATGGGTTCAAGTCTTGGGTTTGGCCAGTGTGGGTATGTGAGAAAGCATGCTAGTAGCTTCTTGTAGATTGTTGATTCTTTCCCGGGTTTTTCCTACGTTATTTATACTGGCTGCCATGTATAGCCTATTATGTGCTGAAAAATGGCATTAACCCTATAAAAACAACAACTTTATGAGAAATCAAATACAATCTGACCTGGGCTTGGGCTTCCCCTTAAGTGATGAAAATATTTTCTAATAAATGAGGAATATTCTCGTACAGCGAAAGAAAGATTAGTGAAAATAAATCTTATTTCTTGCAGCAAGTTGTGTCCTGTTCGCAGATTGTCAGGCACACATTATAAAGACAGTGTCAGACTGATGGGGAGAGAAGCACTACACTAAGATGATATATGCCACACAAAAGGGATCAAGTTGATCATGGATCAGACATCTGAAGGTTTCTGTATAATTGTTATGTAGTTTGTCAGATTCAAATTTGACATTTTAAGTTTAAGATTCATTCATTGGGAGATATTTTTTTTTAACAAGTGGGATGACCTGTACTCTACAAATAAACACCAGATGTTGACCTCATTTCTGACCTTGCTTCAGAGTTGTAAACAAGCTTTTAAAATGATTGGTTGATTCCAAGGACATTATGGAGTTTTGTTGTAAACATCTGTGTATTTTTAGTTATTGAGAATAAAAATAACTGATTCTCATCTGGGTCATACGGTGTGCACGAGATTTTTTGAACGTAAATTTGTTCTAAAGATTCTAAAAGATCACGTGACCCCTTCCTTGTTTACGTAAAAACAGGTAATATAAATTATGTTTTGGAGCAAACTATTTAGTAGAAGTTGGGCTGTTAGAACACTAAGTTGTGTTGTTTTGAGTTCTTTTAAATTACCTTGTACTGGAAATTATTTCAATTCGTTTGGATCACAAGGATTTATTTTGTTATTTATCTGGAAAACATTTGTGCTCATTGAATTTCATAAGACCAGAACTGACTTCATCATGTGACATAGTCTTCCATCTTGGATGCTTCACTAAGATTCGAACTGGGAATTATTAGGACATTTTATTACCAGGACTTTTGCAATTTCACTAGTGGATTATATTTTGAATTATTTTTGGATTAATTTTGGGAATTGATTCTTAAAACCATAAGTTTATTTTTCTTTTCTGGAAAATATTTGTTCTCAATAAATTGTTTATTAAGTTTTTACAAGCTTGTTATTTTCACTCTTTCTATGTTACTGTTTATTCAAGCCTAAGCACGTAACAATAATACATTCAGCCATTATCATGTACAAAAAAATTGCCACCCTACCTTTCCTTTGCCCCATCTCCTGGTGAACTTCTTCCTTCACTAGAAGTGGGAACTTTCTGCAGCCTTGCAGAAGATGCCTCCAACAGCTGGGCAACTTTATCTTTGTTCTCCTTCTGCAAATTACAGGTGTAAGGAAAATGTACAAGAAAAAAGAATGCATCACTTTTTTAAACTCGAAACTTTTTATTAATACTTCAAGCCTCAAATTTTTTTAAAAATAAAATATTTTCAAAAAATATACTAGATTGAAGTATGTTCATGCACAGGTCTCCCTTAAAGGCATTTTCATAATACTTGGAGATAAAATGGATAATGTCAGCAAACACGTTTTAATTTTAACAAACTTTCTATAAAGGTATGTTATTAGGTATTTTTTTTAAATGGCAGAGCATTAATTCATGAGGGTGGGGTAGAAAGAAAATGATTTGGAACAAGTTAGCTTAGCAAAAAAAAAACAATCTTAATTTCAATCAAAAATAAATACCAATATTAAGGGTCTTCATGATTGCAATACCTCATGTAGACGGTACAACAAGAGTCAATTTCTTTTATATATTCAAATACTGCCATTATATTGCACAAATAAATTCATAGTAAATTGATGCCAATGGTCTTGTAGAAAGCTTTATTACCAGTTTCCTGACCTAAACTATATATTAACTGCCGACCCAAGCAATTTGTTATCAACCCCAAAGAAATTTTTTTTCTTTAAATTTCCATATTTTGTGAAATGTTAATTTCAGATAAGATTACATTTACTTTGTAGGCAGCAGATCTTGCTAGTTATAATGTTTCTAATTTTTTAAGTTTCCTACATGACCCAAACTATAAAGAATGATTAAACAATGGCTGCCTTTGCATGCTGTTCACTATCAGTCACTTTCAAATTAACAAGTTATATCAGACAAACAAAAATTAGTTATTTTATTGGGAGTGCATTCCTAACTATTGTACAGAATATTGTTAATGAGTAGGAATTACTATGGGTCAAGCAAAAAACAAAGGAATTAAATCAGGTCAAGCAAATATGGTTCAATTTCAGTAAAGAAGAAAAATAATTAGAAAAATAAATTATTCCAACTGACTAACATACTTTACTTTAGCACAAAAATACATTTTGCTGTTTTTGAAGAAGACTTTATCTCTTACCTGCCCAATCTCAGTTACTATCTGTGTGTTATTACTGCTTTCCCCATTTTCTCGAATACTAGAATCGCTACTGACTGAAGACTGCACATTGTGGTCTGACTGCATAAACTTGAAACTCAGGACATTGTACCATCGTATGGACACTTCCTTAGGATCAAAATCTGCCAAGCTTACCTGCGCACAACCCTGGTAAGTAAAGAAACATACATTAAGCACATCATACAAATAGGCATTTGCAGGGCTCTTGTTTATAAACTGAGAAATCTTCTTTTAACAATGTTTAACAAAATGCTAAACTTTAAGCACAACCACTTTCAAGCAAGGCTGCAAAAACAAATGGCTACACATCATCAAGCAAATCCGATTTGAAGTCGAATTATCTGCAATTTGTTTCTTATTTTAGTTATATTAGTTTTATATACATTCTACTCTCATCTATCCAACATATTGGTCACTTTAGATGGTACTTGATAAAATAAATACTAGTTAAAATTCACTGTTTTGTACCTGCATAAACCTACATACTGTTAGGTTTCTAATCCTCAATAATGCATCATAAGCAAAACAAAGCCTTCAAATTTAATATGATACATGTCTACAAAATGCTGATCAAGAGGAATTACACAACAGGTTCAGCACGACAACAAACAAAAACAAATGTAGGACAAATGACTTTAAATACATTTATAAAGCTTTGCCATGTGTGGGTGCAAGATACTGTAAAATATCCAGGTAATTTTAAATAAGGAATAATCTGTTCTCTTATAATTTCTTGTATAAAAGTGAGGGTGTTACACAAGGTTTTGGTCAAGTTAAGTCGATGGTACATGTATATTACAAAACCCAATATGAGAGAACGAATTTGCAATCTATTTTACTTGGTATATTTATATTTATAAGAGGAACTTATAAAAAAAAATATACAAGAAAAATTACAAATCTTCTGATTATGCAAAATAAAGTTTGTATCTCTTACCATGAAATACACTTATAATTTAGCCTATATTAATCCAATGAAAAGTGTATGGAAGCCTATATTTTTCATATCATGTTAGAGCACCTTTATGAAAATATTCAAAGGAGTTTTTGTTGCTGCTGTTTTGGGTTTAAAACCATTTCTCAGTGCAAGACAGGCTATACATGTGACACGAACCCACAAGAGGGATGAGATGGCAGTGATATATAAAGGTGATGCTTTAGACCATTAGGCCATCTGGATTGCAGCACTGATAAATGAACAGACATGCACACATACACACAGAGTGTAATTTTCTATGCAAAAATAGTGATTGAAATACAACTCCAAATTAAATTACTGTAATGTGACTAGTGAAGATTTGTTGTCATTTAAACAAAGTTTAGGTTGCCAAGCCCCAATACTTTATTCAGTTGCAATTTAATCTGAAAACAAGAGGAATGACAAGATGATAAAAGTGAAGCTTTTGTTAAGGATTACAAAAGAGTAATTATTAAACAGGCTTAAAACTAAGTTTGATTTGTATGATTTGTAACAATTCAAAAATCTGTCTGAGACAATTGCTATTCTTTAACTGCATTATCATCAGGTCAAACTATTAAATTAACTTTACTGCTAACAGGAATTTTTACTTATTTTGATATTGATAAAAACCATAACCATATTTGTACTTGTGATATTTCAATTGGATGTACTACAGATCAGATAAATACCATGCCCTCAGATTAACTGCATTAGTCATGTATTACATATTACACTAGTCTTGTATTACAGTAATCATGTATTACATCATGCACTAGTCATGTATTACAGTAATCATGTATTACATATTACACTAGTCATGTATTACAGTAATCATGTATTAGATTGTATACTAGTCATGTATTACAGTAATCATATATTACATATTACACTAGTCATGTATTACAGTAATCATGTATTAGATCATAACACTAGTCATGTATTACAGTAATTATGTATTACATATTATACTAGTCATGTATTACAATAGTTATGATCTACATGAAAGTCATTAAAATTGTTTGTACAAGCTGTGAGCCAGACTTGTCCCGTACAAGACTTCAAATTAACCTTTCTTGGAACTAGCAAAATTGACTGTTGTAGTCTTCTCCACTAACAAAATTTCAGAATTTTGCCAAGCAAATTACTAGACAACAAGCATCCACTTTGTGCCTTGCCTATGGAAAGATGGCTGAACAAAGCAGAAAATGCCTGTCTCTTAACAAATAATGAATTATGCTGTAAAATAATTATAGATGTGTGCAATTTAATAGTGTTTTAAGTAACATTAGGACAAAGGCTACATAGTTTATCTAAATTTTATAAATTATAAAAAAATTACAAACAGAACTGAACAAAAATGTTTCAAAGATAAACCCTTTCAAATAAATGTAAACATAAAGTACAACTAGATAAGATACAAAACTTACATGCAAAAATTCCACAAAATGAATACAAAAAAGGACATGCAAGATCTTAATAATAAGTGAAATAAATTGCATATGCTCAATTTATTCAGCTCAATACATGAAATATATCAGCAACTGGTGATGCCTTTTCAAGTTATGATTCTTAATGCCACAATAAAACAGCCAATATTTTTTCAAATACCAATGTCACAATTGTCACCATTGTAATTGTAACCTGAAGTGCTGGGATACACTCACTACAGGCATCTATTACTGAACCTGTCCAAAAAGTCAGGTTAAACAACACCTCAGGTTTATAGATTTAAATTTTTGATCTGCCATGTGGCATTAAAGTAATCAAGTATAAATAGGATTAAATAAATGTTCCATAAGTTTTGAAATTTCACTTTAAAAGTATATACAATAAATTTTGCTGGATAAAAATAAAGCATGAGCTGAATTTGAACAATCAAAAGTCATCTGTCTTTGACAAACCTAATGCCTAACAAAAAATCTTAAATTGTTTGTGCAATTATGTTACCATTTCTACTCACATAACACTCATCTTTTTGTCCCAGTAGTAGACACCATATATTCACTTGCAGAGTCTTGTTAACTAGCTTCCGTTCCTGTATGGCTACACGAAACATCTCTGCAAACTTGGGATTCCTCAAATCTGATGAGGGCTGAGTTTCCCAGAATGAGTTAGGGTGTGGTAATAATGCTGCCTTAATACAACTGCAACGAGTTTTTTCAGGAAAAATTTTAATTTCTGATCACACAAATCCCAAATTGTTGATGACAATATTGGAAGCTTTGTCAGAGGCTGATATAGAAATTATGGGTCAGATTAAATCTTATAACCTTCAAATTTCACTTTGTATTTGTATTCCCAATAGAACTTGAAATACTTTCAAACCTGTGGCAATCCTAAAAAATTTCTCAAAGAATATGATTTACTCTTCTCTTCCAATTTATTAAAGTAATAATAAACTGAGTTTTAAAATCCTTATCAATCCCTCAGTTTCCATGACAACTTCTTAGTCATGATCCAGGAATAAAAACTTACAGTAATCGCACACCATAAGTTGGTTTCTACCAATTTTAAAAACATAAGGATTTAAAGATGTGAAAATGCACAAAACTTAGTCTTTTTTTTCTCCATTGATTTATAATTTCTAACCTGACTGTCGCTTAGGGGACCCTAACACCATTGACTTAATAGTGTTTCAAAGCAAATGAATGCTCTCAATGTAAACAAGCAGAGTTTTTTTAAGGAAACATTTCAATTTCAGATCACACAAATCCCAAATTGCTGATGACAATACTGGAAACTTTCTCAGAGGCCAGCATAGCAATAATGGGTCAGACTAAAACTTGTAAACTTCAAATTTCACTATTTCATTCTGGTTTATAGAAACTATCATCTTCATTCAATGATTTTATTGTACTAGTTTTCACAATTCTAAAATAAATTGAGTAAATCAAAGGAGGAACTCTTGTTTAGATTTTGTTCAATGATATACATCAAAATTTACACAAAAAAAATTATTATGTATCAAAGATGGTGAACTAAATCATGTCCGTTGCTTGAAAATATGGCAACAGTGTTACTAGAGAAACTCTGGTCTTATTTGAAATGCCAACAAGTTGACAGCATTTGGGATCCCCTGGTAACAATCAGTTTAGAAACTATAAATCAATCAATGAATTGACTAAGTTTTGTGCTTTTTTTTCTTTCACGATTGGTTTTTAAAATCAGTAGGGGATTTACAAACAAACCAGAGGGTGTGAGAATATAACAGTAATAATATAAATTGCTTGTTTTGGATCAATTTCGGAATATTTGTATGTTGCCTTCTTATATATCGCTACTCACACTTTGGCTCCCTCGGGGAACTGTAATGCTGCGAGATTACGAGCCTGTTCGATGCCAACAAGGAGGGTCCCATCCAAACCCTCAAATCTGGAAAAAACAGTAAAGAAATACTATGGTTTCACTGGTTATACAGAAGGCATGTTTCTTTATAAGAATTATCCGATCATAATTGTTGTTGTTGTAGGGTTTAATGCCATTTTTCAGCACAGGATAGGCTATACATGGCAGCCAGTATTAATGGTGGAGGCAGAACCCGGTAAAACCCCCAGAAAGAACCACCGGCCCACAAGAAGCTACTGGCAAGCTTTTTCACATACCCACACAAGCAGGATCTGAGACTCGAACCCACGCAGAGGTGAGATGGCACTGATCCATAACGGAGAGCGCTTTAGACAACTTGGCCACACTGGCCCCCTCATCATAAAATGGTAGAAGTATACATCCATTACCTGGCATACCCAGCCCCATCCAAATCAAACAAGAGTCACTCTAAAAGAATGATGTTCTACTGTCCAAAATAACTTCCAGGAATTCAATACAAGATGATTTCTTCATTTTCACTGCCAAGTGTTGAAACCATCTGTAATAGTGTTAAGCAACACAACTTTCAATATGACCACACTGGAAGTAAGATTGGTGTAAATATCATTTAGAATAAAGCATACATCATTACAAGACTACAGGTGACAACACTATCCTAACAAGACCATTCATTCTGAAGATGACAAAAATACATTTTCAAGCTTGCTTTTAAGGCAGTCATATTTGAACAAAGACAAAGACTGTTAATTTAAGAAAAACTAGAATTAATGAGAAGTCTTTAGGCTAATACCTTATGCAGTCCCCCAGATAACACTTGGACCTATTGGATATTTCACACATGAAATTAAGATTGAAATTAAGATGTTTTTTTTACACTAAACTTGTTCTCTTTTTTTCAATTTTAAATTATAACCATTAAAAATTTTAACCAATATCCAAAAGTCTTGTTTATGTTCTCTAGCAAAATCATTTTCTCTGCTAAGGTTACTAAAATTATCATTGGAGACACTCTGAGGACCTCTTAAGATTTGGTGTATCTCCTCACACTTAACATATTTTACATAGTATATGCTACAATGCAAACATCTTAGCTTCTTTTTTCACCACTTACATCTATTACTTCTAAGCATGGTAATGATCATCTCCCCAAATCACACATTCTATCATGTTTTCTGGACAATTTAACATTGATTCAACAAAGATATCAATTACATTTGACATTGATGAATTTGATATTATATTGTATTGTATTGTATTGTATTGTATTGTATTGTATTGTATTGTATTGTATTGTATTGTATTGTATTGTATTGTATTGTATTGTATTGTATTGTATTATATTATATTATATTATATTATATTATATTATATTATATTATATTATATTATATTATATTATATTATATTATATTATATTATATTATATTATATTATATTATATTATATTATATTATATTACATTCATTTCCTTTTGATTAAATTTTTTACAAATACCCGGTAGTACTTGTGGAAACCGTGCATGATCTAAGCTCACAGATAACCAAAATGGATGCTCCAATGTGCTTGAAAAATCCCTGATTAGGTAATTTAATGTACACTCTTGTTAGCAGTTATTAAAATAGGAAAAAAAAATAATTTTACCCGAGTAGTAAGTGCAATGAATAAATCACAAATTATAAAATAGGTATAAAAAAAATTATTAGATTATTTTTAAAAACTTTACCCTTGAAGTTCATAAAGAGAAAATGACCCAGCAGAACAGGCCATTTTTTGTCAGGTACACATCTGAAGTCCAAGCTGTGCATTCTATAACCCTAATTACACTCATTACTCATATACCAAATAAGGGGATTAAAAGTTCTGTTAGCATAGCCTAAAATATACAATATTGCTTTTAAAAAACCAGGATAACAAAAAGTGAGAAAATCCTAAGAAATATTTTTTCTTTAAAACTCTAATAATGATAATGAAATTTACATTAACAAGTTATAGTGTCAAATTTATTTGCGTATGTGCAAATACAATCAAATCGAGTTTAAATTAAGAACGATGTCCATACAACAGATAAGATCTTTTAATGGAAATTATTGCTAGTTTTCTTTTTTAGAAAGAATCCTGCTTTATATCGCTGCTCTCTGTTTTCATAAACCTCACACCCCTATCCACTTTGTATGCCCATGAATAATAATGGCAAAACTGTATCAGTCACAAAACTTTATTCTTCTGTACACATTTATTTTTATAGTGACAGCCAGGCATTCCCCTCTCAGTTTATAATTTCATCTTGGCTCAAGGTGGGAAAGACAGTCCAATGCTGTCAGCATACCTTCCAACCCCATATAGAGGTACATGTATAAGCAGATGGGCAGAAAAGTGTAATATGAGCATAAAAAATGTAATTTATTAATTACATATAATGGTGACATGCTAAAACTGAGAACTGTATGACATCACTCACTTGTCATTTTCTTTACATTTCTAAAGCACTCCTGATTTGTTTCTCTTGTGATCCAACATGTTTTTGAAGTTTAAAAAGATCTCTCTCCTCATTTTTCATTTAACATTCATGAGTTATGTCAATAATACCTGCTTCTGTTAACATCTTTCACTATTATTTACAGTACAAATTTGTCTTCTATCCAAACTTTTTCATTACTGAATCTGCAATACATTTTTTTAATTTATGAAACCAGTCTGTTTCTTGCAAATTATACAGCTGCTATAATATAAGTATAGTGCTTGGAAAGTTACTGAAGATATAATTATGATTAAGTGTACTGTCAAAGCTTTTGTAAGGATGAAGGAGTATTTTTGAGACTTCTCAAATTTACATTTGTGGGGCTAAAGGGAAGTAAAAAGTGCAAGTAATTTTGTATTGCTTCATCGTGTTTTTTAATGTACAAAGCATAATCCAAAAACAGCTTAATTCAAGATTTAATTCAACCCTTATATAAAATAACAATTATGCCACTAGTTAAATGGCTGGGCACATCAATTTATTTAATTTTACATTATACATGTTAGGTACACCATTCTGCCATTATGGTAAACCTTTCTGTAAAATGTAGAGGGAGACAGTTCAAAAGGAATGTACTCTTTCTTCAAGAAACAGAAACACAAACAATCTAATCATGAGGATGCTCGAGCAAGTAAACAACATACACGCAAATAAAATGCTAAAACAAGTCAACAGGTACAGTGAACATCTGCTTTAGTTTAAGATGACTGTATTTAACGATAGGAGATGTATTCCTAATGTATTTGTAGAAACAACAACAATTCCATGGAAAATTGTGCCTTACCTGCAAATGAGTTAAAATTCATGGTACACTGAACAGAGATTTTAAAAAACTTGAAAATTTAACAAACAATTCTCAACATATGACACTGACTCGACAACTGCTACAATGTCTTACCATCTGCTAATTAATGCATGCAACATAAAAGAACAAAGTCACAACAAGGTTGTAATAATAACATAGTTAATAAATACAATTAAAATCATGGACTCAAAGCTAATGTTAAAAAACTGATCACTGCAACCACAGTACTGTTTTGTTTAGAGAAATGAAAAGTCGGACTGTAAATACGTTATTGTCACAACATCTCAAGTAAGTTAAAGAAGAAACCTTTTATCATTCTAATTCATTATACACAAGAATCTAACCTATTACCTACATTTCTTCCTATTCTCATCATTACTTTCTGTCTATCAGTTGTAGAACTCGTGACATTAAGCTTCTTTACAATAAAATAAATTAAGTGAATGCCTTTTATGACCATCAAAAATACAACAAATCTATTGGTCATTGTATATCACAGGAATACAATAAATTCAAACAAAAAATAATTCTCATGATCTATTTTTATTTGTCTGGGTACAAAGATACTTAAGTTTGATTTTAATATGTGACTGGGGTACAAGGTTAATTAAGTTTGATTTGAATCTCTGACTGGGTACTAGGAAACTTGCATTATTTTGATTTTAACCTGTGACTTGGTAATATGATACTTACATTGGTTTTATTTGAACCTGTAACTGGGCAATATGACATTTTAGTCTGATTGAACCTGTAACTAGGTACAGAGTAGTTTGATTTAAATCTGCAAATGGATAATACAATACTTACTTAATATGATACTTTAGCTTGGTCTGAACCTGTGACTGGATGGTTTCATTTGAACTTGTAACTGGATAGTTTCATTTGAACCTGTGACTGAATAGTTTCATTTAAACCTGTGATTGGATAATACGACACTTTAGTTTCATTTGAATTTGTGACTGGGCAATAGGATACTTACTTTAGTTTGATTTTTTGAACCTGTGACTGGGCAATAGGATACTAACTTTAGTTTGATTTGAATCTGTGACTGGGCAATAGGATACTTACTTTAGTTTGATTTGAACCTGTGACTGGTAATAGGATACTTACTTTAGTTTGATTTGAATCTGTGACTGGTAATAGGATACTTACTTTAGTTTGATTTGAATCTGTGCACTCTCCAAATTCATCTCTAATGCTTCATCCAAAGCATCCCTATAAAGATAAAAGCAATATTTCCAAATAGATAAAAGAACACCTCTTGAAAGTACTCAAATCATTATAGCAAGCTGACAAAACAATAATTTAGGTTAAGGCCAGCATGCTGAAGCTGACCAGATTGCTGAATGGACAAGCACTCAAATGAAGCATGATGACCATGTTCAATTCAGGCCAAACCAGGCCCAACAAATTCAAAACATGTACCAATCCTTTCTGCGAATAAAATAACTACTGTACTGGATACCTATCTTTCAAGAACTTTAACAACGAAGCTAAACATTTTTTTTTAATGAAGAAAATACAATTGACATGCCTCTGCTGAAAACAAGAGACAAAAATGATACAGTATCTTCTTCATCTATTACATCGTCTTCTTCTCTACTAAACTTGTGTTCATCTGACAATGTTATACTGATACTAAAACAGGTAATTTTACCAGACTGGTGTTCATCTTACAGTGATATTCTAACACTGAAACTGGTCATTTTACAAGACTTGTGTTCATCTGACAATGTCATACAGATACTAAAACAGGTAATTTTACAAGACTGGTGTTCATCTTACAGTGATATTCTAACACTGAAACTGGTCATTTTACAAGACTTGTGTTCATCTGACAATGTTAAACAGATACTAAAACAGGTCATTTTACCAGACTTGTGTTCATCTTACAGTGATATTCTAACACTGAAACTGGTAATTTTACAAGACTTGTGTTCATCTGACAATGTTATACAGATACTAAAACAGGTAATTTTACCAGACTTGTGTTCATCTTACAGTGATATTCTAACACTGAAACTGGTAATTTTACAAGACTTGTGTTCATCTGACAAAGTTATACTGACACTGAAACAGGTAATTTTACCAGACTTGTGTTCATCTGACAATGTTATACTGACACTGAAACAAGTAATTTTACCATACTTATTAAGTTCATCTGACAGTGCTAAACTGGCACTGAAATTGGTAATTTGTTTTCTATTCAAGTTTGCAGTTCAGCTATTATATCATTGTGTTTGCTTCCAGTTTCGGAAATGCATTTGATTTACTGACTCAATTTCATGGTTTCCTTTCGATTTTGTTCCTCTGAAATACATTTGTAACAGTTGGGATCTCCATTTTTAATAACATTAATTGGAAGCAACTATTTGTTTTGTACATTTTTTTAAAACAGTGCTTTAACAAAACATAATGTAATTCAGAAGGCAGCAATAAATTTGTGATAAACAGAATAACTACAACCACATCAAATGTAAAACATATAGTCATACCTGAATACAGCAGCAATCACTGGGAAAATGTAAAAGTGGCTTTTGTAGACAGGTGATTTCTGAGGGCAAGCTCAGCTATCACACTCAAGTTAAAATGCTATGATCCGAATAGCATTAGCAAATATTATTAGTATTAGTAACATTATTATTACTCCATATGTATTACTATTAGTATCAGTCAGAATATGCTACCAAGGTATATAATTAGTTAAGCTATTGAGCAAAAAGAAACAACAAAATTTCATAAAATAAGTTCCACACAAGGATAGTGAATCTTCACTTTAATCTATCATGCATACCACTCCGGTGGCCCAGTGGTTAGAGCATCCACCTCTGATGCAGGAGTTCATGGGTTTTAACCTCAGCAGAGTCATAACAAAGACTTATAAAAATGGTACAAACGGATGTGTGTCACTTGGCACTCAACATTAAGAGGTCAGAGGTAGGACCTGGTCAGCCTGGTGTCAGGATTATAAGACTGGGTGGGAAATCATACTACATGTCTGAGGCATGATGCCTCAGTGCTAGACATCACAGATTCACTATAAACTGCCATACTGCTGACATCATAGTAACATCAATGAAACATTGTTAAAGCTCCATTTTTTTTAAATCACACACACTGAATCATAGCTAAACCTAAAAAATCACACCCACTGAATCATAGCTAAACCTAAAAAAATCACACCCACTGAATCATAGCTAAACCTAAAAAATCACACTGAATCATAGCTAAACCTAAAAAATCACACCCACTGAATCATAGCTAAACTTATAAAATCACACACTCAATCATAGCTAAACCTAAAAAATCACACCCACTGAATCATAGCTAAACCTAAAAAATCACACACTGAATCATAGCTAAACCTAAAAAATCACACATACTGAATCATAGCTAAACCTAAAAAATCACACACTGAATCATAGCTAAACCTAAAAAATCACACACATTGAATCATAGCTAAACCTAACAAATCACACACATTTAATCATAGCTAAACCTAAAAAAATCACACCCACTGAATCATAGCTAAACCTAAAAAATCACACCCACTGAATCATAGCTAAACCTAAAAAATCACACCCACTGAATCATAGCTAAACCTAAAAAATCACACCCACTGAATCATAGCTAAACCTAAAAAAATCACACTGAATCATAGCTAAACCTAAAAAATCACACCCACTGAATCATAGCTAAACCTAAAAAATCACACACTGAATCATAGCTAAACCTATAAAATCACACACTGAATCATAGCTAAACCTAAAAAATCACACCCACTGAATCATAGCTAAACCTAAAAAATCACACACTGAATCATAGCTAAACCTAAAAAATCACACCCACTGAATCATAGCTAAACCTAAAAAATCACACACTGAATCATAGCTAAACCTAAAAAATCACACCCAATGAATCATAGCTAAACCTAAAAAATCACACATACTGAATCATAGCTAAACCTAAAAAATCACACACTGAATCATAGCTAAACCTAAAAAATCACACACATTGAATCATAGCTAAACCTAACAAATCACACACATTTAATCATAGCTAAACCTAAAAAATCACACCCACTGAATCATAGCTAAACCTAAAAAATCACACATACTGAATCATAGCTAAACCTAAAAAATCACACCCACTGAATCATAGCTAAACCTAAAAAATCACACCCACTGAATCATAGCTAAACCTAAAAAATCACACTGAATCATAGCTAAACCTAAAAAATCACACCCACTGAATCATAGCTAAACCTAAAAAATCACACACTGAATCATAGCTAAACCTAAAAAATCACACCCACTGAATCATAGCTAAACCTAAAAAATCACACACACTGAATCATAGCTAAACCTAAAAAATCACACACACTGAATCATAGCTAAACCTAAAAAATCACACACATTGAATCATAGCTAAACCTAAAAAATCACACACACTTAATCATAGCTAAACCTAAAAAATCTCACCCACTAAATCATAGCTAAACCTAAAAAATCACACCCACTGAATAATAGCTAAACCTAAAAAATCACACCCACTGAATAATAGCTAAACCTAAAAAATCACAAACTGAATCATAGCTAAACCTAAAAAATCACACACTGAATCATAGCTAAACCTAAAACATCACCCACTGAATAATAGCTAAACCTAAAAAATCACACACATTGAATCATGGCTAAACCTAAAAAATCACACACACTGAATCATAGCTAAACCTAAAAAATCACACCCACTGAATCATAGCTAAACCTAAAAAAATCACACCGGGTCCAACTGAATCATAGCTAAACCTAAAATCTCACACACACTGAATCATAGCTAAACCTAAAAAAACACCCACTGAATCATAGCTAAACCTAAAAAATCACACACACTCAATCATAGCTAAACCTAAAAAATCACACACACTGAATCATAGCTAAACCTAAAAAATCACACACACTGAATCATAGGTAAACCTAAAAAATCACACACACATTGAATCATAGCTAAACCTAAAAAATCACACCCACTGAATCATAGCTAAACCTAAAAAATCACACACACATTGAATCATAGCTAAACCTAAAAAATCACACACTGAATCATAGCTAAACCTAAAATATCACACCCACTGAATCATAGCTAAACCTAAAAAATCACCCACTGAATCATAGCTAAACCTAAAAAATCACACCCACTGAATCATAGCTAAACCTAAAAAATCACACACTGAATCATAGCTAAACCTAAAAAATCACACCCAATGAATCATAGCTAAACCTAAAAAATCACACATACTGAATCATAGCTAAACCTAAAAAATCACACACTGAATCATAGCTAAACCTAAAAAATCACACACATTGAATCATAGCTAAACCTAACAAATCACACACATTTAATCATAGCTAAACCTAAAAAATCACACCCACTGAATCATAGCTAAACCTAAAAAATCACACCCACTGAATCATAGCTAAACCTAAAAAATCACACCCACTGAATCATAGCTAAACCTAAAAAATCACACTGAATCATAGCTAAACCTAAAAAATCACACCCACTGAATCATAGCTAAACCTAAAAAATCACACACTGAATCATAGCTAAACCTATAAAATCACACACTGAATCATAGCTAAACCTATAAAATCACACACACTGAATCATAGCTAAACCTAAAAAATCACACACATTGAATCATAGCTAAACCTAAAAAATCACACACACTTAATCATAGCTAAACCTAAAAAATCACACCCACTGAATCATAGCTAAACCTAAAAAATCACACCCACTGAATAATAGCTAAACCTAAAAAATCACACCCACTGAATAATAGCTAAACCTAAAAAATCACACACTGAATCATAGCTAAACCTAAAAAATCACACACTGAATCATAGCTAAACCTAAAACATCACCCACTGAATCATAGCTAAACCTAAAAAATCACACACATTGAATCATGGCTAAACCTAAAAAATCACACACACTGAATCATAGCTAAACCTAAAAAATCACACCCACTGAATCATAGCTAAACCTAAAAAATCACACCGGGTCCCACTGAATCATAGCTAAACCTAAAATCTCACACACACTGAATCATAGCTAAACCTAAAAAAAACACCCACTGAATCATAGCTAAACCTAAAAAATCACACCCACTGAATCATAGCTAAACCTAAAAAATCACACCCACTGAATCATAGCTAAACCTAAAAAAATCACACTGAATCATAGCTAAACCTAAAAAATCACACCCACTGAATCATAGCTAAACCTAAAAAATCACACACTGAATCATAGCTAAACCTAAAAAATCACACCCACTGAATCATAGCTAAACCTAAAAAATCACACCCACTGAATCATAGCTAAACCTAAAAAATCACACCCACTGAATCATAGCTAAACCTAAAAAATCACACACTGAATCATAGCTAAACCTAAAAAATCACACCCAATGAATCATAGCTAAACCTAAAAAATCACACATACTGAATCATAGCTAAACCTAAAAAATCACACACTGAATCATAGCTAAACCTAAAAAATCACACACATTGAATCATAGCTTAACCTAACAAATCACACACATTTAATCATAGCTAAACCTAAAAAATCACACCCACTGAATCATAGCTAAACCTAAAAAATCACACATACTGAATCATAGCTAAACCTAAAAAATCACACCCACTGAATCATAGCTAAACCTAAAAAATCACACCCACTGAATCATAGCTAAACCTAAAAAATCACACTGAATCATAGCTAAACCTAAAAAATCACACACTGAATCATAGCTAAACCTAAAAAATCACACACTGAATCATAGCTAAACCTAAAAAATCACACCCACTGAATCATAGCTAAACCTAAAAAATCACACACACTGAATCATAGCTAAACCTAAAAAATCACACACACTGAATCATAGCTAAACCTAAAAAATCACACACATTGAATCATAGCTAAACCTAAAAAATCACACACACTTAATCATAGCTAAACCTAAAAAATCACACCCACTAAATCATAGCTAAACCTAAAAAATCACACCCACTGAATAATAGCTAAACCTAAAAAATCACACCCACTGAATAATAGCTAAACCTAAAAAATCACACACACATTGAATCATAGCTAAACCTAAAAAATCACACACTGAATCATAGCTAAACCTAAAAAATCACACACTGAATCATAGCTAAACCTAAAACATCACCCACTGAATCATAGCTAAACCTAAAAAATCACTCACATTGAATCATGGCTAAACCTAAAAAATCACACACACTGAATCATAGCTAAACCTAAAAAATCACACCCACTGAATCATAGCTAAACCTAAAAAAATCACACCGGGTCCATCTGAATCATAGCTAAACCTAAAATCTCACACACACTGAATCATAGCTAAACCTAAAAAAACACCCACTGAATCATAGCTAAACCTAAAAAATCACACACACTCAATCATAGCTAAACCTAAAAAATCACACACACTGAATCATAGCTAAACCTAAAAAATCACACACACTGAATCATAGGTAAACCTAAAAAATCACACACATTGAATCATAGCTAAACCTAAAAAATCACACCCACTGAATCATAGCTAAACCTAAAAAATCACACACACATTGAATCATAGCTAAACCTAAAAAATCACACACTGAATCATAGCTAAACCTAAAAAATCACACCCACTGAATCATAGCTAAACCTAAAAAATCACCCACTGAATCATAGCTAAACCTAAAAAATCACACCCACTGAATCATAGCCAAACCTAAAAAATCACACACTGAATCATAGCTAAACCTAAAAAATCACACCCAATGAATCATAGCTAAACCTAAAAAATCACACATACTGAATCATAGCTAAACCTAAAAAATCACACTGAATCATAGCTAAACCTAAAAAATCACACACATTGAATCATAGCTAAACCTAACAAATCACACACATTTAATCATAGCTAAACCTAAAAAATCACACCCACTGAATCATAGCTAAACCTAAAAAATCACACACACTGAATCATAGCTAAACCTAAAAAATCACACCCACTGAATCATAGCTAAACCTAAAAAAATCACACCCACTGAATCATAGCTAAACCTAAAAAATCACACTGAATCATAGCTAAACCTAAAAAATCACACCCACTGAATCATAGCTAAACCTAAAAAATCACACACTGAATCATAGTTAAACCTATAAAATCACACACTGAATCAGAGCTAAACCTATAAAATCACACACACTGAATCATAGCTAAACCTAAAAAATCACACACATTGAATCATAGCTAAACCTAAAAATCACACACTTAATCATAGCTAAACCTAAAAAATCACACACACATTGAATCATAGCTAAACCTAAAAAATCACACACTGAATCATAGCTAAACCTAAAAAATCACACTGAATCATAGCTAAACCTAAAACATCACCCACTGAATCATAGCTAAACCTAAAAAATCACACACATTGAATCATGGCTAAACCTAAAAAATCACACCCACTGAATCATAGCTAAACCTAAAAAATCACACCGGGTCCCACTGAATCATAGCTGAACCTTAAATCTCACACACACTGAATCATAGCTAAACCTAAAATCTCACACACACTGAATCATAGCTAAACCTAAAAAATCACACACACTGAATCATAGCTAAACCTAAAAAATCACACACACTGAATCATAGGTAAACCTAAAAAATCACACACACATTGAATCATAGCTAAACCTAAAAAATCACACCCACTGAATCATAGCTAAACCTAAAAAATCACACACACATTGAATCATAGCTAAACCTAAAAAATCACACCCACTGAATCATAGCTAAACCTAAAAAAATCACACTGAATCATAGCTAAACCTAAAAAATCACACCCACTGAATCATAGCTAAACCTAAAAAATCACACACTGAATCATAGCTAAACCTAAAAAATCACACCCACTGAATCATAGCTAAACCTAAAAAATCACACCCACTGAATCATAGCTAAACCTAAAAAATCACACCCACTGAATCATAGCTAAACCTAAAAAATCACACACTGAATCATAGCTAAACCTAAAAAATCACACCCAATGAATCATAGCTAAACCTAAAAAATCACACATACTGAATCATAGCTAAACCTAAAAAATCACACACTGAATCATAGCTAAACCTAAAAAATCACACACATTGAATCATAGCTTAACCTAACAAATCACACACATTTAATCATAGCTAAACCTAAAAAATCACACCCACTGAATCATAGCTAAACCTAAAAAATCACACATACTGAATCATAGCTAAACCTAAAAAATCACACCCACTGAATCATAGCTAAACCTAAAAAATCACACCCACTGAATCATAGCTAAACCTAAAAAATCACACTGAATCATAGCTAAACCTAAAAAATCACACACTGAATCATAGCTAAACCTAAAAAATCACACACTGAATCATAGCTAAACCTAAAAAATCACACCCACTGAATCATAGCTAAACCTAAAAAATCACACACACTGAATCATAGCTAAACCTAAAAAATCACACACACTGAATCATAGCTAAACCTAAAAAATCACACACATTGAATCATAGCTAAACCTAAAAAATCACACACACTTAATCATAGCTAAACCTAAAAAATCACACCCACTAAATCATAGCTAAACCTAAAAAATCACACCCACTGAATAATAGCTAAACCTAAAAAATCACACCCACTGAATAATAGCTAAACCTAAAAAATCACACACACATTGAATCATAGCTAAACCTAAAAAATCACACACTGAATCATAGCTAAACCTAAAAAATCACACACTGAATCATAGCTAAACCTAAAACATCACCCACTGAATCATAGCTAAACCTAAAAAATCACTCACATTGAATCATGGCTAAACCTAAAAAATCACACACACTGAATCATAGCTAAACCTAAAAAATCACACCCACTGAATCATAGCTAAACCTAAAAAAATCACACCGGGTCCATCTGAATCATAGCTAAACCTAAAATCTCACACACACTGAATCATAGCTAAACCTAAAAAAACACCCACTGAATCATAGCTAAACCTAAAAAATCACACACACTCAATCATAGCTAAACCTAAAAAATCACACACACTGAATCATAGCTAAACCTAAAAAATCACACACACTGAATCATAGGTAAACCTAAAAAATCACACACATTGAATCATAGCTAAACCTAAAAAATCACACCCACTGAATCATAGCTAAACCTAAAAAATCACACACACATTGAATCATAGCTAAACCTAAAAAATCACACACTGAATCATAGCTAAACCTAAAAAATCACACCCACTGAATCATAGCTAAACCTAAAAAATCACCCACTGAATCATAGCTAAACCTAAAAAATCACACCCACTGAATCATAGCCAAACCTAAAAAATCACACACTGAATCATAGCTAAACCTAAAAAATCACACCCAATGAATCATAGCTAAACCTAAAAAATCACACATACTGAATCATAGCTAAACCTAAAAAATCACACTGAATCATAGCTAAACCTAAAAAATCACACACATTGAATCATAGCTAAACCTAACAAATCACACACATTTAATCATAGCTAAACCTAAAAAATCACACCCACTGAATCATAGCTAAACCTAAAAAATCACACACACTGAATCATAGCTAAACCTAAAAAATCACACCCACTGAATCATAGCTAAACCTAAAAAAATCACACCCACTGAATCATAGCTAAACCTAAAAAATCACACTGAATCATAGCTAAACCTAAAAAATCACACCCACTGAATCATAGCTAAACCTAAAAAATCACACACTGAATCATAGTTAAACCTATAAAATCACACACTGAATCAGAGCTAAACCTATAAAATCACACACACTGAATCATAGCTAAACCTAAAAAATCACACACATTGAATCATAGCTAAACCTAAAAATCACACACTTAATCATAGCTAAACCTAAAAAATCACACACACATTGAATCATAGCTAAACCTAAAAAATCACACACTGAATCATAGCTAAACCTAAAAAATCACACACTGAATCATAGCTAAACCTAAAACATCACCCACTGAATCATAGCTAAACCTAAAAAATCACACACATTGAATCATGGCTAAACCTAAAAAATCACACCCACTGAATCATAGCTAAACCTAAAAAATCACACCGGGTCCCACTGAATCATAGCTGAACCTTAAATCTCACACACACTGAATCATAGCTAAACCTAAAATCTCACACACACTGAATCATAGCTAAACCTAAAAAATCACACACACTGAATCATAGCTAAACCTAAAAAATCACACACACTGAATCATAGGTAAACCTAAAAAATCACACACACATTGAATCATAGCTAAACCTAAAAAATCACACCCACTGAATCATAGCTAAACCTAAAAAATCACACACACATTGAATCATAGCTAAACCTAAAAAATCACACACTGAATCATAGCTAAACCTAAAAAATCACACCCACTGAATCATAGCTAAACCTAAAAAATCACCCACTGAATCATAGCTAAACCTAAAAAATCACACCCACTGAATCATAGCTAAACCTAAAAAATCACACACTGAATCATAGCTAAACCTAAAAAATCACACCCAATGAATCATAGCTAAACCTAAAAAATCACACATACTGAATCATAGCTAAACCTAAAAAATCACACACTGAATCATAGCTAAACCTAAAAAATCACACACATTGAATCATAGCTAAACCTAACAAATCACACACATTTAATCATAGCTAAACCTAAAAAATCACACCCACTGAATCATAGCTAAACCTAAAAAATCACACCCACTGAATCATAGCTAAACCTAAAAAATCACACCCACTGAATCATAGCTAAACCTAAAAAATCACACCCACTGAATCATAGCTAAACCTAAAAAATCACACTGAATCATAGCTAAACCTAAAAAATCACACCCACTGAATCATAGCTAAACCTAAAAAATCACACACTGAATCATAGCTAAACCTATAAAATCACACACTGGATCATAGCTAAACCTAAAAAATCACACCCACTGAATCATAGCTAAACCTAAAAAATCACACACACTGAATCATAGCTAAACCTAAAAAATCACACACTGAATCATAGCTAAACCTAAAACATCCCCCACTGAATCATAGCTAAACCTAAAAAATCACACACATTGAATCATAGCTAAACCTAAAAAATCACACACTGAATCATAGCTAAACCTAAAAAATCACACCCACTGAATCATAGCTAAACCTAAAAAATCACACCGGGTCCCACTGAATCATAGCTAAACCTAAAATCTCACACACACTGAATCATAGCTAAACCTAAAAAAACACCCACTGAATCATAGCTAAACCTAAAAAATCACACACTCAATCATAGCTAAACCTAAAGAATCACACACACTGAATCATAGCTAAACCTAAAAAATCACACACACTGAATCATAGGTAAACCTAAAAAATCACACACACATTGAATCATAGCTAAACCTAAAAAATCACACACACATTGAATCATAGCTAAACCTAAAAAATCACACACTGAATCATAGCTAAACCTAAAAAATCACACCCACTGAATCATAGCTAAACCTAAAAAATCACCCACTGAATCATAGCTAAACCTAAAAACTCACACACACTGAATCATAGCTAAACCTAAAAAATTACCCACTGAATCATAACTAAACCTAAAACACATTGCTAATCTATGATTTTTTGTGTCCATCTCCATCCCTATTTCAGTTACAAAATCTGAAACTTCCTTAACTGATTTTAGTATTTGTGATTGTCCATGATGAATCGCAAACACATTTAGTTTATGTATGCATTACTGTACTTCATGTGAAGTGCACACAACTGATTTTTTTTCAGGGCAGTGGGTAATTATTATTAGACATGAAAACACATGTTCACATTTAAACAACTGATGGATTACTCAAACTCACTGATATCAAAAAACAGTTTTTGCTTGTGACCTTTGATGATTGTGTAAATGAAAAAACACTTTATTGGACTATTATCTGTAGCACCTAAACTGTAAGGGATATCACTAGTGCATGATACCTCACTCAGACATTACATTCATGTTTTTTCATTGTAGATTTGATTCAAAATCTTAAAATAACAATAAACAGTTTCATCCTACTAACAGGGAAAACCATCAAAAATCAATTTAAAACAGAATTGCTTTGATCCTCTCCATTTAAGATAAAAAGGCATGGCTTTTTAAAAAAAAAAAGCGACATGTTGACATTTTCGAGTTTTACTGGATTATGGTAATTACAATAGAAATATGAAATGTTTAAATATGAATTCACCTAATATACCCATATAAATACCCTGCCTTGCTCATCAAACAAACAAAAGTTTAATTTGCATACATGGAGACTGACCACAGAATACAAGTGACTGCTGATTACAAAATGTTTTGGGATGAAATTTTCCAAGGAACATTAGAATGGCTGTTGTGACAAGGCAAGCATTGCACTCAGATGACTATTAGAACTGGTTTGACTGGAGTTCAAGAGTAGGTCAGCACATTTTATTTCTTGCTTCATATCAACTAAATATAAAAATGATGAGTAATAACAGGGCTTGAATTTAACACAAATTTCTTATTAGCCAGAAGGACTAGTGTACTGAGAAATTTACTAGTCCTGCCAAACATACACTAGTCCTGTCCACAAAACAATGTAACACTTGTATTGAGATTAACAACAATTTTGTTTCATAAATAGCATTATCATATGAAATGCTGAGGTACAGATGTATAAATCCTACTTCAAATCATCAATCAGTCAATTAACATTTCTTGTTTATATAATCTGGATCCTATTCCAGAAAGGGATCCATGTGTCCTTTCTCGTCCTCCATCTGTCCATGTGTTCCGAAATGTCCTATTACACTTTTCCCTATCATAAGAATTATTCCTCTCTTTTATGTCTATTTAATTCAACTTTTGCTTTTTCCGGATGCTGAACACCTATAAAATGCCACATTTAGCCTGTCTTTAAAGGCGGGAATTGTGCTTCGTTTTGAAATACGAGATGTTACATTATAGCAGACGCAAATTATTTAAAGCAAGAAAAGGAATGGCACAGTGTCCTTTATTTAAGAAAGACCGAGCAAAAATCACGTGCCTTCATCTCCCACCCTCCTCAATTAAATGGCCTCTCAAAAATAAAGTCTTGACTTCAGCGGATGTTCTGCAGGATTAAAGCAGTGGCTATTGTAAACACTGTTATAAGATATTAACATCAAAAAGATTATGTTAGTTTCACCTTAGAAAATGTGTGTTCCCATCAAACGAAGCCATATGACTCGGCGCGTTGTATTTAACGGCTCTAGTTACAGTCTCATCATTAATAGTGTAAGTTTAGTAAGTGTTACTAATTAATCGTACCTCAATGTATTGTTGAAATTAATAATAGGCGGGAAAATTTTCAAATCTTACATGCCCATGCTGAGAGATTTTAATTCCCAACAAATGTAAAGCATTCTGCTAGAATATCTCAACGTGTATTCAATTCGTTCTTGTATGGAGAAAATATAAAAAAAAACAATTTCTATTGTCAAAGAAAAAGTAGTTGTATGGAAATGATTACAGTGTCAGTAATGTGGGCATAATAAATTAATTTAATTCTGATAATTATTTTGATGCAAAATATAAATTACGCAGTTTCCCATTTGTGACTGTTGGCGCGTTTGGCTTGCAAGGAAGAAAAAAAAAGGAAACAAACAAGCAAAACTAATTTTTTTGAATAGTTGATGCCATGTTCTTTTGTGTTGGTAGTTTGCTACTGTGGTCGTGTGAATAAAGTGTAATACCAGGTTATTTTTCATTTAATTTGCTTTCAGATTAATTAGAATATCAATTACCAAATTTCCGTTAATGATGGGATCGTGATTGCAGCTGTTAAGCGAAATGCACAAAATCAGATGACTTGTAATAAACACATTTCAGAGGCATAAATTGACTTCATCTTCTCATGCTAATATTTTATGACTCTGTTTACAACGGTCACTGCATTGATTCTACAGAATATATGCTGAAGTCGCATCTTTATTAGGGTATTGAGTAAACAACGCTGACTGTTAATAAACAAAACTTACTAGCCCATCGGACTAATAACATTATGATAGTTACTAGTCCAACAGGAAATCTACTAGCCTCTGGCTAGCGGACTACAGCTAATTTCGAGCCCTGTAATAATGTAATCACATCAATTGTGTTGGTTAAAACAATTTCATGACCTGTAAGAGAAAAATTGTTATTGTAAAGAATCTAATCATAGATTACAGTATCTTGGAAAAGAGCTTTGACTGGAAATGTAGCATCAGCCTCTAATAAAACTGAACTGATTTTCACATGTTAAGGGATACATTTATATTTTATTCAGTCCTCAATTATTATTGTCTACCATGTTGCTTTTCACTTTCCTTCAAACTGAATTAATTTTTTATTTTGCCTTTCATTTTGCATTCATTCTTCATTTAGCCTGCAAGATTCATTGTGCATTCTGTTTTTGTTTCACTAATAGATCAACCATTTCAGAGTTTGTATAAATTTCAATGAACATTGCCGACATTATATGATTAACAACAACAACTTAATGTGAAAACTAATAAACTCTAGGAAAAAGAATTTAAATTCCACTTGCAGATCAGGTCCAAACAAACTTCTATGATTTAAAAATTCACATGAATCGGGTCCAACTGCAATGACCAGCAGATAAGGGTCTATGTGATTAGGACCACTAATTACTCCCAACAAAATTGCAAAGGCCCAGATCAGCTGGCAGATTTGGGTCTATGCATTCTGCAACTGCATCTAACTTACATATGACTGCATACAGCAACAAATGGATGCATTTTCTTTCAAGAATATTTGTAAAAATGTGCATCTAAGGATCCAACTTTTTTAATCAGAGGATACCCAATTTGACTACTGAGAAAGGAACCCAGTACTGACAGCTTTTAGATTTAATTTTTCCCTGGTTGGAAGTCATTTACAATCACTTTTCATTGGTATGAATAAAAAAAAAGCTGATCCTGGACACCTGATATGTATCAATGTGACCATTGCGCTGACTCAACGAATGAAAAATGTGCTTTGACAGATAAGGAAAATATCTTGAAACCATTTAACAACACAGAAAGATTGGTCCAAGTTAAACTATGTCTAAATAAAGTCAATTAAAATTCAATAAATTTAAATTCAATAAAATCAACAAAATTCTTTCATAATATTAAAACAAAATGCTGACAACAATCTATTCTTAAATATAAACAAAATCTACCTTTCAAACAAAGAAAACCTAATGAGAGTAAATCTTTCCAAAACAAATTTAGAATGAATTAAATTTTTAAGAAGAAAAACAATATGGCAGAACAACCACAATGGTCTTGTTCTATGTGCAAGATCTACGCATGTGGTCTAAATCCCAATTGTGAAATATTTTAAAGTAATGTTACATTCTTCAATTGAATACTTACCACATAACCCTAAACTTGCCTAAATACCAAGCAGTGGTTGTACAGCTGAAAAAAGGTAACATTATCTACCCCAACATAAAAAAATATGCTATAGCAAACTGGGTTCAATTAACAAATTATACAGTAGCCCAAATGCAGCATTCTTGAAGCTCATGGGTTTTGTTTGTCCACTAGACCACCGAAGCAGTTCCCTTAAGTGTTAAAATTTCCAACTGGAGTGCTACTGCTGCTTAAAGCAAAAGATATATGTGTGCATATAAAAAAAACTGACCTAAAAGAAACTTACCTTTTCATCGATGCCTCAAACACTCCACTGTCACCAGCTACCGATTCATCACTGACAGCTGCTGACACACTCCGTGTATTACCTCCTGATAAATTATTGCATACTCCTGAACTACTTTCACTTATTGGACTAAGAGGTGGGTTGGACGAACCATCCAAATTATCAGCACATGGTGTCCGTTTAGCAATATTTTGATACGGTGACTCAGAAATATCGTTGGGCAAAGCTGATTGTCCATCAAATGGGGTTGACACCCCAATATTTGTTCGCAATGATTCAACTTTGGACTGCTGCAACAAAGCTTCAGTTCCAACTTTTGATTGGTTGCTATGGAAACTATTTACACTAGATGACACAGGAGGGGGTCCCACACTGACACGCTTATGCCTCTCAACACCTGTCATATGCTGTGCATATGTGGGTGGTGGGCCGATCTCATATGGTGATATTGGAGGTGATAACGATGACAATGAAGAATGAGGAGATAATGACTTAAATGATGACAGGTCTTGATTACTACTGGCCATGACACTTTGTAAATAAGTCCCTGTAGCTGCAGCTGTAACTTCAGCTGGAATCGAGATGGGGTTTTCATGAATTGGAGATATTCCGTGTCCTTGAAGGAGTTTTTCAACACGCCTATGCAAGTCCTGAAGATTAATATCACTTGTCTGCTGCTGGCTGTAAATGTCCATCATGTTAAGGGAAGACAAAGAGCCACGACTACTGGCCGAGAGAGACCCTAGTGATCCAAGACTAGAACCTGATGACATGGACAAGGTGCTTAGGGACATACTGAAATCAAAGGCATTATAGATTAGCTGATTGACTAACTGATATATCAACTGACTTACTGATTAGTAAGTGTTTAGTGGCACATCAGCACATTAAAGATTATTAGTGCTGAGAAAATGCCTTGCCCGGGGACACAAGAGGTAGCTGACCCAGACTAATCTGGGCACGATTTAAAATTGCAATGCATCGATTCTGGCCCAGTACCCAATTCAGTTCTATAATTTATATCAATACATGTATAATTAAAAATGTAGTCTCATTAAATTTCTATAAAACATATAGTAACTATTTGAGAAAATAAATTCTATTTGGAAAATTTACTGTATAAAATTAATATAGACAAGGCTTAAACAATCTTCCAGCTGTATAGAATATTGCCCTTCTTTTTAAAAAGAGTAAGTCTCTTTTTATTGGCTCAATCAGTATACTGGAACATAAAAAAATAGTGTATGTGTATGTATGTAAGGTCATTTGAGCTCATTTGTCAAATTTGTCTCTGATGACATCAGGGACAAATAAGCTCAAATGACAATTTGCTAACTTCACAAATCTACCAGATATAGCAACAAAAGGAGCTTAAATAGTCATTTGCTAAATTGACAAATTTGCCAGACACCAGTGACAGATGAGCCCAAATAATCATTTGCTAAATTGACAAATTTGCCAGACACCAGTGACAGATGAGCCCAAATAATCATTTGCTAAATTGACAAATTTGCCAGACACCAGTGACAGATGAGCCCAAATAATCATTTGCTAACTTGACATACATTGGATGTAAGGTGCACTTAATGATCCAATGCAATTGGCTGGACACTACATTTGCCCAAATGTTTAAACAATCCATAGCAACTAATCACAAGACAAAAGGTGTGAAAGCTTATACAAAACTCCATTAATTGACTGCTCCTGGGTCTGTGCTACAGACATTGCATCAGTCACTCAACAATAAAGTGACAGAAAGAAATTATATTTTTAAATAGTTGGTGAGAAACTTAGTGAACCATGAAACGATAATATTAAAACTGATGCAACAAAACCAAAAATTACATTTTCCAAAATGATATAATTAAAAGTATTAATGTTACCTTTTTCATTACAATTCTGTATACCAACTTTGAATTTTTTATCAGGATAATTTTGTTCCTTAAAAAATGTCCAAAGAATATAATTAAAACATTTAGCACTACAAGATAAAAAATAAAAATCTTAAATGTATAAATCCTTAAAATGAATGCTTCATTTTAATCATATAAATCATCTTTCCTTACAAATGTCTAAAACGTTTCCCTGGTGTTACATGAAGTTTCTTAACTGAGTTCTCAAAAAGAGATAACTTTTATTGCCCGGACTTTGTTGTAGAAAATTGATGTCATACAAAGTAAATCTGAACATCAAAATGTTGCTGCATAATACATTCAAACCACTAGGTCTGTATACAAACCACTAGGTCTGCATTAACATTCAAACCACTAGGCCTGTATTAACGTTCATGGTATTTGCATTTTATAGGATACAATGAATCTTTTTGTTAAACAAGCAGAATCTCATGATGTAATGTTTTTGCTCATAAAGATGTTTCTTGTATTGTGGTTCATAAACAATCGGGCCATTACAACTGACCATTCAAAAGTAGTTTTATTTTGTTGTTATATGGTTTAACTCCATTTTTTAGTACAAGACAGGCTATACATGGCAGCCAGCATTAATGATGGAGGAAGAACATGGGAAACCCCCAGAAAGAACCACTGACCCATGAGAAGCTACTGGCAAGCTTCTCACATACCCACATTGGCTGAGCCCAAGACTCGAAAACATGCAGACAGAGGTGAGATGACAGTGATGCGTAATGGTGAGCGCTTTAGACTACATGGCCACTTGTGGCCTCTATCTGTTTTGAAAAGGTCAACAAGAAAATTCAGACATCTATGACATGATAACTATCTTACTCCGAGTTGGTTACTGATGTTTAAAGGTAAATCTACTATAAAAGGTTAAATCAGGCCAAGACAACTGGGTCAAAGGGCCTTGCTCTAAGACATGCCAGATCCACTGGCTTGGTTTGTTCAGGACAGGATTCTAACCCACAACCATCTGGTCACAAACCAAGTATGCTGGTCGCTAATCCAACACATTTTTAAGTGTCTGTTTAATTTATCATACACATGAAATATCAATAAATTTGGATATCTGAAAACAATACTACTACACTATGAATTCAATTACTTTTTACTGTTATCAAATATAGTTTTTCCACCAAATTAAATATTTTCATCCAGATTTAATAGTGGATTACATTGCCTTCACAAACTGATTCCAGTTGTAAGGACTTCTGGTATTCAGCAACCATAAAATCGCATAAACTTAGTCACCAACTAGAAATACTAAAGAAACGTTGCTATACCTTTTTAATTGTGATTCTAGTGTAGTTGCTAATACTGTTGTCTCTGAAAGCTCCTTCAATATTGCAGTTTTACGCTCTTGACATTTCAGCCTTTCCGCAATCTGTTTACTCGATATCTCCTTGGCATGTTTTAAATCAAACTCTAATTGATGGATCCTCTGCTGAACACTTTCTATCTCCTCTTCACTACGTTTTTTAGGATCTATACTCCGGAGCTCTCGCAACAGCTGTTCTTTTTCTTGGAGCAAGAGTAATCTGCATCAGGGAAGAATGGATAATGAAAATACGACATAAGGCTTGATTAAGGCACTGTCTGCATCAGGTATACAGTAGATAATGGATGATTACAATGAAAACCTTAACTTTTAATTCATTCAAAATCAATCTATCATATCTTTTTTATCTTTCTGTGGTAATATTTCAGAACAAAATTCTTTAACAATATATGCTGGTAATGAGTGTCTTTCTTTAACTTCACTATACAAAAACATGTCCAATGGAAATGGAATAATTACCAATGAATCCAAACAAAACCACACCATATTGTACACAGTTGCATAAGTATGTACAGTAAATAATTTCAGGTATATATCCAATGTCATTAAGTAATCAATGAATTAGTTGGAATATACTATTGCTAAATCTATTTTAAGACCTAAAATATCAATTAGCATTTAAAAACAGTGTAAAGCTGCAATGAAATCAGCACAAAAAGGGAATAAATCCAACTGGGTCAACTTCATACAACTAAATTACCCCAACTAGATTTTGACTTGATATCTGATATTGCAATTATCTCGATGTGTCTAAGATATATTTACTGCCCATGTTGTGTAATGTTAAAACTGAACTGGGACCATTAGCTAAATCCCTGTCATAAAAGGGCTATACAGAACCCAACTTTCAGCACAAAATGTGAAAATAAATTCCAATAATATTTGCAAATTTCATTTTGTTACAAAATAGATTCTTTGGATTATTCAGACATCTTTGGAGTGAACACTGATGCAGATGCACACTTGATCATATAGACCAAACACTTACATCCAAAATAGTCTCAATCGATCGACTACTGCTCACACAAACACTATTTACTGCTCAATTTTTTTACCAGAATACATTTACATTAAAACCATTCCGACTATGTATCACTTGAAATGATGTGTCATGTTTCCATGACATGCATATAATTTACCTGTCTTTATCCGACTCTGACTGGCCTGGAATCAGCTCATTCTCCACTACGACTAACTTCTGTTTCAGATCTGATATTGTCCTGCGTGTCTCATCATATTGAAGCCGAAGCCTTGCTATTTCAGCCAAGTACCTGCTCCCACTCAAGCCAAACTGAAACAAAAACATTTTTTGTGCAAAATATCACCTAAGATGTGAAATTAAAATAGTTATCTATCCATGAGAAAACTGAAATATTTTGTCATAATTAAAAAAAAGATAATGAATTATCATAATCTTAAAACAGATACAAGTGTAAAATTAGAATTTCACAGTGAGCATTACAACTTGTACAGATTTATGAATATTTACTGCTAGAAATCATGATTTATCATTTACTTATTAACATTCTAAAATCCTAAAAAATGTAACACTTCTATCCCCTTTCTAACACTTTTAGAAAATTATGATCAGATTAAAAAAATTCAGCATTGCTATTTGCACATCACAAGGACAGTCTTACTATAGTCCCAATATCTTGAAAAGTATATTACATAGTTTTAGGCTGTGAATATTAACGTTTTGCCATTCAACAGTGTATAATATTTCTGTACTTGTCAGAATAAAACTTTCCCTTCAGGTTCTGCATGCTGCCTATAATCCATTAAACAGAAAACATGTCAATATCTGACTACCTATTTCACTTGTTCAAAAAAGATAATTATATTGTCAATCTGACTGGAGTTTCATTAACTTGCCTGCACATACGAGTCCATATTTCTTCACGACTAAGCACACATCACCAAAAAATGATGCTACTTAATCAGTGTTGTATGCACTCGTGTGTAGCAGACACGCTCACATGATGACCTAGTAATTAAATTTCATCTATCTACACAGTCAATCTGGATTCCTATGAAAGAAATCAAGGTATGTAGAATTAATTATAGAGAATTATAAATATACACCAGACAGAAAGGAAAGTGCTATCCCTTGATTCAAGGGAAGAATACTTGACAATAGCAGACAGAATTGATATTTAATACAAATGAGACATGTCTGCTGCACAGACTGCATATAACACTGATTAAAAAGAATCATTGTTTGGTGATGTGTGCTTAGACGTGAGGGTATATGGGTTCACATGTGCAGGCAAGGCAATGTGTGCCAATTAACCGTGGACCTGGGTTTGAATCTCTGTAAAGTAACAATTAAAACTTCTTTAACCTATATGATTTTATTATATATATATATATATATATATATATATATATATATATATATATATATATATATATATATATATATATATATATATATTTATATATATATATAAATATATATATATTATATATATATATATATATATATATATATATATATATATATATATATATATATATATATATATATATATATATATACACACACACACACACACTTTTATAGTTTTGCATTTTTTTCGCATGTAAGTAGACTTACCATTTTGCTATGACACAATAAATATGTCAAGAGTAACAATTGTTGATTGAGCAATCATATGATTAATTTATGCACATTTTTTTCTACAGTAATGTCAAGGCCTTAAAAATTATGGTGGGCTGAGGTTCAAAAACCAATCTCTTGTGGGTCAGGGACTTGTCATTTATTCCAGCACTAGACTGTTCAACTTTTTACCTTTTTCTTTATAGTATCCATCAAGCTAATACAATCTGCTATTTAATTTTTACAAAGCCTGTATGGGCTCACTGAAATGAACCAATATCAATGGAAGCTGATCACACAAGTGTTAGACTGGTGTTATAATATTACTGGAAATTTGCATATTACGCAAACAATACATGGAGCCAGTGTACGCTTGATCTTTGTCAAGCAAATGTTTGTCTTTCCTCAATAATGAATAGAATCAAGCATCTACTCCAGCATCTTATAAAAATTACTTTGTAAAAGTACTGATTAATCAGTTCAAAATTAAGCACATGGAATTAGTCTGCAACATCTAATATAGTACCTGTTACTCAACCAATGCTTGGCATGTGTAGACATAGGTCATTTAAGATCCTACTCATCTTAAATCATCGAGTCTAAAACGAGCTTTTCGGAATTTGTACTTGTTCAGAAAAAGTGACTTGTAAAACAGAAGCAATTGCTGTATAGGTTTACTTGCGCATATTTTCATGAAGAAAAATTCACAGAATATAAATTACTTTTTTCTACACAAGAAGAGAGACTATGAATTTTATTTTTGTATTTTAAGACTATTAAGATGTTTAAGATGTAACATTTACAAGTATCTGCAATTAAGTACTTCTTTTAACAAGGTACCTGGCATTATTTTAAAATCTAGTGCCAGTAATGCAACTTTTCCTGACAATTTGCTTATATAAACTTAATGATGAACACCTTAGACTATGTGACACTCTTATCGATATTCAAGCTTAGTCTACATGGCAATAGTGTCCAAGCAGTATTTGACACACGAGTCATGAATGCTTTTTTTATGCTGGGGTGGGGGGAGGTATTCTAAATGAGCACAAATGAACTGAATTGGGTGGTGGAGACCAAGTTGCACAACACAAATTTTGTAACAACAGAGGTTTACTGTTTGGATGTATAGATGAAAAAAGACATGTCCTTGAGCATCCAGAAATTTAATTCTGGATGTCTTTGAGAGAAAGTCAGGTATAAAACATGCTAAGATGACCATTAACAAAAGTCCTTTCAAAAGATACATGTCAATTTCTTTCAAAAAATCCATTTACCATAATCTATAACAGGACAGAACAAATGGTAACTATATGCCTCGCAAAATTGCAGGCTACATTTTTTTACAAAAAAAGTCAATTACCTTTCAAAAAAGTAATCATATTAATTTCATGAATGTTATAAAGGTTCTTGCTCGACCTTAACAACAATATACAATAGCAATCCTAATATCTGTTCCATTCAAAATGTATTTGCATTTTAAGCTAAATACCAGGCAAAGCATTACCAAAATTCATTTTCTTCTGCCATTCTGGAAATACACAATTTTCTCGGTTCGACAACAAATACAATACAATGTACATACCTCTCCCCTCAGATCAGTTTGTGATGCTGTTGTTGACTTTTCAAGCAATAATGATAGTCTGGACACATCTGGAGATGACCCACCATTTTTATTGGCCAGGAAATCCTCTTTTAATCTTGCAAGAGACTGAAACAATAGTTTTAATCAAATGACTGTAATTTTCCCATATTAAAGCTTATTTTGCTGCTTAAAAAAACCATGCCAAAATTAAACAAATTATGAAACATTTATATCCTAGCGCTTCCTATAATACTATAAATTTGCTCAATTTACGTTTTCAGTGAAAAACAATTTGACAGTACTTAATTTTATGTAATGTGAAAAGGGTCATGTTATTAATTGTTAACTGGGTCTTTAAACTTGTGATATGTATCATTCATAAACTTCACGAAAACAGGTACTCCATGAAAAGTAATACTACATGAAAACAAATGCCTCATGAAAATTGAGAATTGATTATTTTCCCCACATTACAAAAATATTTACAATGGTATCCCCATGAGATTATGATAAAACGTATTATGACCTTTTCGTCTTGACTGGAAACATTAAGAGTCAGCATAGGATCAAAATTGAATGACTCCTGCCAGAAATTCTTTTAGTATAATTGTGTAATGTAATATAAAAGCATCAGAGGAAGTAAAACAACAAAATAAAATCTGACAATTGAGACAACAAAATTATTTTCATATTTTTCAGCGAATTTCTCTGTACCTTCATTTGGTGCATCCAAGAATGCATGTCTCACTTACATGGGATAACAGAATGTTTCTTACTTGCATAAGATCCAGTTTCTCCCTCTCTCCCGAAGAAATAGAAGTCTGTATCTCTCTCATCTCCCGCAGAATGTCATGGGCCTGTGACAAATTGTATCCTGCATCCTGACTTGACATCTTCTCATTAACACTGTAATTGAATCAAGAAATATGCTGAAATGGCAATTAGCAATACTCGCATTAAAATATAATAGAAATTAGTAGACAAATAGTCCTGGGAGTTCACAGCTATCAATCAAAACTTTCTGCTATGCACTGCATTCAGCTGAAAGCCAAACAATATATTAACTCAAACAAAAATTATGTGAACAGTAACACAATGAAAATGAATGAATTGTTTTCACAAAATTCTGTCACATACAACAATGTGGCCAAAGACAAAAGAGGCAATATCTCAAACAAACACCACAGCAGATCAGTGATCATTGATATGTGCATCTTTTGGTGAAGACCAAAATTAATGGCAATCTGTCAAATACTGCAGGACTAGTTCTTCTAGCAAAACTTGAATATCAGCAACATTGATCTTAAAAACAAAAAAGACAACAAAAATTGCTGAATCGTGGAAAACTATCATTATGCATATTTTCAGGGCTATTGGTGCTAATAGTTGGTATGCCAGACAAAAGGGATGGATGGACAAAAGGGTTACGGCATGCAACTGATAACAAAATTCATAAAATATTATACTATAAAATCAAATCATTCTTCAGATTCAACAAACTTAATATTTATGCATTACAGTCCAATCAGGAAAAAGGATAAGCAGGAGAAAAGTGACATATTTAAAAATAAAAGAAACAAAAAATTATGACTCTTAAAAAATTATATGCATACGACTGATATAAGAGCACCTACAAAATATTATGGCATGAAATATACTTACTTGTGCAGAGTGTCAAGGCCTTGCTGTTTGTATTGCATCTCTGCTCGTATTTGTTCTAATTCCCTTTTAAGCCTTGCAACTCTGTTTCTTGCAAGGTTGACATCAGCTTTGAGAAGATCTGGGTCATATTTTGTACTGCTACCAACACTGGAGTTTGAGTTCACTTAAACAAGAAAATATGCATCGCTCAGATGTCTTAAACAAATTCTAATCCTGTTCCAATTAGATTAACCAACTGCAGGTCCAACTTATTTGAAATACCAAAAAGTATATTTTTGCTCAAAATAAGTCTTCCTAAAATTTTTATTTTTCAAGAACTACTTTTATATAAAAAAAAACTGCAATAAAAAAATATATATAGTAATAATGCTTTTATCATAGTTATAAGCACCTGTACAGCAAACCTGCTATTAATAGCCCGCAGTAAAGGAATACACTTTATTCTATCCATAATGAGCAGGTGTCACAACTCTATTGTATTAAGGAAGAAAACTATGAATGGAACATTAAACACATATTCTGTTTAAAGGTAAATATAAGCACCAGTATGTTTACCTAGCTAGATTATGAGTCTCACTGACTCAGACCTTTGGGCATTGTATGCAGTTATACTTAGGTTTAGTGCTCTCCAAATAAAGTACATCCCAGACAAATTCCCAAATTAAAGACATTTCACACACCCAAAAAATGGATACAAAACCAGTGAAGTTATAACAGTCTAAATCTGTACACCATATAAACCAATCAATTAACCAGCCCAGACTTTGCATTTCAAATGTCCTTTTGTATAATGAATCAAACC
Organism: Unio delphinus; assembly: GCA_029339505.1. NCBI lineage: Eukaryota > Metazoa > Mollusca > Bivalvia > Unionida > Unionidae > Unio > Unio delphinus. Next base: position 7,318,178 of record JAQISU010000029.1, on the reverse strand, counting down.
CCAGCCTTTCAGTGGAAATTGGTCAACTGGAATGTTACATAAAAATTAATTTAGATCTATTGAATGGTAGGTGAAGCTTGAGGGTTTTTCATTTGTTTCTAATTATAAATCTGCATTTATCCATGCCATTCTGACAAGAAGCTCAATGTTCTTTCTTTCTACTTTTATCTCCATGAAAATGTCAAGTGAATTAACTTTACATTTGATTTTACAAATCTTTCATATGTATTACTGACTGACTGAATGATTGGTTGGTACTTAATGACACATCAGCACTTGGTAGACCACATAGTGCTGAGGACAAGTGAATAAAGAGCCTGATCCATAAAGGCACCACATCAGTAAAGTCCAAAGGACGTAAGCAGAATTAAACAGCACCGAACTGACTGAGACCCAGAATGCTAGCCACAAAGCTACCAGGCCACACTATGGTCATGTTCGACACCGCAATGGAGAACAACAATTTCAACCCACTAGCCCACAAGAATGAAAAAGGGCAAAATGGTCCTGAAATTTAAAATGGTAAGGATGGGGTGGAGATGTCTACACAACAATTGGAACACTGGTAAAATTGTGCTTAACCAATACTGATATTTAGTTGCCTCTTCTAGCTGAGCATGAAAATTATTATGCGTAGCTTTAAGAGCTCACAGGTTGTTGGCTAATGTAATGGTACTTACAGCTTGTGTGGGAGGATTTCCATCCTGTCAAAGTATCATTAAGATGCTGGTACTCATCTTGTGCCAGCAAAAGGCGCTGCTCTTTTACTGAAAATATCTCCTTCTTAGCCTGAAATTTGAGAATTTAAAAAAAAAACACAATTATAAATCTGAATTAAATTGTAAAATGCCATAGACTTAATTCTGATGTAAAACATTTTTGAAAACCTTTATGTCATATAGCAAGCTATAGGACTGGAAAGATCTTGTCCTGCAATCATGGACAAGTTGAAAAATTCTCTGAAAACATATCTGCACATTCTGTTCCATATGACTATAAACATAAATATCATAACAAGCCATAGGCACTATTCCACTACCCTCCTTTTTCACATATGGCCATTTGCAATAGGATTTTGGTTTTAAAGTACATATATACATAAACCTGCTTGAATAAACCAATGACTAAAAATCTTGAGAAAAAAAGGTCTTGTAACACTTTTAATTATTTTTAAAAGAAATTTGTTATGACCTATAAATGTTGAGACATAAAATTAAAATAATTTATGTAGTAAAACTCATGGGATACCTTCAACATTTGTTTCTATTAATCAATATTGATCTTAATGATACAAAAAGAAATAATTTTGTGGATGTCAATGAACCATCATCTTGAGAATGTAAGATATATTTAGGTTAACTATATGTATGATGAACAATAAAACTCTCGGACTAGAACTGATATGCATAATTTCAGTGTCGTCAGAAACACATACATGTTCGGAAACCTCAATCTCAATACACGCTGATATACACATATTTGTACCAAATTACTTATGAAGCTACTGTACATGTATTATGATCTGCATATTTGAGTAATGAGTAGAAAGAAATAAAAAATCTGATTTAACAACTTTAGAGTTTTCTATTTCCAGCACAAATTCATATAATGAACGCACATGGCCATACATAATTGGACAGCAGGGATATAAGGTTAAGTAAGAAAGTATCAAAAGTATTTGAAGGCATTATATACTACATCAACCTTTAATATTCTAGATAGATTTTTATAAATTAAAAAAAACAATATCTTTCTTAGTGGACCCTCTCTCCCCTAATCGTATCATATGGCCCTCTTCTTGAACATAGTGCCCTTTCTCAACTTAGTATATAGTACATATGGATCATAAAAAAACATGTGCAGATCACTGTTTCATGGATGCTCCTGCATATGTATCAAACACACCAAGCATTCATCTGAAAAGAAAACTTTTCCCATTAATCAATGCTTTCTTAGGATTTTCTCATTAATTATTAAAATAAAGAAAACATTTTTTTTAGCCAACTGGAATGCATCAAAGCTCAACTTGGATTTTAAAAATTACTATACTTGTCCTGTGTCACGAAAATGAATCCATATCTAATCTGGTTTCTGCTGAATGTCTTAACTGATTTTGTGCATCAGTTACATCTTTATTTCCTTGTACACTAAAACAAAAGGTATATGGAAATACATAAATATATGTTCTGGCTAATCCTAATCCTAATCTCACTCTTATATTTTAAGTTCTGACCAATTCCACATTTTTCTCACCTTCCAATCTGCAAAAGCAAGTTTAATCTAGTGACTTGATTAGATGATTTGTGATAGAAATTGGTAAAAATAATTAGTGCCAAAATTGCTTAATTCAAAGTTTGTTTTACTTGTAATTAATATTAAAACAATTAGAAATCATATATGAGTGTTAATATGTTAACACACACACACACACACACACACACACACACACACACACACACACACACACACACCAAAAACATGGTAAATACCACTTTATTTCAGTTTTTGAGCATATGTCAAGTGTATCTTAACCAAAAACTCCATGAACATGTAAACAATGTTTTCAAATTGTGATGACAACTTTACATACAGTATAGTAATAAAAACAGATGTACACACATTTGTGTACTTTATTTCCCAAAGGTATAATATTCCCATTCATGAATAAATCTTTGCACAACTAACTGCTATATAAGCAATCAGATTATTCAAATACTAGCTTCTTCTTTCAAATCAAGGCATATTCAATACCTAATGCATACAATGAGCTCTTTCTTTGGTAAAGTGATTTTGCTTGCTATGGCAAGTTATGTCCATCATCTGTGAGAGAGCACTTACTTAAAATACCATTTCGGTAAACTGCCTTTGACAAGACTTGAAGTGGAACAAGGGAGATCACCAGCAAAATTGGCCAGTGAAGTGGATGATATAAATGGAATCCAATTCTACTGCCTATTCACACACATTCTATATATATATATATATATATATATATATATATATATATATATATATATATATCTGGTACAGGAATCCACAAAGTAAGTTCTGTCAATTTTTTCCCAAATATACTTCTTTCAATCTGCCCAAGTTCTATAATTTTGAAAATTTTGAAATGCCATCAATGGGAAATTTATTTCCATATAAATGGGGAAGGTTCCTCTGTGGTACAAGGTAAATATTTACAGAAGCTTTTTGTGTGTTCTGAAAAAGAGGTAATAACAAGACACCAATTGGCCCAGTGTCATATAACATTCACAACATCACAAACTATCCAACTGATTTGTGATTTTGCAACAAAAGAGACATCAAACAGCCAATATAATCTACTATATTAACATCAATATATTACAAAAAAATGCAATCATTCACTGGGTGGAGGATTAACAAGATGACACCTATGCTTTATGACCAAACTTTCATCAAAGGTATCAAAAGTGATTAGACGGATTCATTTCATTAAGAAACCTAACGACATTTCAACCACTCTGACATTCCTTGACTACCACCCCATTTCAATCAACTTCAATGTATATGAACACATCTTGAAAATGTATTCACTTGATTGTACAAGGATTTGATTCTCCAAGAAAGAGACCTCAGAGCAGGTACAGTCTGAGTAAGGCAATTCACTATATAGCCCTGTCAATATGGACTGCCTGGCATGCAAGATATTCTTGAAATCTGGCCTGTAGTAGAGAGGTTGACTGACCTAGCAACATACCAAACATTGCTGCCTGTGCCACCAGTAAGATAGAGCCTCATCTCATTCAAATATCCGAGATAATGACTTAGTGGGAATAGACATTATGGTGCAATTAATCATGACATCTCATTGTGGACATAGTAAAACATGGAAATACCTCTACATTTTATGTGAAATTTTCAGGTTTATTAGCCAATAAAGATATCTATTCCTAATTTCAATGGCATTGGTCAGAGGGTAATAGGTGTGGACTAGAATGCCAATAATCTATGTGTGTATGAGCCAACACATAAATATATAACCTGTCAGTAAATTATAACTTGTAGGTTTTGATCCATCAGAGCTTCCAAAATGTCTAATTTGCTTGATAAATGTATGCCAGCCCACAAGCTGAAATGATCAGGTTACTAACTTGGCATGCTTGGCATTTTCTAGGGTACCCATGATTTGTTTCACAGGTGTAGAATTTAAAATGTCAACGACAAGGTAAACTTTTCTTTTCATTGTTGAACATACGGGAAACAAGTTTCTGGTTCAGGTTATTCAATATTTCTAAATTCCAATGATTGGTTACAACAAAGTCACTAGGTAGTCAAATTGCATACAATCATTTAATCCTCATTGTGTGGAACAGGTAAAAATAAACTGGCAGATTGATTAATGGCTATCTCTGGACATACTACTTTGACAAAGTTATAAGGCAAAGTTGTTTATGTTTCCTCATCCCAGATGTGTTAATGTAATTTAATTCACTTAACTTTCTTCTCAAATGTATAACATCCATAATACTTAACCTGAGGATTTTGAGGTATGGGCAAGAGAATCAGAATTCTATCATCAGACTGAAACTCCTTTCCTTTGTATTTATGTCATACCTTGATTTATTTTTGACTGAGTAACGTTGGAATAAGTTCTTGCTACTTCCCAAGCCTCTAACAACTTATCTTTGAAATCCAAAGCATAGTCCAGAAAGACTAATCTCTAACGCTTCAGCTAAACAAGTTTCTCTTTTAATAATTTCAATGGTCCACTGACAGTGTGCCTAAAAGCATTTTCAAAATGACTAAAACCATATGGTTCATGAACTGATTCTATACAATATACTGATTCAGGAAACAATAGTAAATGACATCCTCATCACAATCTTGCTTGTATCAAAGCAATTGACGGAATAATTTTCTTCAAAGTTTGATGAAACCTTTGATTTTCAGAGTAAATGAATTAAATTCTTGAATTCCTATTCATGCATGACTTTCTTAAATCTAATTAACCTGTATTGTGTGATTGACCTTTGTCCATAACTGAGTTAGTTACAAGAATGCCTCATATGATTAATGCATTTTTTAAATAATGAACAAGTATTATCTTTAATCATTTGACTTCTGGAATTAATTTTTCACTTGTGTTTGGTTTTACTGACTTTCGGAATAAAGATCACAACACAACTTCACAAGTGAAGTCCCCGATCAAAACATCCCCGGATATATTTGTAAGATAAAAGTATCTTAAGGATGTACATGTCGGCTCAGGAATTCACATAAATATCACATTTTGTCCACAAGAAATTTCTCTGATAGAAAAAAAAAATCAATTCAGACTGCCTTGGCTATTTCTACAACTGGCATAAACTGTAGTATTGGCCATTAAGTTATGAATGAACAGAAGTCTAAATGCATTTGCATTTTTCTGTCAATCCATTTTTAAAAATAGCCAAGGTGGTCCAAAATGTAGCAGACTTTAGAGGTAGGATTGACATTTTGGTGGGCTCCAGGTAGCAGAGTGGTCCATATTTTCGGACTTGATTTATTGTTGTTAAAGGGTTTAACGCCATTTTTCAGCATAAGATAGGCTATACATGGTGGCCAGTATTAATGGTGGAGGAAGAACCCAGGAGAGAAAACCTCACAAAGAACCACAGACACACGAGAAGATACCGACAAGCTTTCTCACATACATTGGCGGAGCCAGAGACTCGAACCCATGCAGACAGAAGTGAGATATTAGTTATCCATAATGGTTAGCCCTTTAGACCACTCTGCCACTGTGTCCAAATGGGTTGAGACTTTACGAAACACATTGATTTGGACTGGAGTATTAGTTTTAATTACCCTTAATATGCCTCTGATATAATTTATGACTGGCTCTGTCCTTAACAAAACTGGCTGCCTGTGCCACTGATAACATTTGCTATACTACTGTTTGCACCACATCAGCAGTAACATGTCCCATATGTCTTGCTTTGGTGGGTAAAATGACATTTGCTTGATTGCCCACTAGCATACATGTGATTCTACCAGTGGTAGGAGAAAACTATCATTTCAAAAGCCTTCTACCACACATACCATTTTATAGTTGAAATTTACCCTACCACTTTGAAAATAAAGTAGTAGTAGTGGTGGTGATGGTGGTAGTAGTAGTAGTAGACAATATGTATATTTGTGCATTTTGTCACCACATTCAGAATCCATTAGGAACCAGTGTACTGGAACAGAAATCTAGAACTGGAACAATGATGTTTGCCAGATAGAGTAATCAGTTTATAAAGGTCAAGAGGTGCAAACAACAAGCTAACTGATTATCCCCTATTGTAATGTGGAGAGTTAAAACCAAATAAAGAGTTTTATGTGGGTGTTATAGGGCATAAATGGGTCAAATGTGGCATTGGCTCTTAAATCATTTCGTAAAAATTGTCTGACCTTTTGGTTGAGGAGATAAAAAGCTAATGCTGACCAACAAATGATTTTGAAAGAAACATCTATGTACATGTATTTTGATTTTTTGAATATGCATTTTTCAGCTGTAATGAAAATGTAATGTCAACACAATACTGGAATTCATTCTTAACAAGCTGTTGTTTCTTCATCTCTCTTATTATAACTGATGGATTGGTCTTTGGTTCATTATAACAATCCAAGTCAGCTGTTGTTGTGGGTTTAATGCTGTTTCAGCATTGGACAAGCTATATATGATGGCCTATATATCCAGTGGATGATGAACCCAGGAAAAACAATGTTAAGACCTACTGACCCATAGAAAGTTACTGGTAAGCTTTCAATCATACTCATATTAGAGAATACTTAAACACATTTAACTGTTTAAATCCTACTGTCTTTGACTATAAGATAATGCCAGCACCCTTTTTCAATAATCAACACCAATTACTGGTTTTATGATCTCCAATGGGGCCCAGAGTTGTGGAGTGGTCTAAAGCACTTGCAATTACAGATCAATGCCGTCTCAACTCAGGCTCTGACAATGCAGGTACATAAAAAAGCTTGCCAGTAGCTTCTCGTGGGTTGGAGTTTCTTTCCAGGTCCTTCCTCCACCATTGATACTGGTCACCATGTATGTAGCCTATCTTGCACTGAAAAATGGTGTTAAACCCAACAACAACAACGATCTCTAAACCCAACAACAACAACGATCTCTAATGGATTGAGAACCACAAGAAATGACTCCCTCTCTTTCTGTTGGTGTACATTTGCCACCATATTAAACATAATATATCATTTTAAAAAAATCATTTTTTAATCTTATTTTTAATTTACGTCACTTTCCCGTTTTTCTGTCTCTGTCTTTAATTTACTTTACATTTCTCCATTGGTATCCTTATTTACATGTACCAACTTGTAACCTCTCAAATTTTATACTGTCCATGGATTCTTGTCCTCAGATAGGTGTCAAAATAAATAACCTGAATCTGAATCTCAAGGTATATTTATTTGCAACGTAAATTACACCTGGTTTCTTTCACAATGGAAAAATATAGTGCTGTTATACATGAGGATAATCAAAACTAACAGGTAACTGAACAATACATTAATCATTGATCATGAAACCACCCTCTCTCTCCCCAAAATGAAACCAGGAGGGGGTCTGTGCTAATAACATCAGTGACTGCAGTCTCCCAATTAATCTGGAATAGCATACAATGATACCATTAATATTCACAAAACAAGAAGCTACTAATGAAAAAGATGAAGCCAAGGAATTTATCTGGCTCTGGTTTATACTCCACTGTGACTGACTTGTATATGGATGAAGGATGAATTATTTTATTTTTACAAAGCTTGGCCAATTCAACTTTGTACTCTATATCAATTTATATGCCTGACAATATTGTATCAACTTAAGCCATAAACTTGAATGATGTGTTTGTTCACTAACATATCCTAAAATTGCATGGTATGCCCTGAATCAAGTGTCAGAATGATTCATGCCAAGCCCTTTGAGAGTATTTCATTGTTGTGGGATTTAACATCATTTTACAGCACACCATAGGCTATACATGGCAGCAAGTATAACTGTTGTAAGAAGAACTTGGGAAAACCAAGGTAAGAACCATCTACCTATGGGAAGCTACTGGCAAGCTTTCTCACATACCTACAATACTGACTGTGCCCAAGACTTGAACTGACCCAGACAGCTGAAACAGCAGTGATCTGTCATGGTGTGTGCTTCAGACCACTCTACTACACAGGGTCCCAAGAGAGTATTTCAAGTAGTTATAAATTACATGCAAATGAAAAATGTTTACCAAACAATCTGGTGGCTTAAGTGGTTAGAGCCCTCCAACTTGATGTAGGAGGTCAGGGGTTCAAACTCCAGCCAAGTCCTACCAAAGACTTAAAAAATGGTACTAGCAGCTGCCTTGATTGGCACCCAGCATTAAGAGGGTAGTGTATGAACTGGCCATCCTGGTATATGGATAATGTGACGGACTGGGTGGGACATGACACTACATGTCTGCAGCATGATGCCCCAGTGCTTGACCTCACTTTAAACTCCCACGCTGCAGACATTGTAGTGATATGACTGAAAAATTGTTAACCCGTTAGCTATGACTACTGCATCTAATCATCTCCTATAAATACCTACCACTGATGCATATATGCAGTGTCGATAAGCCTTGTTTACTACCCCAGCATTGTTTATGTGTGAAAAGTTCAGCATTACTCGAAACCTCAGTGTCGCCTATGTGCTGACAATACTGCTATGTTCACTAAACACTGATTGGTTGAAAGAATAGAAGTTTACATATTTTTGATTATCATAACCAATGAGAGGATTGTTTACTCAACATTTTGATACAAGTTTGAAAGCAGAGAGGTTAACTTTAGACACACTCTAAGGACTTCCCATGCTTTACGAAACACATGGAGTTGAGATAATAAAATGATGGATTCTGATTCAGATATGAATGACTTGAAAGGGTTCAGTGCAAGCAATATCCAAGAATTTAATGGATCATTCTTAGAAATGATCAAGCTACCTCGCTTGACGCTCAGCATTAAGAGGTTAGTGCTAGGACTGGTCGGCCTGGTGTCAGGATAATGTGACTGGGTGGGACATCATGCTACATGTCTGCGGCATGATGCCTCAGTGCTAGACATCACTATAAACTGCCTCACAGCAGACATCGTAGCGATATGACTGAAAAATTGTTAAAGCTACATTAAAAATCCTAATCAAACAAACTTAGAAAATGGATCAGATATTGACGTTAGTCCCATCTCAACACTAGATGCAAGTGATTTTTAATCGAATGACAAGGAGGATGACCTCGCCATGTTCAAGATCAATGATTTTGATTCTCATGTTGGTTCAACAGTTGAGTTTGGACCCCTAAGCATTGAGAAAGATTATTTTCAAGTTTCTTCCTGAATGTCTGGTGGAAAAGCTTGTGAAAGAAACAAATGATTTTGCCCAGAAAATAGGGGACCAAGGCATGAAATGGTATGAAATCAGCTTCATGGAGATGTGGGCTTATGACTGTTTTGAGAGGTACCAATCTCAACTTTGTAATTAAAGTGTGGATTTCATTCATGCTCTTATATGTACAAATGTAAATGTTGGCTTTATTTTGGATTTGGTTTGTGGGATTCAAAACAGTTTACATGACTGGGATTTCTTGTATGATGGGATGTAGGATTAAATAAAGAGGAAACATATGAATAACAGACACTATACACGGTAAACTGTTTTTTATTTCACTGAAATCCAGCAAAACTGATGAAATAATAAATACAAATGTAACCATGTTTTTATTGTCAGTTTCTGCAGTCAGCCTTAATGATGCACTAGTAATGAGAATCAGTAGTCTCAGTAATGATATGATGGCACTCAACAGTAATGAAACTGTACAACAGCTGTAGTAGCTAAAGGGAAAACGCTACCTTAAAAATCCATATCACACACATAAAACTTCTAGCAAAACTCAAACATTAAGGTTAATGACAAAAATGAAACAGCAAAAAAGTGACCATAATGCTGCATGCCTACTACAAAAGTGGGCATAACAATAAACCCCCATCATTTCCATAAAAAAATTATTATGGTACTTAGGCTGTGCTTATCATGCAACTATTTCCCTTTTTACCAATATTTCAAATGCAGTTAGGAACGTTATTTTAGTGTGATGAACTTAGCCAATCCAAACATGTTCAAACTAGGTCAATGTTCAAAAGGTATTGGGCAGTGCATATGCTACACATAAAGACCAACAAGTCATTTTTCTTTCCTTATTCTCAACCTGTCATTATCAATAATTCACTTAACATTAATTCTGTCAGGTGATTACTAATGTGTGTAAACAGAGCTGTGAAGTATATACTACTTATCATCTTAATGCAACAAGTCATGTGAGGAACTATAACCCAGTAATAATCCTCAACAGACGAGTTAAATTCAAGTATAAAGACCTCAACCAGAAACAAAACCTCAGTAGATCAAAAAGACTTAAGAATTCAATGTAGTATACGGCCGCATGGAGTCAATGACTCGTCAAGATTTCACAAAAGGAACACCAACAATTTGACATGGGCCACTACTTTTCTTTTCAACTTGGTGAATGGTTACAAGAAGACTACACAATAGATTACCCTGAAATTCTCCTTACAACATAAATTCTTCCTCAAACAAAAAAAAGCATTATTTTTACCCATGGTAAGAACGAAATTAAAATGATTGTGCAGTTTATGATGAATAACTTGTTATTTCTGACAGCAATGAAGTATAATTTATGCTGAGAGTTATAAGATAAATTTTATCGAGACAGATGATAAAATATTGCTAAATTTATCACAGTTGTCACTAGTAAATGTATATTAGAGTAAAAATATTAATTTAGATCAGTGTCAAGTGCTGTTGTTGCATGTGAGCTATAGTTATTATATGACTTGATTGTTTTGTGGCACAATGTTACATCTAATTTAAATACAATAATTCAACAAACTTGATCTAAAGCTACAATGAAAACAAACTGAAAAAATAAAAAGTATTAAATAAATGTTTCTGGTGCCTGTTTTTGAATTCTCATCACAACAGACAGAGACAATAATGAATGGTACACAACGACAATCATCTCTCTTTTCCTTTGTTCTAAAAAAAAGTCCATTCTACTGTTGTTATCCCACAAATAATCAGTAATGAATTTTTTTTTATGCACTTTGTTTTCTCTGATCTCCACACATTCATTGGCTTCTTTCTTAACAATATGAGTCTTCAAATTTATTGATTAGGACTATAAGAATGCTCTGTACCCAGTTTGCTGATAGCCTAATTCCAAAGGAGACCCTAACTAGGATCTGACAGTTAAACCCACTCTCACAATCAGCAGTATTTGTTTGCAGCACCATGAATATAGTAGTTTTACAACTACTGGGAAATATGTCAACATGATACTGCTTGATTAGACTACACAAAGTTGAAAGCTTATCTAAATGGAATGTGCATTCACTACCTGAGGCTTGATTTGGACCCTCTCTGTTCTTAATGATAAAACATGGCAAGGGGACAACACAAAATGCGGACAAAACATTCCTCTGGTTCTGTGGAAATTTTCTAGGCCAAACAAAAATTGTCTCTGGTCTTATCAAATGCCTTTCAATATATGGTTGAGGAGACGAGAATCCTTAACGTAGTCCCTGGGAAGGGCACTTCCCTCTGATTTCCTAAGGATTAAATAGTCCATATACTACTTACTTACTGGTGCTGCTATTCCATATACACTAAACCATAAATCCCACTAGCGGGTATTCTCCCTCCCTCGAGTTCTTTACATGACCACTGTGCTGTCATTTCATATAATAATAATAATAATAATAATAATAATAATAATAATAATAATAATAATAATAATAAAGACTTTATTCAGACATTGTTAAAACGTTTATATTATTCATTTCATCCTGAAAAATGTATATCATAGATCTAGAATTAAATGGCATGCCCTCAACTGGGTGAATTCAAGATAAAATGAGACTGCCCAAGTCTTCAACAGTTTTAATACAGTTGTCAATGCTATCATCAGCAATTTTAATTCCTGGGTCTTTCTTTTCCTCATAGTGGTGACAAATGACAGGACTGCTATCATCAGCAAATGTAATTCCAGGGTCTTTCTCTTCCTCATAGTGGAAGCAAATGACAGGACTACTATCATGAGTAAATATAATTCCAGGGTCTTAAATTTATTTTCCTGTTGTATCATGATATACATGTACTTTCCACTCATAAAGCTTTCGAAAGAATCAATATTTTAATAAAATAACCTTCTGACATCTTTGTATGTTTCTAAAAATGTTCTTTTTCTTCCAAAAAATCATAAATTTGTGTAAAAAGGAAGCATTGCAAATTTCCAAAGTCTCACAATAGTTCTTTTTTGTCTGACATTACAAAATGTACTGGACTAACTAGTCATTTTTTAATATAAAATGAAATAAACATAGAAATAGTCTTGTGAATTCCCAAAATAAATTTTTGTACACATGTAATATTAATAAACTCACACCTTAAATAGCGAGTAAATGAATAGGCGCTGTATCATGTATATTACTGTCTGTAAAGTTTTCAGCTTGTCCTCGTACAATCTCAATTTACTAACTGACCAATGCCACAATAGACAAATTTAAGAATTGTTCTTTTATTTTTTCAATGCCAATAGATGAATACATAAATAGTACAAAAATGCTAGCTACAGTTTCTTTATATACTACAGTAAAACCTTTCTTGAGACCACTGCTATGAGAGACCACCTGTCATGAGAGACCAGGTTCTTGATGTACAGATTTATTCATTATATAGTGCTATGACCTGTTATGAGAGACCACCTGTCATGAGAGACCATTATGTTTTGGCAGAAGGGGTGGCCTTTCAAGACAGGTTCCACTGTACAAGTAATGTATAAAAGTGAACAAAGCTAGCTATGGCTCAAATATTATGATAAAATTTCATGAATGGAAGGTTTCTCTCAGACTGCTAAGCTCTCCTGATATAAAAAGCAATCCACCTCAAATTTTCAAAGTTAAAAGATCAGCTAAATATTCAAGTGGGACAGAAAAAAAAGTTCCTATCCTTTCTTCTTCCTTCAGAAGTTGCCAAAAAAAAGTATAAAGACAACCTCTGCATATTTTGCTGTTTTCAAAGTCTTAAGTTGTGAGAAACTTCTTAAATCATTTGAAATTTACATGTCAAAAAATGCACTAAAACTTAAATTTTTTTTAAAAATTTCAAAAAAGAATAAAACTATGTACTTGAGATAAAACTCTTTAATCCACTGCAGCAGCATCTCATCAACCCAACCCTTCTCCTGCATGACCAGCTCCATTCGCAAATATCTAGAGATTAGGCACTATACAAAGTCCTCATTATTATTATTATGATCCATTCTTTCAGTGCATGAATATCTTTTAGCTTCCCCAAACGGCAAAAAGTTATTTGAGGCAACAAGCCTCCTGCAGCAGAAACTGCAATGACTAAAGTCAGATTTTTTAAAAAATATGAACCAGTCACACTAATTTTGACAATTTTTATTCCAAACTTATTGTCAGTCCATCCAGAAATGCAATCAAAGTACACTAGAATTTCATCCATGTTAATGATCGTATTGTTGGCAAAATTTCTCACCTGGCCTTCAGGAATTCATCCCATGATTTTATTTTCTCCAAAAACTTCTTGGCGACACTGCGTCATCGATGTCTGTGCATGAAGCACCATAATGTCACTCTAAGAATTGTTTCATTGTATCAATTTATTTTCAAATTTACCATGAATATCAGTACAAAGAAACCAAAGTTGGCATCCAATGTTGACCAACTTAGTTACATATTAAAAAAAAACAGAAAATTAAAATGAAAAGAATATCGGCACATACCAAAGTCAGTTTGCTTTGTAATAAGAAAAACCTTCATATTTTGGTACCCTGTCGGTAAGTTCAAACAATGAGTTTTATTGATGGCAACCAGTTGTGTTGTTTCCTAATTAATTCAAATGGTAAATAGTATATACAGTAATATCTTTTTTTAATGATAACTTTCTGTAAGCCTTGCTAGCACAAAGATTGCCATTTGCACTCACAGTGAATGTAGTTTCAAAGAATGATTTTTAATTTGCAAAATAATGTCATATACCGTATTTTCCCGCATATATCCCGCGTGTTATACCAGATTTTACAAACCCCGCAGGGGGGGGGGGGGGGTGCGGGTTATATAAGGGTGCGGGCTATATCACAATTTTTTTACACATAATAATGTTTCAATATATTGTTTGAAAAACATAACTACATAACTTATATATTGTTCTAGTTATGTTTTGCTAGGGTTGGATATTATGGCTACTACGGTGACTTTACAACAACTTACGGTATCGGGACCAAATCAACATTTCGGGATAAAAACTTAAAATTTCGTATCTGTCACGTTTTCATAATCAATATTTTCTGATTTCAATTGAAATAACTACCTAATTTTAGGTCAGCTCCAAGGTGAGGCCATTTTGCTTTAGGTCCGCGATGAGCACGTTTTCGTGGATTCATCTTCTCCAACGTTCCTTTTCAATATCAAATTTTCTGCCTGTGGCTCTATTGCCATGCACTTCAGCATACGCAATGGTAGTTAGCTTGAAGTCGGCTGTGTAAGACTTTCATTTCGGCACTTTTTAAATTAAACAGAAAGAAATTATTTAAACTCGAATCTACACTTCACAAGAATACAAGATTATTTAGAAATGTCAGTGTTTATGTAGCCTGTAGTTGAGGCACAGCTGCTAAAGACAGCCTACGTGCACAAGCACTGTGTACCGAGCCTGAATAGTTACCGGTAAATGACGTCATGCGAGCTACATTCGAAATTGACAATTGTGGCATTCAGTCTCAGAACCTCACACCATCGCATATCCGGCTCACAAGTACCTGGCTTCAAAATTCAAATCTGCCGACTGCCAGTCGGAATATAGTGGAGGCAGGGTGACTAATTTGAACTGATGCAGAGGGATGATTATGGACCGGGGCAGACTGACTTGATAGCGTAAATACAAATTTGCATCTTGGGCGGGTGAGTGAAAATTTATTAGTTGTAGTATCGTTCGTCATCCACGTGTGAGCATTGACGAATCTGGTCCTTCTAAAAACAGTAATGGTAGACAATGTGAACATACACATAAAAGTTCATGAATCTATGGTTGCGGGTTATACAAAGGTGCGAGTTATCTGCGTGTGCTGGATATATGCGGGAAAATACGGTAGTTAACCTGGATATAATACAATCTTGATTATTTTGTATCGGTTGATATTTCCCTCTCTTCTTTTGTGATATTGTTGGATCCAGTTTAAAGATGGATAACTTATTCAAACCTCTGAGAACAACCCAACACTATTCATTTCTCTATATTCTCGTCAATGAACTATGTGTCATGTGCTATCCAACATAAGCGATACATGCTACAGTATGTTAAATTAAAGAGCTCGTGGATATATTGATTTCTTGAATGATCATGTTGGGGAAAAAAGAAAGAGGAATAAATGAGAACACAAATTAGTTTCTTCAATTTTAGTGTCAATAAACATTTTGTTTATCTATTATATTGCATTGTAATTGCAGGGGGGTCTAATTCATCAGGTTTCTTAGACTCGAGTCTTAGAACATATCTTGGATTTAAGTGGAAAAAAAATTCACCACAAGTTCTAGCACAGAAAAAAAAATCAATATTTTATCATATCCCATTAAATACAGTAAATGATATTTTCTAGTGTCCCACCACCTCACTCGATGCAGCAGAAAGAACATAACCAATCAGATCCTTTGTTACATTTAAATCAGATTTTCAAAATATCTATAGTGGCCTCATACACCACAATACATTTAACAGTAAAGTTTCTTCAATTTAAATGTTTAAAGCAGACTTTAATTTCCAAATCAATGTCGTTCAACATCATGAAAATCTTTCTAAATGCCAAACAGGTCATGTAACAAAGCTCCCTCATTGGTTAATTGATCATGCTTGCTATGGGCTGGGATTATTTTCTCTGTAAGAGGGCGTGTGTTCAAAACAGCATTTCAGTCAGCTAAATATGTGAAGTGTTGATGTGGAATAAAGTGAATTGATGACCTATGGCTCGTGAAGATGCAAGAAACCAAAAATACCCTTTCAGGCTTAATTTAAATTAAACTGATAGCTTTAATTTTCCAAGGCAAAAAAAATGCATTAGAAGGGAACATTCACTAAGATTGAATTTTACCTCTAAATCTTCCTGGGCTGTTACAAGGTATTCTTTTAACATGTGTTCCTGCTCCCTCCTCCATTGTTGTCGTGGATCTTCTAATTGGTTGGTTTCTGTAAAACAGAAGTCAAACTACAAATGTCTAAATTGGAACTGGATCGACAAACCTGTCATGATCTCCATCTCTCCCTCAAATACAATATGTCAGAACATTCCACACAAAAGATTAGTGATAATGTATATGCATATGTCAACCAAACCTTTCAAATTTGAAGCCTCAGAACTAGGAACAAAATCAGAACTAAACTATAAGTGTAAAAAAATAACTGTGTATCTACTTCAGTTTATTTCTGGTTTTCTATTATTGTTTGACAAAATAGCTACGAGCTACTAAACTTCAAACTACTACTCTGAACTGGACTATAACCAAAGATTACATAGACCATCTTTATGACACTTTTAGTATTAGCCAGTATCCACTGTACACATCAATTAGCATTCAAAAACTAAATGGAGACAAACGTGATCTTGGCAAAAAAAAACACACCAACCTTCACTTTCAAAGTAAAGATTTTATTGCATATTTCATGATCAAAAAATGTTGCCATTGTTAAAAAATTTCATGAAAATTGGCTTCAATATTCGCGTTCAATGAATGATGTGCAATATATATTCATCAGCATTCAGCAGGTCTCTTTGATGCACTTTATTTCTAATGAACTGGGCTCCAGTATGTTTACTCTACCTATGCAAATTAACTAACTCGTCTCCCCCACAACAAAAGTTCACACAACACTTCACCATAACTTTTCCTACAGGACATTACCCTAGCCTTTATCCACAAATTAAGTAATCTCTGAAAGGTGTTTGGTTATCTCCTTAACTTTTAATTGTCTTATATAAGCTATGTGCCTGGAGGGTAGGTTTAGCTGAGCTTTAAACAGCAGTTTAATGTATATACACTTGCTACAATTACATACATATATTACAGTGAGTTAGAAATATATGAGTTTATTAAATGCTGAAAAACACTTTGAGGTCATGATTATCTGAAACTCCGTGGTTTTTTGCTGGGGGGGGGGGGGCTCCATAATCGTCATTTTCATGGGACACTGCTTGGCGGTCATGTACAATTTTCTTCAGCT
Source organism: Unio delphinus (assembly GCA_029339505.1). Classification (NCBI taxonomy): domain Eukaryota; kingdom Metazoa; phylum Mollusca; class Bivalvia; order Unionida; family Unionidae; genus Unio; species Unio delphinus. Next base: position 7,300,834 of record JAQISU010000029.1, on the reverse strand, counting down.
ATTGGGTATTATCTTTAGACACTCATTTCAAAATATAAGTTTTCACAAACATAAGCTAAACTAAAAATTCACAACCTTAAATTACCGTAGTCCTTTACTGACCACTATGCCATATATTCAATTCCATAATGCAGTATTAAGATTCTAAGTCTAAACACGCCATAGTCTACAAATGTACTGAGGCTTTTTTTATTAAACAAATATCTATACTTCTTAATTTGATTTTATTTTTTATTTATTATATTTAGCTTAACCTTTATGCTATGGCTGTATGCTTTGTAGCACAAGATCCTGCAGAGCTAAACTGTAGCAAGAAAAGAAATGAAAATTGAACTCTACTTTTAAAATGTCTTTTAATTCAGCTTGTTAATCTCTTAATTCTACATTTAATTTTGAAAACTAGCATGCTATATATATCTGGTCATTCTGCATACAGACTGGACTCATATTTAACACTATTTTAGGATTTTAAAAACTCTATAGATTACAAAAGTAAGATAATCAATTAGCAGCTTGTTGTATACATGTTAGCCTTCATAATCTGATACATCATCCAGAAATAATTTTACCATTATAAAAGTTTGCGTCCTCCAAGGACTAGATCACAGTGGTTTCTTTAAATGGATAGATAGAATGCACAAATAACAATAATACATTTATTAATAATTATAATAATTATTATTACAGAACATAAACAGTATGTTTAATAAACCCTTTCAAATGGCAGTTTTGTGCTACTGCTGATAAAATCACATGTTGATGAGCATCCAAACAAATACTAATAATGGATCAAAATATAATCCAATGAAGTCACAACTGATTATCATAAATATTAAAAATAACAATTTAACCTTGATTCAGTTATGTCCATCTACCCATAAGCATGATATAAGTGACCTGTTAGCTGTATTAATTTTGCATTGGTGTGATATTATTTGCTAATAAGGTATAAATAGTAGCCTAGCAAACACAAATTTGTTATGGAGGGTGCATTTTCAGTAGGATATTGCATCAGCAGTGAATAAAGGCAATTAGCACTATACTCCAGTCCGTCAACATATGCCACAAAATTGCACAAACTGAACTGAAAACATATCTATTGAGAATCCTGATAATAAAAAATATGGTTCTGTTCAACAAACACAAAGAAGGGAGGGAAGGGATAAGACTATACCTCCCTGGATAGTGCCTCTAGTCCGGAGGGGGGGGGGGGGGGGGGGGGGAAGCTCCTTAACAGCATGTTAATAGTTCTTAACAAATGATGCTGCTCTTCCCTCTTTTATCTAAAGAAGTGCAGTCTATCAAGTATACATTTCCTCATCAGGAGCATTTACAGTAGTCTTCTCCTGGAAGATGCTGTCCGTCTCTCTTTTATTCTGAGTCTTGGTTGATTTCAGTTATGGTAAATCTTAATTTTAATCACTCCAAGCAAATCAAGAAAAAAATTCAGATATACTTTTTTTTTACAATTTTATATTGATGATTCACTAATAAAATACCAGATATTGCACAATGATCACAATGGTATTTATCTTGAAGTGAATATTCCCCCCCCCCCACCTCATGATGTCTGGAACAGAAACATGGATGCACTACTGTGCATGGGCAGATGATGGCAAACTAGAATGGATCAATGCTAAAAAATTCTGAAACAGGAGGATGGTGTATCAAGTATTAAATGAAGGTTAACCACTGTGGAAAGAGCAAGATAAATAATAGTTACTTAAACTTTATTACTGACATTAAATTTTATGATTTTCTATTTTTTACCCCATTTTCTTCATTGTGATGGATAAGTGTCCACAACTCCAAGTGTCCAAGACCCAAATACAGATCTTATTTGATTTCTTTAACTTCTAAGGAGCATACAAACATTTAATCCTTCTAAAATTGTGTAATTTTAATTATTCAAAGTCACTCCCACTATTATTAGCTATCAGTAATTTGTGTTTCTTATCAGCCAACCAGCCCTGCTTATCACTGCCAGCCATATCATTTTCCCCTCCCCTCCAATGGTAAAAACAAACAAAACAATAACAAAAATCACATAAAAGTTACATTAAATATATATATATATATAATGTTGAAGACAAATGAAATAAAAAATACGTCCATACCTAACTTTAAAACCAGTGCATTACAATTTTTGGAGAGCTTTTTGGGGGGGAGGAAATAAGAAGACATGTTGCCCTTCAAATGTTATCCAAAAGTAACCCACAGAACAAACAGAAATTCATTGAGCTACTTGAGCTACATCTACCATCGTGAATTCACAGCAGAAAGAACCCTATGTATCATCCAATAATGCATACTAAGTGAACTATGTACATTTTCTCAATGTTCTGGCTTCTGCATATGCATCCAACAGATGACTGCAACTCTGCTGCAAAATAGCATCCACAAAGCATGTGTGAAATTTAGGATGTGCAGCACAGACATTTTCTGATTCAGAATCACATCTACATAGTGCAGAGTGGTTGCTCTCTACATGCATGAATTCCTTCAATCAAGTTTGTACTGGTGGGGGGATATTCTACATGTATATGGAACACACAAAAAAACAAAGAAACTATTCACCTGAATGGCACAGAAAATGTCCATTACATAGATCTACCTAGCATGGGCCAGCAAATAATGATACATAATAACATACAGTTAAACTGGCTCTATTTGAATGGACCACTCTAGTTTGACTATCTGAATAACATACAGTTAAACTGGCTCTATTTGAATGGACCATTCTAGTTTGACTATCTGAATAACATACAGTTAAACTGGCTCTATTTGAATGGACCATTCTAGTTTGACTATCTGAATAACATGCAGTTAAACTGGCTCTATTTGAATGGACCATTCTAGTTTGACTATCTGAATAACATACAGTTAAACTGGCTCTATTTGAATGGACCATTCTAGTTTGACTATCTGAATAACATACAGTTAAACTGGCTCTATTTGAATGGACCATTCTAGTTTGACTATCTGAATAACATACAGTTAAACTGGCTCTATTTGAATGGACCATTCTAGTTTGACTATCTGAATAACATGCAGTTAAACTGGCTCTATTTGAATGGACCACTCTAGTTTGACTATCTGAATAACATACAGTTAAACTGGCTCTATTTGAGTGGATCACTCTAGTTTGACTATCTGAATAACATACAGTTAAACTGGCTCTATTTGAATGGACCATTCTAGTTTGACTATCTGAATAACATAGTTAAACTGGCTCTATTTGAATGGACCGCTCTAGTTTGACTATCTGAATAACATGCAGTTAAACTGGCTCTATTTGAATGGACCACTCTAGTTTGACTATCTGAATAACATACAGTTAAACTGGCTCTATTTGAATGGACCACTCTAGTTTGACTATCTGAATAACATGCAGTTAAACTGGCTCTATTTGAATGGACCATTCTAGTTTGACTATCTGAATAACATGCAGTTAAACTGGCTCTATTTGAATGGACCACTCTAGTTTGACTATCTGAAAGGGCATTATTACCAGTTTGACTATTTTTATTTTGAATGCGCCCATATGTATGACCAGTTTGTCTAATTTGAATGGAGCCATCTGTATCACCAGTTTGGCTATTCTAAATGGGCCTATCTGTATGACCAGTTGAATAGGCCCATCTGTGTGACCAGTTTGACTTTTGAATAGGCCTATCTGTATGACCAGTTTGACTACTGGTATTTTGAATGGGCCCTTCTGTATCACCAGTTTGTCTAATTTGAATGGGCCCATCTGTATCACCAGTTTGTCTAGTTTGAATGGGCCCATCTGTATCACCAGTTTGATTATTCTGAATGGGCCCATCTATATCACCAATTTGATTATTTTGAATAGGCCTATCTGTATGACCAGTTTGAATAGGCCCATGTGTGACCAGTTTGACTATTTTGAATAGGCCTATCTGTATCACCAGTTTGACTACTGGTATTCTAAATGGACTCATCTGTATGACCAGTTTGAATAGGCCCATTCATATGACCAGTTTGAATAGGCCCATCTGTATGACCAGTTTGAATAGGCCCATCTGTATGACCAGTTTGAATAGGCCCATCTGTATGACCAGTTTGAATAGGCCCATCTGTATAACCAGTTTGAATAGGCCCATCTGTATGACCAGTTTGAATAGGCCCATCTGTATGACCAGTTTGAATAGGCCCATCTGTATGACCAGTTTGAATAGACCCATCTGTATGACCAGTTTAAATAGGCCCATCTGTATGACCAGTTTGAATAGGCCCATCTGTATGACCAGTTTGAATAGGCCCATCTGTATGACCAGTTTGAATAGGCCCATCTGTATGACCAGTTTGAATAGGCCCATCTGTATGACCAGTTTGAATAGGCTCATCTGTATGACCAGTTTGAATAGGCCCAACTGTATGACCAGTTTGAATATTCTGAATGGGCCTATCTGTATCACCAGTTTGACTATTTTGAATCGGCTTTTCGGCATGCACAGTTAGTCTAATTTAAATGGGCCCATCTGTACATGATGAGTTTGACTCTATTCTAATGGTCCATCTGTATGAGTAAAAATGTAAAAAATTACGGAAATATTCTACTGGGTATCCATCAATCATAAAAATCAGTTACCCCGGTACCCAATTGAATTAAATATGAACCTGAACTGCTTTGTTGCAGTTTCAGACATTCCATCCCCCAAGAGAGGTATAAGGATGATTTATTAATAATGCAAGTGGCTAAAAGCGTAATCTGAGACTGAACATAAAGTGAGCAATCTATATATTACATGCTATAACTACAGAAAATTATGTAAAACATGCATATTTATTTATTTAACATACATTTATTTTTCTTACATACCTAAATCTGCAGTTGAAATTTTTCTCACAAATCCATTTAGATTAGTAGTCAGTACAAGAGTATAGACATAAAAGAAACTGATAAATTATTTATGCATAACACTCACTTTAACAAAACAACATTTCTATATTAACTTTTGTGAACAGTCATAAACTAAACAAATGATGACCAGTATTATCCTCAATCCGCCATGCTTTGTCTCCCAACGACAGTCCTGTGCAACATGTTTAATATGATCTATCTCTTCTCTAACATTTTTCAGTCATATAAAACCCGAAAGTCACATTGATACACCCCATTGTTTCTGATATCAAGTTCCTTTTATTTTCACTTAGATCCGCTAGGATTACAGAATCAAACAAATCTATGACAAATGGTTAGACATTCAAGAATCCTTTCTGTTTTCATTAACCTGTTTCCAGTAAAATTAATGCAAACATTACCATATTTACACACATAAAATTTGTATAAGATCTTTTTCAGTGGTATTAAATTACAAAGAATTGCCTTATATTTAAATATTTCAGTGAAAAAAGTCATTCTATATAGTCAATTCATTTTCTCCTAGTTAGGTAAAATAAAGTGCATCTTACAGTAGAATGGAACCTGTCTTGAAAGACCACACCTTCTGCCAAAATATAATGGTCTCTCATGACAGGTGGTCTCTCATAACAGGTCATACCACTGTATAATCAATAAATCTGTACATGGAGAATCTGGTCTCTCAAGACAGGTTATACTGTAACCAAGTTTTCACGTTGCCTATGCCATGACAAATATATCTGCCATGGATTTGTCACTAATAAAAAATAAAATAAAAAGTAGAGTAGCAAATATGTAATCAGCAGCCCTGACTTGAATAGTAGGGCATAACCGGAAATCGACTCGGACATTCGCTTCTGGTGAATATCTGGTTTTTCTGTACTATTCGGAAGCATTTGCCTCGGCAAAAAATATGCGCACAAATGGTTACAAGTAAAATAATTCAATAAATATCGAACTTTAAAAAAAAGTTTTTTAATACATAATAATTTTAGTTAATAATACAAAATTTCATCTTATAGGTGATATATACGGTATACGGTACCTGAAACGTTTATGCTTCGCATACGATAATGAAACAAACGGTACTCTACGGAGTCGCACCTACTAATCAGTTCGTGCCCGGATCTGGCAAATAGTACACCCAAATACTCGGATTCTGTACTCTGCGAAAATTATCTTCTCGGTTAGGCTCTATTGAATAGCTAATACTCACACCAGGGCCATAAACTTGAGCCAAAAATGGCATTAGTTAAACTGGACATTTACATTGTACTTTCTTTTATTTGAATTGTAGTACGTATTAAATTTTATTTCATCAAATATTTCTTAAACAGTACTTATTGTCACTGTCAACGATAATAACTGACCAAGTTAATGTCATCAGGATCTCAAAACAACTGCATTTGTTGTTTTTATGTTGTTGTTGCTATAGGGTTTAAAGCCATTTTTTAGCACAAGAAAGGCTATACATGGTGGCCATGGGGGAGGAAGAACTCATGATAACCCTGGAAAGAACCACCAACCAACAGGTGCATTTAAGCTACAAGAAAAATGGCAAACAAAATAAGGACAGGCACATAGTTAGGACAGTCAAAGCTTTAAATATCACCGTTGACTCTTAAACAGGTCGCATAAGAAAGGAGAAAACTGTCCTCCCCTGTATTACAGTAAAGCCTGTTATGAGAGACTGCCCCTTCTGTCTAGAAAAAGCATTTGGCCCCGTTCCCATCAATGAGCATGATCTTGTTCTGCATCCAATGGCAGATCCAGCCATGTGTCTAAATTTCTCGACTGCATTCATTGGCCACTCCCATCTTCGGTTGCTCTGAATTTGTGTAAGATAGGTCTCTGATTGGTTACAAATGGGGCTTTTCCAAGAATCAGACCAATAATAACCAATCAGAAATGATTTTACTTTTCTTTGTGCAAACTTGAACTGTTCAGAAAATGAAGGGTTACTGAGAGCAGTTTTACTTCACGTGTCCTGTTCTTGAAAATTCATAAATAATGGTTGACACGAGTGATTTTTTTTATGATGATGATAGCGAAAATGAGGATTTTCTCTGGTTTGATTTTGAAAATATTGAGGAAGCAGAGGTAAGATCTGTTCAGCAGTTGGATACTTGCGAGATTTAGAATGGGACAATGAAGTTTCTTGAGATTGAATCGTCATAAGAGAATGCTGATAGTGACAATGATAAGAGTTTTTGCCAATCTAGCAGACTGGAGAGATCTTCTTCAGCCTATCCAAATCATTGATTTTAGTGGACAAAATCCCAGACCTACAACAAACATTGACAAGGAAAAGAACAAGAGAAATAGTTTTTTCATTTATTATTTCCGGAGAAACTGTACATGGATGTTACAAATGAAACCAATCCATATGCCCAAAAATGCATATTGTATTATTGGTATCATTGAATAAAACATGGTATCCAACCTGCAAAATGTGTTCATTGAACAAAGTTCTATCTGAACCAAAAACTGATCTGCACAATGCCAAGTAAATTTACGTACAAATTGTTTCAAACCATATAATATATTAAATTTTCCTGTTTTTTTAAAAGGGAATAAGTGCTGATGATGTGATATTCCTAACAATGTTGCACATAATTTTGTAAATAGAGTATAAATAAATTGTTGAAGACTTGGAGATATAGGAAAAAAATACATTACTGTGTAGACAAATTCATTTCAATTGGTGAAACTTGCGTGGATTACTAATGGATATAAGAAGGCAAGTGTAAATGCATGTGAATGACATTTACAAAAGTTTCCAAACAGGTAAAACACTCTGGAGCACAAGCAGCTAGACACAGCTTAATGTTGCTAGGCCACAGTACCAGTGATACTGGTAACTGTGATGGGGCTGAAAAAGTTAAACACTATTAATCGAAGCCCGCAAACGATTCTCTCTTGCTAGTTTAATAGACACTGTTCTTATTCACCTCCTGGAAATATGGATTAACTCTATAGACAAATTACCACGTCAACATTTGCACTACAACTGTATATCATAGCATCTACATTACCTTGGTTTACAGACTACCATCTATCACTGGTAGCAACAATTCTTTTTTTTTAAATATTCCTTTTATGTTAGTTTTTTTAAAATCAGAACAATCAATACTGATCATGCAGTTGTTGCAGCAATTGATTACATATAGGTCAATGGCGTCTGTTCTCGCAATACAGTCGTTGATGGGGATGCTGCATCCTATGATAAGGCCTGGAAGCAGCCTAAGTGCGGGAATAAGTAATCTAGTTCCTGCGCTGCTCATCCCTATACGAATAGCGGAGAACAACGCCTGAATTATATGAAGCAGGGAACCAGACCAGGAAATAATCTCCATTTACTTTAGTCTGGTTTACGATAGAAGCTATAAAACACTATACGCATAGCTCACAAAATTCAGACATCGGTATTAAAGTCTATTATTTTTAATTATTGTTTTTAAATTTATAACAGTATGAGCGATCGTTGCTTTTAAAGGAATTAAATAAAGGTCGGTTGAGTTTATCCTCATTTTTGCGCTGCCTTCATTCATAGCAGTGTTGAAATGCATATTTTGCCAATATATCACTGTCACAGGAAACACTGCGCAAGTGGTCGCTCATAACAGAGCATTTATATAATAAAATCGATCTGTGCATTACGATTATGGTCAGAAATGACAGGTGGTCACTCGTAGCAGTTTTTACTGTATTATATAGTACATGACAAGAAAATTGTAAGCAGCCATATTAGCCCCTGTGATGATGAATGAATGCGCACAATATGAGCCTCATATTGTAAATAAAGGTCGGTTGAGTTTATCCTCATTTTTGCGCTACCGTCACTCATAGCAGTGTAAAAATGCATATTTTGCCAATATATCACTGTCACTGGAAACATTGAGCAGGTGTTTACTCATAACAGAGCATTTATATAATAAAATCGATCTGTGCATTACAATTATGGTCGGAAATGACAGGTGGTCACTCACAGCAGTTTTTACTGTATTATATAGTACATGACAAGAAAATTGTTATCAGCCATATTAGCCACTGTGATGATGAATGAAAGCACACAATATGAGCCTCAAATTGTAATCATATTCAGCATCCCAATTTGAACTTTGGAATCCTTATTTTTTTGATACCTAGTTCCTCATTTTATTACCGGTTTATTATTAACAAGCAGGTACCCTTGTTGGATTGTTTATCTACGACCAGTTTAACAACATTATTTGTTATGCATTAAGTGCAACATCAAGAAATAAAACTGTCCAAAAAAATTCTTGTTGGCTACTTAAGATTTTCAAATGGTCTAATTTTTCATCTTAAATCTGCTTTGCTTTATACAGTAAAGTGTGTCACTGGCTATGAGCTGGGTAGATAACTTACACAAAAAAGGTTCTTGCTTGGTATTACCAATGATGTCCAGATTCTTTACAACCAGCAAGTCTTGCTTTACAATGACTTTTCATAAACAACAATCTTCTGGTATGTTATAGCAATCCAAGAATTATTTACAGTGACTTGACATAAGCATTGATCCTCTGGTATGTTATTTATACACTCAAATGCAACTCCAGCATGTAAACAGGTGACCTGAACAATACAATCAAGATTGCCTTCATTACAATGGAAATATCTGGGCTCTTAACAGAGAAACAAATCTTGATCACTGTAACAAGAGATGCCTCTACTTATAAATAATACAAAAGAAAATAAATACTTGACAAGCTATGGAATATTTTCTCAGCAATTTGCACAACACTAAGGTTCAGATAAAATCCAATGTTACTGGTTCAGTTTAATCTCCATCTTGAAAACAAAGAAAACAATTCATAATCATTGATGTTGACTGGGCTGCGCTGATAATATTTTTTCTACTTCTGTCCCAGATCAACAATCAAGTGGAACAATGGCAGTCTGGGATGAGTTAACTCCAGTTATAACACTGCAATTTATAGCCATTAATTTCAGATTGAAATTCTCAGTACAAGAAAAGTGTTTTTTAATAATCTTTCATATGATACATTTTTCAATAAATATGCAGTCAATGCCAGAACACTTTCCAAATACATTGTTGTGTTTGATGTCTGGGTTTCTCAAGGAGTCTATGCATAGTGACCATTATCACCAGTGGAAATGAAATGCAAAGTGTGTTTAGGTATTTGGGAATTTAGGTCCATAAGTGCCAACATTTGTGCCAGTCCAATATTCTGCAACTACTATACCAACCAAAAACAGGACTTCAAACCCACAAACATGGATTCATTTGGACCATCGATATGTTCACAAGCATCATAATCACATGATTATCATCCACAAGGTCACGGAACAAGTTGGGGGATTGGAAGATAAGAATAGAGGGCTTGAACAAATGAGAAAAAGGAAATCTCTTTCTACTGCTGTACGTGTACAGGAATTCTGAGGAACTAACAGTGTTTTACTTGTTTTTAAAGTATATTTCAATACCAACAGCTTTTACAGTATTTCCATCTGTTGCAAATACAGGATTACATTGACAAGAAATAGCAAGAATGTCATCAGATATTTGGATACTAGGTACATACCCCACCTCTCCCCACAGTTAGTTTGATTTCTGACCATTATAACTTTAAGGGGACAAGTTTATCCCGATATTGCTCCGTTCATCAACTCCAATCAAGCATGTCTTGTTTCTTCAAATTAACTTTTACATATAATGTTTTTAAAAAAATGCTCATTCACTTGTCCAGAACAAACAGTTACAGAAATTTCACATGTCCCACCTAAAACTTCTCTTGTCCAAAAAATGTTATTCACATGCCTAGATTCAGTAAGATGTATGCAATTTAACCAATAAAACAAACAAAAGAAATAATGTACACACCATTTATTTCTTCAAAAGACTTAACTTGTCAGTTTTTGGTTTTCCATGCTTCCATGGGATAGTTATCAATGACTTCTGAAGGTGTGATACATCACAGGCTGCAAAATACATTGGTTCATGTAATCACAATGCCTGGAGGTCTTGCATGGCCAAATTAAGGTAGATAAGGTAATTAAAGGTAATGCCTGTCCATTTAAATTCAAGACCATATTAATTTTGTTGTTATAATTCCTATGCAAAGAGGTTGAATTCTTCAATTAGAAGAAATCTAAACTTACGGTTGGTGTGATCCACATAGAACAACCCAATTTGTGAATCGCAACACTCCTCCCATCCATAGGGAAGTTCGTCTCCAACACAATCTGCAAATGTCTGGGGTTTTGTGTATCTGAAACAAAGATACATGTATTTTTACAAAATCTGTATCTTATAAGAGAATTAAAGCACCATACCAGGATTTTTCAATTCATATGCAGCTTCTGTAAGAGACATGAGAGCAGATAAAGATTTATGTACAATGTATCCATTGGACTTGCTGGGTGGAAAATATTTATTCTAAACCAGACAATACCTTGAGAATTACAATACAGCTTACTTAGCATGCATCCTGGTGTTGGGGACTTAATCCCTCAACTTTGGTTCAGTGACAATATACTTACAAATCATCACCTCACTTCAGCCAGCATATTGATGGCATCTCCATCTGATCAGCATAACTGATTGACACCTGAATAGCCAATCAATGAAGACCACCCTTGGAAAGTCCCTCTCATCAAGAGTGATTAATAATCAAATACCACTTCAGCAATCACTGATTATGTGATCTTTATTTCTATCATTTTTGGAAACAACTGAAATTACTTTTAAAAGTCTTGTATATTTCATACATTTAGAAAACAGACTGTAATGCCTTGAGATGCCCAACTTACTGAGAAAACGCGTCCAACCATTTAAAGATGAAAAGTAATCCAATGAGGAATAAACAGTTTCATTTCAGATAGCAAAAGCTCCTGATTAAAAACATAAACAACAAAAACAAAAACCAATGAATTAACGCTTAAATGAACAATGTGTTTAATCCTTAAGCAGTAATGGCCCAGTTATGAGATTGAATATACATCTACGAAACTATCAACTACTTGAATTCTTAATGCATTTGTACTGTAAGGAACAGGCCATTTAAATTTATGGGGCTAATTTATTATTGTGAGTGGTATGTTTTTTTTACTTATGTAATTCATCACAAGTTTGTTTCAAGTTAAGCAAGGAATGTCATAGTGTCCTTTTTCTACAACAAATCAGAACAACACAATAGTTTTCAGGCATTTATAACCCCACTTCCCTTTAGAAACTTAAATGGTCAGCAGAAATAAAGGCAGTGACCACTGTAAACACTTCTAAAATGCTGGCATAAGAAGATGTCAATTTCGATTCAGAGGTGTGTTTCTATCACATGAATGACTTGGTGCAATAATGGTCCAGTCATTAACAACGAAAGTTTTACTGATCGAAATTTAAATAGTCACACACAGAAACCAAGACAACCAGTGTTAGGTATAATCAGATACCATTGCATGAATCAAATTAATTTCTATCAAATTTACGATGCCAATAAAAAATAAAATAAAGCAAAAACATCTTGTATATTCTATGTGTTTAAACACAAAAAGTAATCCTCTAGGTTAACACAATTAAGTTTTGGCAGCCATTTTTGTTAAAACGAAAAAAAAAAAGGAGCAAATTCTGAATGTACAAATTAATGACCCATTCACAAGGTTTAATAACTGAATATATATATATATATATATATATATATATATATATATATATATATATATATATATATATTTGTTCAATTTTAACCACATATGTACTGCATGACCATTGAAATTATGGCACTAGATTGTTCATTCTAAGTGAGATAATTTTTGTTAGATATCATAGATAAATTTATTTCAAGTAAGAAAGGAATAGCAGTGTCATATCTATAACACAAGCATCAAGTTTAAATAACCCCTCTATAATCCTCTGAGTGAATGTCAGAAAAAATACCATATTTTCCGGTCTGTAAGTTGATACGGCGTACAAGTTTAATTCGCTAATTTTGTAAACTTTCCAGGAGTGGATATATGTGTGTGGAGAGTGAATATATGGGTATCATTTAGATTTACTGCATGTTGGTATGTAGACTAGGGTCAGATAAAGGGTCTTCAAGGAACACAATCAGACCAAAAGTTTAGCTGTAGATAAGGTCTTCAGGGAATGCTCTCTCTGAAGTCCACTCTTCACACACCATATATTCACTCTTGGCAACTGATACTGTATGTTAGAAATTTTCAACATTATTGCATTAAGTAGAAAATTACTGGTAACATTTATCTTTATTACCTCCAAATTAAAGAGTAAGTACCAAACTCTATTTTAAGTACTTTATCCACACTAAAAGATGCTACAATTTCCCAACAAATAGTCACTAATTTAAATGTTTGTGTATTAATTAAGGGAAACTTTTATCATTGATTTATAATAGGTTTACCGACACATACTCCCACTGTAATGGCTTCTTTGTTTTAATTTCTCTGTATGAACTGTAACATAACATCGCCGACCCTGAATGGCTGCTAATAACAATACTTTAACCAGAATAACAGCATCTAAATTTAACTGTAAATAGAGATATACTCCTCCACTACAGATATATCATTATTACATTTATGAAGAGTATGTGTGTTTGTGCGTGATTATGACTTTTAACTAAGCTTTAAAAAAAATTCAGTCATATTGCTACGATGTCTGCATTGAGGCAGTTTATAGCGATGTCTAGCACTGGGCCAACGAAGCAGTCACTGATGAAGAGAATTTAGAAAAACTACTCTTCTAAACCTTATATGAAAACCATTGCACCTGAAATAAGAATATTTAGCCACATAACAGCCAAATTCACGCCCCCCCCTCCCTTTTCTTAAAAACAAAACATATACACACAAATGTAGTCACTTGTCACTTGAAATTTGATTAGTTTTATTTTTACACGTTTATTGATTATTATGCATGCTTTGAGAAACAAGATTGATGGTGGGCTATCTGCAACAATGGGAGACTAATCTGATTACTGTATAACTAGGGCCTCTAAGCATGAAGTTAAAAAGTACTTAAAAAAAATTAAACACAAGTTCTATAATATGTAGCCCTATGCTTTCTTGTAGCATAGAAATTTCAGTAAAAATTATTTTGTTGATACTGTATGAACAGTTACATTTAGTTAACCTGTAATAAAGAAAATCATCAGTTAAAAAAAGTATGTCACTATGACCATTGTTGTGTTGTGGTCCTTTCAAATTAAGTTCCAAGCATTCTAAACGGGGTAAGAAAATATGCCTACACTTGTGGCTTTTAAAACAAAGACAAAACAAGTTATTTGTTGTATTTTATATTGTGACTTACTTAACAGTGATTCATGAAATTCTAATACGTATCAATGGCAGCAAATAAATCCTGGGCACTATTAACCTGAAAGCAGACCAGGCCAATGATGTGGAGAGATAGATGCTGTAGTGTACAAGTTTTCATGTAATTCGCACAGGAAAGAATACTATTAGTGAACATCAGGGTTGTACTTTGGAGGCAGTAAATTCTGGGCAATATCTCCTCTTAAACAATGTTACCTCATAACTGGATATATAAAAAAACTAAAACAAAAACTGAACCAGAATGTTATCATGCATCCCCTTTTGGACTGGTGTTAAAAAGCTGAATTAAATCTATATTTGGCGCAAGTTTGCTCTTCTGGTATTTTCTTTAAAAAAGGGATCAGTTACAAATGTAATTAAAAAGCTGTAACCAGGACGCAATATCACCATGAGCATCCTTTAGACCAATATCCATCCTAAATATCTGAAACTGCTAAAAATCAATCAGTGATGTGGAGCTCCACTACAAGAGCGCATACAGAAAAACGAAGCCAAATTTTCAAGAATATCTCACATAGTTGGCAGCCCTTCCTGACAGTGTTGCACAGCATCAGAGCTCAACTGCTTTATTCATACTATATTTACTTCTGATACCTTTTTCCACAACTAGGAATGATAGTCCAGGGACAATCAGGATGTTGCATTTTTCAAACTCTTATTTAGTCACCACAATTTTAGTTCACTGAAAAACTAGGATATCCATGGAAAATCCAAATCTGTTAATTTCAGGAAGCAATTTCTTGAATGGAACAATAAATTCCATCACATTCAGCCATATTTTTTTCCACACAAAAAAAATCACATGACAGATCTGATCTTTCACTTGTGCCAAAATTTAATTCACTTGGATGGATTTGACAAAATTCATGCACATTAACAAGGGTTTTGGAAATTTCTTACATATTATCAAGAAATGCTTAATTTTTAATTAATGTGCAATGTTGATGCACAAATGTTTAAATACACAATGGAATATTGAAAATTGGTGATGTCATCAAATTTCACACATTAATCTCCAGAAAGATCAAAACAATAATGTACAGCATATTTATCTCTTCAGAGCTCTTTTTGGTTTTCTGTTATCAAAGTATCTTGTCCTTGCTCAATACAGCAGCATCAGAACAAATCCTTATATTAGGTGCCTTGTTATAACATGATTCTGGATATACCAATATTAATCTGGACAACACTACCAAATTCACAACAGTCAAAGATCAAACCCACGACCCACGACGGACACTCTAACCACTAGGCCACCAGAGCGGTTCAAAGAAACTTAGTCTTACAATTTTCTATTAAGGCAACAGTATTGAACAAAGTTTGACAGTGCCTGCCATACTACACTGTTAATTATAATGTTCTCAATATATGACAATTCCATACATAGCACAATGTAATGCACTTCAGAAAATAGTGAGGTTGGTGGGTATGAACTTTGCAGAATTATATAAAGAGAAATTCAATCTTTTATCATCAAGAATGGAAAGAAATGTAACGGAACTCGGATCATCCCTCTTTTGCTAACATGTTTTTTAAAACACAGGATCAACTGACAGAACAAAGTCTCTTGCCTCGAGTCTATTCTTATAATTAGCACTAAATTCAACACTTTCGAATCAGACAACTGTGTTCCATAATGGAACACATTCTAGGTTGTATTCAAGAAAATATTCATTCACATTTAGTTGAAAATGGTCTTTCATTAAACAGTGTTTGCAACCCAAACTTACAGGGTGTTACTGCACATGTCAATCATACAGACCTTATAAGGACCAAAACTGTCACAAGACCTGATTTGTTCAATACTGAGCATCAATTTTACCAATGATTAAATACACTCACTGAATTTCTAACCAGAGCAACTTGGGCATATTATCTGCAAAAACAATTTTCTTCAAAGCTAATGAATTAAATTCTTGGAAAAAGATCAACTAAATATTGATGAATGTTTCTCTGCATCTTATTAATGTCATAATTGATGTGTTTTGCAGCTAGATTCAAGCTTCTGTTTCACTGGAGAAATAATTACTTCAGAAGCCTTACCTTTCATCCACGCACAATTTAATTTTCTGTGGCACCAACTAGGCCACGAGATAAATGCGTGTGTAGAGCAGGGATGCACCACAAAAGAGACATGGTATTTTCTAGATCTGCAAATGTTTAAAACACGTGGTTTCAAGTCTGCAGTAAAGAGCCTGTGCTCATTTTAGGAAAGAGTTTTACAAACTATTCTATTGTTTGTAAAAATGTTTATATGTCATGTTCTTTTTCAGTAACAACTAAGATAAACTTGATTCTTTTCACTAATATTTACTTTCATTATCAACTAATCCTGGCAAAGTAAGTTCAAACATACACTTTTATGTTCACCAATTTTAAAACTGATTCTCATTCTTATATACCATTAGTACCATGAGACCTACAGTGCACATCTCACGCTGCCATGAATATCCATTCCGGAGAGGTTGCAATAACGAGATGGATGCAAATCAATTGTACTTGATTTCCAAGGAGCATTATTTTTTTTTATGACCTAGACCATGAGATAAATGTTGTGTGTTATGTTTCTTGGCAATCATTTAAGTAGTTTAGGAGTACCTGCAACAAGTAGAGCTAGCTAATGGATGGACCAATGTGTGGTATCCCTGCTAAATGTCAGACCAGCATAATTTTCATTTAGGACAAACTAGACATCATCATTAGTCTTTTGCTGCAGCCTCACATTGATATGACCATTCATTCAAAAGATAACAAGATTACAAAGCTGGCTGTTGTGGCAATCATACTGGGCATCAGATAAACACCATTTTCAACAATACATATTATGAAGTCTTTAGTGGAAATACCATGTTGAAAGAGTAGTGATAATTGTCATAACAAGAATGATAACTGACGTAATAGCCACACTGGATGTCCAAGCAGCACCATTTTCAACTAGGACCAACAACACATTATACGAAGTTTTTAGTGGAAATACAGTGGGACCCCGCTATAACACGGTAGTTGGGAGCCATAGAATCCGACTGTGTTATGAACCAAACCGTGTTATAAGCAACCATGTACACTGCCAACACATTTTTGGATTTAATTGGGGGGAGGGGGGTTTTACATAAAGACGGGTGCGAAAATGCATGGCACAATTACCATTTTTGATCAATATATATTAAGCGAGAAAAACATTTGCTGTGGTAACAGAAATCGCAGATATATTACTTTATTCAGAGAACCATGCATTGGTACATACACGTGTCTAATTTATATATACATGTATAATCTATTGCATGAAGAGTATCAACACCGTGTACTCACCAGCGAATCTTGTAACATACATTGAATCCATAATACAAATATTTCCATCAAAAATATCCACACACGGATGTAAAATATTCAATAATTTTGTCAGAGATCATTATGTGACTGAATTCAATGAAAAGAAAATAACAAAAATTACGTAACAGGTGTACGTAATGAATGACGAAATAGTATGTCCGAAGAATAATGAATGGTGTCTGTATACATTTTATACCACTACATTTCTCATCTGTCAATAGTTACTATTTTTTGAAAAACTTATGATTTCTAGCTGCTTTCTGCTAATGTTACGTTTGCTCTTGGCAAAGTCAATTATAGTTCTCAGTTGCAGAATTCGAATTTACTAGTCAACAGATTGCATAAAACAACACCGCCAAGCCACGCGCACATGTTGGCAGCTTTTGTTTCTTTGATGCTTTATAAATCATTTCCCCCTGATTTGAACAAGTTTAGCTTGGCAGTTCACTCTGATGATAAACAATGTACTTAAATTAATTGATTTATACATTCTGGTGAGAATTTTTTATCAACCGCTGCATTGGCTGTTGCTTAGTTGTGTATGAAATTAAGAGAACATATATCGGAGATTATTAGAGCAACAATTGTATTTAGAATGCATTCAAGACAAACACAAAGTAGACACGATGGCTTCATTGCTCAGGGATCAGTAATACTAATATTGACACTTATGAGCTGTCATTTTTCAACAATAAACAAAGATCAAAGTTTTAGGCCCAGCAATTGGTTCATATTTCCGATGTTTATTTTGGCACAAAACTAGAAGAAATTTGTTAATTGTTTAAATTTTAGGAGCCAAACAACGATTATTTTATATTCGAATTTGTGTGTTTTCCTCCTCAAAATGATAATACATTTTCTACACATTCTTTTTGGCACTTTTTAGAAAAGTATGAGAATGATAATTAAACTCTTGACATATATTATTTTCATACTTAAAAGATTTTTTTTTGTTTTTGATAAAAAATACCTGTAATAAATTACCTGAAATTTCGGGAGCCATGCCACAACCATGTTATATCCGAATTCGTGTTATAACTGAGCGCGGTATAGCAGGATCCCACTGTACCATGTTCAAAGAATAGTGATAACAAGAATAATAACTGCCATAATAGCCATACTGGATGTCCAAGCAGCACAATTTTCATTACAGACCAAACAGATCAGATGTGGAATTTCATCCAGGGCAGGGTAAGAAGATCAATTTTTTAAGTCAAAACACATCATGCAAATGAGTGGATAAAACCAGCTTGTCGACTGGATCTGACTCACTCACTGTCCATAGGCTGCACATGCCTGAATTAAATCAGGCGATAATGTGTATGTAAAATTTTATGGCAGAAATCAAAGAAGTTTAAAATTTTATTATGATGTGCACACAAAAGATAAACATGCTGACCAATACCCCCTATTCACATCCCAACCATAAACTTTTGACAGTGACTTCTTTACTATAATCTATAGTATGAATATGAGCTAGACAAAATTGTTATGATTTTTAAATCATACTAACATCCAACCCAATTTGTTTCATGCTTTTAACTGTCACACATATTATGTTCACTAATCTTAATTGAAAGATCAATTGCTGTTCTAAAACTGAAAACTAATATAGTTGAACTAAAGTCTGGTCATTTCTAACAGCTGAATGTACTGCATCTTAAATGTCATCAAAAAGACGTCCACACGAAAATTAATGATCGCTAGATACTTTTTACATTGGTGAACTAAACTTGACCATCAAAAGAGGACACTGCACTGAATCAAAGCATCATAACAAGGACCAGGATGGTATAACTTTTCTGAAAATGCAAAGTTTTCATCACGACACATCATTCAATCCGATTTGTATTGGGTTACACATTACAGACAACCCTGAGTAAAAACTATCTAGTAATCTAACACTTTGCAATATGTATTTGTATTACACATGGTATTAATGGAATAACCTTGCACTGGATATTTTTGCATAGGGATCAACTAACTCAAGTGAATAATAATAATTACTATTTAAAGGCATGTATAATCAAATTCAAAACAATTAACTAATAAAGGAAACATTATTAAACGCATACAAGACCCATCAGACTTTTAAATGGGTCGCTTTGTCCAACTTTGGGGCTATACAATTCTATAATTTGTGCAAACTGTCAGCATAATAATTTCAATCCATTCTTAAATTTCGAGATATGTATGGGTAAAATATAATAAAATATACAACATACGCACTAAACAAGCTGAAAAATAATTATTGTACAATATAAATCGTTTTATTATCCGTTAACTTCACAACTGACTTGATATTTTTGGTATGCACTTCTTTTCCAGTGACCTCCCTTCTCCGAATGCACCCTTGCATGACTGAGTAAGAGGCGCATTTCTCGCATACCTCTCGTTTTCCCGTTTCATCTGACCGTAAATAAACACATCGTGCAACAAATAAGGTTAACATTTAGTTACTCTGTGGAAGATAGTCAAATCTGCATGGAATGAAACTAATACTTTATGAAAATTAATACGAAAACGCATCAAGCATGCCTCTGATCCCAATGGAAGCAGGTGCCCTAATTATTTCCTTACCTATCTCGCGGGTCAATCCAAGTTGTCTGGCAAGTGTTGTGGTCAATATAGAATACTTTGCCGTCGTAATCCCTACATTCCTCCCAGCCGCTAGGTAGGGGAAGCTCCCCATTTCTCCTCCTTGGCATATTTCATGGAAATGTTTTGGTATTCGTACCCTCTACAGTTTTTACTTAAGGGCATCCATTTTGTTACAATCCGACTACAATAATTAATATGCATGACGTCAAATCAAATCATTCACACTGTTCCGTTTCAACCAATGAACGGCTGGAATTCCGGCCACTCTGGTTTTGGCATTTGGTATGCATACAGGTCACAATACTATTCACTGAGGCAGAACTAAACAAATACTTCGTTTAATTCGGCGTAAGTAATTTATTCACTCGCAAATGGATTTTGTATCGCCTGAGCTTCCTCAGGAAAACAAAGAGAGAGCCACGCAGTATTTATTTCGCCCAATCCCATTCTCTGTCTAACGGTACCCATACACTCGGCACATTGATGCATTGTAACTTATATATTCAAATTTATGTCGTCTTATTACCTCTTGTTCGTCGATGGTATTAAAAATCAAAGTTATTTTTCTGACAATAACAGGGCCACATATGTTTAGAGATTTAAAGCTTTTCATTTTGCACACACTTTTATCTTCCTGTCTTACTTGCTTTCTTTCAGACTTTCACGCTTTCTTTCAGACTATTTCTTTCAGACTGAAATTTTTTCTGGCTTTTTTTTAGCGCTTTCTTTCAAACTTTCGAGCATTTTTCCTTTTTTCAAGCCTTTCTTCTTTTAAATGTTCAAACTTTCAAATATGAGCACCAAACGACACTATTAAGGGACCGCGGAGTTTATATTAAAAAAAAAACACTCTTCAGAATGGAAAAGTCTTACAGAAAAAATTATACAAATTGATAGATTCTGTACACATTGGAGTTTGCTGTTTTTCTGTGTTTTGTTTGTTTTGAGTTATTGTTTTATTGGAGGTGATTGTGGGTAGCTTCTGTGTTTTGTTCTCTTCTGTAAATCGTACGTATTCTAGCTGGTATTAGCTATCGGGCTTCACGAATTCTATTTTCCTTTCAAAATTGGAGGCGTTGCATGGATTAAAGGACAATCCAAAATATATTAAAGTTCAAGGTTATTTAGATTTTTATTTAAGTCAGAATTCTCAGTAAGATTGAAAGAAAATGATATTAATTTACGTCGTTTTTTTGGGGGCATACGGTCTTCTGGATAATTTTTAAAATTTCGTTCATTTTCATATCTGCCTATCAAAAACGAATTTATTTTCAACGAACACAGACTTGAGTTACATACATGCGTGTGTAGAATTTTTTTTTTAAAAATAAGTATCTGAAAGCAGTAGATAAAGTGTGTGTGTGTGTGTGTGTGTGTGTGTGTGTGTGTGTGTGTGTGTGTGTGTGTGTTTTAACATCGTATGTTTCTATCGGGAACGTTCACCAATAAAATATAATGTTTAAATAATACCAGCATGGTGAAATTTACAACAGTACGAGTATTAAATGAATGACTTACTTAAGCGATTTTCATTTCAGCATTCTCTTCATTTAACTACTCATGTTTGAATAAGATCGTACAAGGCAACCTTGCTCCCACCCCCACCTCCACCCCCACCCACCACCACCACCACTGCACACGCACAATCGACCCCCAGATCTCTCCTATCCCCGTCACTACTAATATACGTGTTTGGTGAACTGTTGTTTATTTTGTATGGGTTTTTTAAACAATATATTTTAGAAGCATATTTATAGGGTGATTAACGAAATGAATATTCTGTGCTATCGGGAACGTTCACCAAAAAAAATGTAATGTTTAAATAATACCAGCAAAAATGTTTTAATATAAATAAAAGATTCCAACTGGAGGTTTAGACTATAGAAAGCAAAAAAAATGTACATACAAAATAACACATTCTATCTATGGTTTGTGATTACCTTTGGAAAATGCCAAAGTAATTTAAGTTCAAACGAAGGGACAGAAACATAAGAAGTTAAACCTACTAATGAAACCATTTTTATGACAAAATGTAATAATTATTCAGAACAATGTGGAGTACTCGACCCTTGTTATCTTGAAATATTTTAACAAATTTGAGTTACAATATTAAAAAGAAAGAAAAGTGCAATACATGATGCAGGCTATGTGAGTTTCAATACACATGAACTAGTTGCTGCGTGTTAAAAAAAGGTAGTTGAACTTAGAGCAACGATTGCAAAGAAAATTATTTACTCTAGCATTTCAACATAATAAAAAGTATGCGCATATTTTTCACACGGTACAACACCTACCTTTACAAACAACTTTACGTCCAAATCAAACAAACATAAACATCAATAACGATTATATCACTGACGGTGATAATTCTGTCGGAATATTTTGCTGTCGATTTAAAATTTACTATGAATTTGCCTGAAGGTTAACATTCCATGGCATAAATAAACATATCCGTATACACACTCTGGACAAGCAAGCACTTGTAGCAACACTTCAAAAGAAGAAACGGATTACGTAGATTGACGCTGACCGTGAGGAACCATTTTTTTATATCAAAACTTTCTCAACTGTTTATAAGTGCATACTTTGGGATGGACTTTTGTTACTAGTACCTCACCTCAGTGGATAAGATTAGTTACATGTAAAAAGGTAATACAGTGTGTGTGTGTGTGTGTGTGTGTGTGTGTGTGTGTGTGTGTGTGTGTGTGATCATCATTGGCGACTTAGTATCCAGAGACCATGCGGATAGCGCCCTTGGGGTGTCGTCTGTCTCTGGGATGTTGGCATCGTCTGTTGTGGCTGTGTGTATGCAAAATATGATGGCAATTAGAGGAGGTAAACCCTTACTGCATTACATTTGCACAGTCTTGCGGCAAACGACGGTAAATGTTCTGATCTTTTTTATGTTAAGGTATGTCAATAATTTTATTCATATACAAGTAGGTTTAATTTTTTTTTTATTATTAGGGAGCGGGTAACTTGCTAACTGACATTGTTGTAGGCTACTTAGAACTAGGCACAAGATATAATTGCTTTAACTACATCTTTTATATTTATAAGGCGTTTTTCAATGGCAATAATAGTATAATTATACAATCTCATTTAAAGAAAACAACTTAATTTGCTAAAATTTACATATGGTTTATTTTTGACGCATGCTCTAGATTCTGCCCTGTTGCTTTTAACTTTTTTGTTCTCGCGATGTACTGTTTGTTTTTGGCGACGATTTTACCTTGCAATGGCATAATCGATACGAAGTAATTCTCGCTAGAACATGATATGTATATCTTTTTCCCATCAATTTCTTTTAAATCCTCTTCTGTTTACTCTGATTTGCTTTAATGATAAGTTGTAAAAATGAATTAGAGTTGAAATCGTCAGACAGAAGAATCTATAGTTATTTCATATATGATTCGTTCGGGGTTTTTCTCTGTAATATTATTATTCATTGCAGTTGCTGTATATGTTGGCTTTTTTCTTCTCTTCTCGGCGCTCGATTGGAAATACCGTATGACCTCTGGTAAGTCTATCTGTTTGCGTAACAATGTAACATGTTTGGCAGGAGATCACGAGCACGCGTGCTCACAAAATGAAATAGTGTAAAAGAGTCACGTGTTCAATAAGGTCGAATGTTTATAAGGATAACGGGAAAATATCATTGGACAATTGATGGTTGAACGTTTATAGGGACAAAGGGGTGAACGTTATGGGATCAAATTGGCAATTAATACTAGGCCGCCATGTTGAAAGGTATGTTTTTAATAGTGTAGCACTCGATTGACATATACAACATGTTTTTCACACAAGGATTTTGTGTTTTTGGAATATGTGGGTCCAGTTTAGAGAGAAATGTAGCAGGTCGTGGTTTCTCAAACGGGAAAATGAAAATTTGTCTGGCCTCAAAATTATATTAAATGTCATATTTTGCTTTGCTTTATAACATAACATACGTCTTTATCTTCCTTTATCATCCAAACATGTGTCTAATATTCAGCGCCTAGTTATGTAATATCCACAAACCAATTATTTAATGTCAAAACAAAGATAGCTATCAGCACCCATTCGTGTACTATTCTATCTATTGACCAGTTATATACTGTCAATCAGACAATTATTTTCTTTCCAGCAACCAGCTATCTAATATACATCACCGTTACCTTCCAACACCCAGTGAGTCACTATAAACCAGCAACTTATCTAGCTTCCAGCCCCCGACTGATTAGCTACCATTAAAACAAGGTTGTCTACTATCCAACGCTCAGGTACATTCAATCTATTAAATAATTATCTAATATCATAATAACCAGTTAGTTACTATCCAACAACCATTTGTCTGCTATACATCACCCAGTTATCTACTATCTATCGGCTATTTATCATTAACACCTAGTAACCTACAATACAACTACCAGCTATCTGCTATCCAACAATAAATTATCTACTATCCAACAATTAATTGTCTACTATCCAACGTGCAATCATATACTTCCATCGCTGAATCAAACCTATCATCCTCATGATCTTTTCATATCAATATCTAGTTATCTGCTGTCCACAATCTAGTTGTACAATATCCATCACAAGCGACTTACTATTCATTGACCAATTATTTACTATCAAAATCAAGTTATCTACCCACCAGCAACCGGTTATGTACGATCAAAGTCCAGTTATATACTAACCATCAACCAATTATAGACAATCAACACTCGTGTATCTACTATCAACCAACCAGTTATCTACTATTCCTCAACCATTTATTTACTGTCCACCAAGCAATTACATACTACCAAAACACATTTATCTTGTATCCACCATTTTTTTTCACATACTATCGAAAAAACAATACTTTAATATCAACCGACTAATTATCTACTATCCATCAACCAGTGATCCGTTATCTAGCAATCAGGTACCGACTATATATATATATATATATATATATATATATATATATATATATATATATATATATATATATATATATATATATATATATATATATATATATATATATATATATATATATATATATATATATATAACACTTTCAATAAGACACTTAGTTACTTCCATTAATAATATATTTCCTCTATTCTCCTAATTTGAAAATGAGAACTCAACTCCAACCTGTACAAGGCCAATATACTACGTTATAATCTGGATAGACTGCACTTAATTTCAGGGTAAGCGTTTGCTTCTGGTTTCTTTATTTTCCATACATCTTACACATGACTGTGCTTAAAGTAGGGACTCTGCATATCATAATCTTACTGCAAAAGAGTATAAAAAAACACAGCAAATGTCTATTGTTTTTCTTATTTAACCATCTATCATTTTTGAATATCTTCAATGATATCGGTTCTTCTGTTTTTTGTTCTGCGGATTTGGTTTACATTTAATTTTACACGAATGGTGTCTTCTTTTGTCTCTTCCTCGTCTTCTTTGTAGCATTATTAGTATTATTAATTATATTTTTTAACATTTTTATTGTTATTATTATTATTATTATTATTATTATTATTATTATTATTAGTAGTAGTAGTAGTAGTAGTAGTAGTAGTAGTAGTAGTAGTAGTAGTAATAGTAGTAGTAGTAGTAGTAGTAGTAGCTGCCCCTTTTTTGCAACACTGTGAATCAAAGTCTTTTTCTTGACGGTGATAATAGGTATAGTTACGTTTAGAGAGTCGTCAGTGCTCGAAGAATAACAATTGCAATAATTACAGTTGCAAAACGTTCGTGTCGTAATAAACAACTCTCTCTCTCTCTCTCTCTCTCTCTCTCTCTCTCTCTCTCTCTCTCTCTCTCTCTCTCTCTCTCTCTCTCTCTTCTGGCGGAACTGTGTTATTGATGACAAGTCTAATATCTGTTTTTTAAAACAACATCAGTTTAGTTAAGGTGTGGTGTGAAATCCCGACTGAATTCGACTACTACTGAATTTCATTACCCACAGAAATATCTATAGTTATCAATATTTTATCATAACGTTAGTAGCTTGGTGGATACACGGGCACGTTGTTGGTTTGTGTGTGGTGAGACAGTAGTCATCCTTTCTTATGATCAGTGTAAGATAGTATTGCAAAACGCAAGACAGCCAGTAAAACAGATTTGATTAGTATTTTGTTACAAACAGATATTTAACAAAATATTAAAATATCTATTCCTTGAATTAAAGACTGATGATTACATTATTATTTACAGAAAAGTACACGTGAGAATCCTTTGCAAAAAGAACAAAATCTATCAGAAAATTGTAAATTACTCTCGTTTGTTTCTTAGCACCGGTGGACTATTGTAAAAACATGGAAAAAGTAATAAGTTTTGTCTGAACGTATTGTATCGTATGATATAAAATTCAATTAGCTGGCAAAATTTACAGATAGCTATTTTTATTTTATTTTGTATTGTCCTTCTTCACAAGAAGTTATATATATTGACAGTTTTTTTAGTGGTCAAAGTATTGCGGGACTGTAGATAGAGACATATCAAAAGATAGTCTTGGAAATTGATACGGATAAATCCTAATGTCAGACATAATGTAATGGATCAGAATTTTGGACCACTAGTTAATTTAAAATCAGTTTCTTGAACGAGTCCATTTACTTTGCTTTCCTGAATAATAAATCGAACAAGGGAATTATTTTCTAACACAACTTAGACAAATTCAGTCTTACCTGAATTATTAGCGCATCATCATTTTCAAAGGTTAGAATCAAATCGGAATATTCTACGCCCTTGGACATTGATATAACAATTCAGATTATTTCGGATTTAATTTAATTCACAATGCTGTAAGTTCCTTTTACATTTTCACTTCGCATAACATGGAAATAAGTTTTATGTTGAATTTCACAAAACTTGTTGCATCGCTTCTTTCTGCTACTTGCAAAGAGTCGTGACACAAAGTCTTTAACATAATCAACAATGTTTTGGATTTTTTTATGCATAGAAGACAAACAAAAATTCCAATCGAACATATATTTGCAGTCATAAATATGGTACCAATTTGTATTACACATGTCTTGGTAAGTATGAAAAGTAGATGACGAATGTCTTCTTCACAGAAACGTACACAAGTAGTTGTCATAAATATTAGCAACACATTTAACGCAATAATTCCTTGAGGGCACGTACAATGTTTTGCTTATTAACCGAATTATTCAGTAAGCATGTTGACTTGGATCAGGGTTTTGGAGATTCCAAAATGAATTTTATAAGCTATTGTGTTGTAAGTAAACAAGGCTAATTAGATCATTCTAGAAGGTTATTTTCCATTAGGTAATGTTATGCTTATATTAATCGAAACCGATTAGGTTTGTTATTTTTTTATGGATAGCAAATTTTGCTTTAAATTTCTAATACGATATTCTGATAAAATCTGCAAAAACTCAAAGTTTTTGAATTATTTTCATTTTTTGCTTCATATTTTCCAAATTATGTGTCATGCATTCAAAGTTAGTGTGACGTCATTCTGGCAGCTCGTCAACACACACTTCATACCAATTCCTGTGGAATCTACGACGGAGGTTGGAACTACACAGCTCACGCCGGATGTGAATATGATTCTGTACGTTGGAGTAATTACAACGAATACTGATGCAGGTTCCATCCGTTGTTGATTACCTATTCAAACTGTCTTGCTGGATGTAGTGAAATGTCCAATAGCTATATTTACGTCCTGCTCATCAAATGCCAGAGGGTTTAAAACGAAATCTGTGATTAGAGCAACGAGTTGTTTTTCGTGCTCTATTTTAATGTTATGCTGCAGGAAGCCTTCGCGAGCATTATGATCAGAAAATTAAAATAAATCAAGGTGCAGAATATCAAATTCAAAATGCTTTTTTAACAGTTTTAGAAAATGCTTGGATGCCTTATTGATCGAATTTTTTTTGGGAATAATGACAAAGACCGGTGCCATTTTTTCTATTGTCTATTAGGGGCAATACATTTTTCAGGTCAAAGGTAAATTCAGTGCAAAATCTTATTACTTAAAATAAGTATTATTGGCAGGTCATTTATGGTCTTATTCTCTCCATATTTTAAGGACATAAATCAGATTGACAGAACTGAGTGAACTTTTGTGTTACCAACTC
Organism: Unio delphinus; assembly: GCA_029339505.1. Lineage (NCBI taxonomy): Eukaryota > Metazoa > Mollusca > Bivalvia > Unionida > Unionidae > Unio > Unio delphinus. Next base: position 7,272,586 of record JAQISU010000029.1, on the reverse strand, counting down.
ATTAATTTCAGTTACTAAAATTGTTCAAAGAATTTTTTAAAGGTACTTATGACAATTTAAAAGTATTGAATGCAATATTACAGAGTTTAATATAAAAAATACTTTAAATAATATGAAAGCAAAAAGTTTGTTCTCATAGATGATGGCATTTATTGTGATATGTGAATTAAATTTTACTGTAATACATCGATTGAGTTTTACAGTGGTAAATGAAGTGCATGTCATTGTGATATACGAATTGCAGTTTACACTAGTATGTGAATTGCATTTCAGTGTAATATATAAAATTTGATCTTACTTACATATTTGAACTGCATTTCACTGTTATATTTGGATCAGCAGTGCATTGTTATATATGTGAATTACGTTTTGCTGTGTGATATGACTTGCATTTTACTGTGATATGTGAATGGCGTTTTGCTGTGATATATGAATTGCATTTTGCTGTGATATATGAACTGCATTTTATTGTTATATGAAATACGTTTTACTGTAATATGTAAATTGCATTTTATTGTGATATGTCAAATATGTTTTACTGTGATACATGGATTGCATTTTACTTTGATATATGAACTGCGTTTACTGTGCTATATGAATTGCATCGTATTGTGTTATGTGAAATATGTTTTACTGCAACATGTGAATGCATTTTACTTTGATATATGAACTGCGTTTTACTGTGAGATGTGAACTGCGTTTGACACCGACTTGTGAATTTTATTTTAATATGATATTTAAAGGAGTGGATAGTTTGTGTCATCGTCATACCTTGTCATTATAACATCTGAACTCCCAGATTTAGAATACAATAAAATACCTAAACTCGAGAAGCAAGAGGAAACTCTTTGACATGGGGTGGGGGTGATTATTATTAACCGCCTTCGTTATAATTACCCCGGTTCGAGTAAAGATAAGCGGTGGCACTTATAGATGGAAATAGATACAATGATTTGAGGAGATATATTTATTACTGCCCACTGTCACGGGGTTGTATAAATATAATAATAAATACTATAACCCACTCCTTTTCGGTACTCGTTATCTAAGAGATGACCACCCTCGATATAATTACCCCGGTTCGAGTAAAGATAAGTGGTGGCACTTATAGATGGAAATAGATACAATGATCTGAGCAGATATATTGAACAAACAAATACGAGTCCCGTCAAGATAAACAAACAATTTAATCAATTACATAAACAATTTTGAAAATTCCTTTCATTAGGAATATATTCTGCCTTTAGAAATAAAACTTTCACCGAATTACAAGAAAACTCAATTTTTTTAAAATAAACTAGCCGATTTGTTACTGATAGCTTTAGTTCATCATAGGACTGAGTGAAACAATCGAAGTCAACGCCTTGTACGATTTCACAACCTGCTAGACCTCGGTGTCCGTTTCCTCTGTTGCTGTTCAGAACTTCGGATCTCAGGATACACTTCTGAACACGTTAGAATTTTCGCATGATGCAGAATTTGGTCACAGAATTATACGTCTCATTGCACTTCCTTCTCTTACCTTTTCCTCAGCATACGTCTCAGGGTACGTAACATCAATACGTCCGAAAAGCTATTTTCTCCCTTTTAATAAAGATATAAATAACATTGTAAGTTTCTCGCTATAGATTATACAGGTGAGAATTTTCATTCCTGGCTCGGAAATCAGATATTTCTATCAGTAATAAACAGATGATAAGGTTATTAATCGACTAAACATGTCGTCAAATGACCGTAGTTAGTCGAATTGCTAATTCGTTACGCCTTGACCTTACACATTAACGCACCATACGCGAAGCTTGGGACTCTGGCCCAGCCTTAATTAACACAGCAAATAAATTGAATGCATTCCAGCTTTCCAGTCAATACACACTGATTCTTAATCATACGTGAAATCTAAATTCGGTGAATTCACACGCATTCTCGTAAATCATACTAACTAATGTAATGCATTATATTCCTAGAACATAGTGTTTATAGAAACACGACAACAAATTAAACAATACGTCAAACTTATCTAAGAATTAATGTAAGACTTCCTATGTATAACTCAACATAGTGTTTATGCAAACACGACAGCAAAGTAACCAATTCGTCAAACTAATCTAAGAATAAATGTTCGACTTCCTATGCATAACTCAACATCGCTATAATTCAAAAACACATTTTCATACAAATGTATTAGATAAAATCATGCAAGACCTATAGACTCAGCAAACATTATATAAATTGCATCAACAAATTACATGGAATTGTGACACTATACGTTTGTGGTTTCGTCACCAAACCAGCTTTTGGCGGCTTGCCTGGACTACCCTTTTTTGTGTACAAAAGAATATCTTTCATATTCCACTCGGAGCCTGTAGTGAACTTTTAACTCTTGTCCTCTCGCAGGAACTCAGACTGACTTCAATGTCAGTAAGGGCAATATTAAAGCCTATGAAATTTTGTGTGAAATCACACCCCCTATTTAACGTAACCAATCAGAATCAAATGTCTTTGCCGCTCTTTCTTTCAGAGTCGTTAAAGTTTGGTCAGCCTGACCTGGTAGTTTTAAGTAACATAATTTCTGCGGTTTCATAATTTCGACAACTCCCCCATGAAATCAAGTCTACCATCCCTAACAGTCCGTCTGGCTGCTGGATAAATATCGGTTCTAATTAGAAACAACATTAACACTATAAAGGAACATTATTGTACACGGCAGCATAGCGATATGATACGCGCGTGTCTCCATAAATCTAATTAATGGTTCTCTGGTTTCAACTAATGTATTACTGATAGATCGCCAGAAATGTGCCCCTTCACACTCTTCCATGTTAAATTTCTAATAGCATCAACATCATTTAAGATAATACTTATATTGGCCGGCTTCAGGCTATGCGCCTGTCACATCTGTTGTGAAGTAATTTTGAAAGACAATATAGAAACTCAGCAAGATTCAACCTCTCTTTTTCTTTGCTGTTTTCCTAGCAGAAACGAAAGTATACATTGGTACAAGTTGTGTCCCCATTATCATGTTCTACTTAGAACAACACGACCTGGCAAAAAGACTTTTGTTTATGAATATTAAAAGGAATATCGAGGAAGAGGGACTCGTTTACCCGTCTGTGATTTTGCAAATTCTATCTTGTAGCTTTCCGTATCTATTTAGTTATGATATTTGAAGACATAAATAGCTACCACAATTGGAAATGCGTGCATAGGCCCCAAAGATTATTTTGCTAAAACTCATCATGCGTAATATATCTTTTCCATAAGATGTTTTCTTCCATAATAGTTACTTAAATAAGTTTGGATTCAGGCTAATATTAACATTTTGTCGATAAAATCGTCATAGGGCACAATGCGGAAAAGCCACTCGTTTACTGTGGAATGGTGTACGTTTGCAACTATGAGTGTAAATCACTACGATGTAATGTTTTCTGTTAAGATTGTAATCCACGCAACTCCCTTATTTGGCTGTGATGCAATACTAAAGTTTACGGCCATCTTTGGAAAATATCTTTCAGACTCTGGCCCAATTGCTCAGTTTTCAGATGTTCGCCCTTACAAAGATCTCAGAACAAACATATTATGCACCAATGTTCGGCATGTTCTGCTAACGAGTTCTTAACAGTTATTGAATAAGGTTATTGGTGTTAGGGCGAGAAGAACCACAAGAATATTGCACTCGTCTCCAGAACCTTGTTTTTGTGCTTTTCCCAACATGTAGCTTTCCATACTGGGCAGATACGACAGTGCTTCGTGTTAAAGAATCTTACTATGTCTGTCATTGCTGTCTCTTTCTATCAGTCTACACACACTGATGATGCCAACATTTTGATGATTCCTCCATAAACGTTTTGCTATCTTAAAACATTACAGTCATGTTTATTATATCTTCCTTTTTTACTTTACCCTAGTAGCAAGCATTTTCTAGTTTTCTACGAAATATCCCACCAGTAGTTTATGCACTTAGATTGTTCTTGTTTTATCAGAACAGTGACCTTTTAGTCTTAAATTATTAAAAAAAATATGTTTTTCATTGCTAATCAAATAAAAGGGTTAATATGTTATTATTACAACATGAAGAAACACTGGCAACAAAAAATTCCTTTCTGTGCTAACAAAAATATCCATGATATTGCCATTGGTAGCCCTGTCATTTATAAAATGCTCGCAGTTTTTAATTGTCAACCAGAATATGGATTATGTATAGGATCATCATATAAAAATTCTCTACTAGCATACAAAGGTAAATATTTTTTACTGTGGTAGTTTCGGGATTTGCTCTGTATTTGATGCGATACATAAACTCATTCCTCTGAAGCATTTTCAAGAAAATGGAAGAATGTAAGCAAGGCATATTTTATTATGTGCGGTTCTGTAAAATGTTTTTCAATCACAAAAAGTAAATCCTTAATATTTTGAAGCGCACGTGTAAAATATCCAAACATCCGTTTAATTTAACTCTTGTATAATCACTAAGCTTGTTCACACTAAATACTCTTTGTGGTTAATCACTTTTCAGTTTCACAAGTAGCTACACAATTCTAAATATTTTGTCATTAATTTAATTATATTTTAATTATACATGACATGTGTTAATTTCATGTTAAACGTCTTCATATTAATTTGGATCCATATTTAACAGTTAAATTATATTTTTACGCCTAGTTTGCACTGCAAAAGAAAAGGTCAAGGCCGAATGTAATTGGCGGTTATGACTAATTATGCTGGTATTTACACCCACCAGTCCGATTTCACTACCACTCCACACCCTTTAATAATATCATATTTAGCAGTGCGCAAGTATTTCCGAAATATTTGTGTAGAAGAATTGTATCTGAATGATAGCCTACGAAGGTACTCTGCTTCATTGGTCATGAAACAGCCTTTAAATATGTGAATGGAAACTTGGTATAATAATTTATGAAATAAGTGCCTCTTTCGCGTTCTTATTGGCTCACTGGACGGAGTGAACACACCTTAAATTTGGGTATCAAACTTGAAACCTGGTGTTATTTGTCAATACCAGTCACCACAATTATTCTTTTGAAAAATAAATTATCATTGCTGTTTTGTTATCCTAATAAAATTATACATTACAATTACGACTGGCACGATAGCAGTTTTGTTTACATGCCTGACAAAGCAATAATTACATCATGTAAGGCGGTTCTCAGTGCAAACAGAACTAGAAATAAACCGTATATGCTACGTTTAAAGTTAACTCATGGAACCAGCAACGATTCCCCACTAAATTCATATTTCAGTATAAAAAAGAATGAAATGGGTTTGCATTAGCATCTTTTCCTTTAAGAAGAAAAGTGACTAAAGTAATTTCGGGAAAAAAATGTCTAAGAGAGGCAACTCTTGTTGAAATTCGCAAACATGCATGTGTTGCTTCCCTTCTACCACTGCACGAAATGAGAAAGTTTGATTCAGCGTTTAACGGAGGAGCGACACATCCAAATTCTTCGCTCTGAATCGATGCCAAAGCTGACAAAATAAAATAAGAAAAATAAGATTTCATAACAAGGTTTACATTATTTTCTTTTGCAAAGTTGTCAAGCAAAAGACAAAAAATGCATCTCTTTTACTGGAATTTACTCATATCTGTACTGCCTTGTATAACGTTTCTCTAGTGAAAATGAAACAAAAATGTTTTGTATTCCATGTCACCAACATGCCCTAACAGCAATCACTTGCATAATGTTGAACATTATCATTTTATTAAAGATCTCCATATCATATCATATGCCATCAACTCCCTGTCATCTGTTGATCCAAGAGGACCAAACAGATAAGAAACTTAAAGGAGACTAGAAATGAAAATTTTTATTTTATAAATGTAATTCTTTACAAATTCTAATTCGAATATGTTTAAAAAATAATATCGTGTGCGGATATTGATTATATTGCGAAGAAGATACAATGATTCCGTAAATTGCCGAGTATTTCCGAGTTTTAATGAGAGGCCACATCACGTGGTCTCGTGACGTCATACTAGCCAGTCCTCGTATACAAACATAAGGGGGCAGGGTCCAGTTTTTATGTACAAATTTAATGTCGCATGCACCTACCTAATATAAAAATTCATTAAAAATATAATACGCGAGTGAGGTCGAAAAGGTACATATTTCTGGATAGGTATTATGTAGTGCAACATAATCATATCACACACATGACCTGACAAGTCTACTGAAGTTCTTAGAATAAAATATTTATGTACCCCAACCCCTATTTTATACATGCATTTTTCACATCCGAAGGCCATTTTTGACAGCATGTGGTGCTCACAGTGCAAACGCAAGGCCTTTTCCTAGATAAAAATTTTGAAAAACATTGTCTACTAAATAGCTTGATGCAATTCATAATAGTTGTCATCCATGCCGTTTTTGAGATATTCTACTTGCCTTGAACCCACGTGTCTACTGCTATGGGAGGCTAGCTCTTCTTCCTAGCCGACTATTGGTATTTCACAATCAACATACTGCAGAGTAACTATGGAAAGTGTACATGTCTGACATCAATTTCAAGAACAACACAAGCCTGGAACACCTAGTTCACAAATTTATCCATATCTTTAATTATTACACAATAGTAGCTCAAAAACTCACACCATACCCTTAAGTTAAGAAATTTGCCAGGGGCCAATTTACGAAACTGGACCCTGCCACCTTAAGCATTTTGCAAAAAATAATTTGTCAAAAATTTTGTACATATCACTTACCTAGACATTATCTAACAAAATGGTATCAAGGAAATTATTTTGTATGCTAAAGTAAAAATGTTATTACTCTTTTAGAAAAGTGACTATATTGTGGCAAAATGCATTGCATTGTAATACTTTGTGCTAGGGTTGCTGTCTTGAAAAGAATTAAACTTGTGTGCAATGGAATATTTCCTGTCCTTTTTGCCATCGTATAGTCAGGAAGATACCAGAATTACATGATGATGTTGACTGAATGCTAAGAATGGATTTTATAGTTGCAAATAGTGACTGAATATGAGATACACTCTTTGTTATTAGCGATAGAACTTCTCTATTGTTCAAGCAATTATTTGTTGAAATTTTTCTTTTAAAAAGTACCACTTAAGAAAAATGTTGCCAGACATTTACATTTATAATGTACTTTAATAATAATTATAGCTTGAGACATACACATCAACATTCCTGACCTGGTATTGTTCTAGTGATGCTAACATAAACAGCATTGGGGGGGGGGGGGGTGAATACACCTATGTCTTGCTAATTGGGACAGATATAAAGAAACAAATATTATTCTATGTTGGGACATTGATGTGAGGAACCTTGCTGAACTTACATCAACATATCAGATAAATTCAGTGACAACAGGCCTATGAAATGAACCATTCTCAAGCCCAAAATACAAAATGAATACACAGTCCATACAGTTAACCCAAATATTCTCAGAATCCTATCCACTCACAGCTGACTTTAGCAATTGCAAGGATATAGAGAATGAGAGGAAATAGAAAGAAAAGCTACAAGAAAAATATTAACAAGAAGAAAATTCAGTACAAAAAGGGACATGTTGTAACTTCTATTACTTTAAATAAGGACCCACCAGAAAATACAAGTCATGATGAAGCCAAGTCAGTCTTTCATAATCAATCTTTAGTGTGTTTGGATCATAATGAATACATGCTCCAAACTTAAATTCTTCTACCAATATGAATGTGACAACAGATCCTAACATCATTCCATGCAAATTGAGACCTACAAAAAGGAAAACAACTGACATTATTACTCATTCTGTACTCAGTAAAAAAGTGGCTACCAGTATGCCAGAAGAAAACTGTGTTGTCAACATCAATAAACTTTCAGAACTAATCAGGGTATTTCTGCCACATCAATGTAAGAATGTTTTTCCAGTTGTTACGGTACACAAAAGACAGGGTTTGTGCATTACTGTTTGTGTGCAATGCAATAACTGTAAGTTTAAATCCAATATGGTGGAACTGTTCACAAAAGTACTAAAACTTTAATTCTTTTTCCTCGAAACATTGTCCGCAATATGCCATATCCATCACTATTTGCAAAACCGTTCCATTGATGACATTCACCATTTATAACAGTATGTCTACTTATGTTTTCTTGAAAGTGCATTTGCTCCTGTGGAGTGAAATGACTTAGAAGAATGTGTGATGTCATGTCATGTAATGTTTTTGTGTGTCTGCAATGAAATATGAATAACTTTCATTAAAATAGGAGTACAGAGCTTGTTACCTACATGAAAATCAAGTAAACACATTTTAAAACCCCATTTTCTCTCAAAGCAACTTAGTTAAGCTCAAAATATGCTAACTTGTCCTGATACCAATAGGTATAATTTATAGGTGCAAAAAGAAATTACCTCCCTTGAATGTCCTATAGAGCTGAGAGATTCAAAATAAGGAGACAAATAGAGGTACTATGATAAGACTAATGTATAAGAATTAATTGCATATGAATAAAGAACAAGAAAAAAAGACAAAATGTGGTTCATTGCACAATTTTTTTTATAGCATTTTTTCCTTAAGGGGGCAGGGTCCAGTTTTTATGTACAAATTTAATGTCGCATGCACCTGCCTAATATAAAAATTCATTAAAAATATAATACGCGAGTGAGGTCGAAAAGGTATATATTTCTGGATAGGTATTATGTAGTGCAACATAATCATATCACACACATGACCTGACAAGTCTACTGAAGTTCTTAGAATAAAATATTTATGTACCCCAACCCCTATTTTATACATGCATTTTTCACATCCGAAGGCCATTTTTGACAGCATGTGGTGCTCACAGTGCAAACGCAAGGCCTTTTCCTAGATAAAAATTTTGAAAAACATTGTCTACTAAATAGCTTGATGCAATTCATAATAGTTGTCATCCATGCCGTTTTTGAGATATTCTACTTGCCTTGAACCCACGTGTCTACTGCTATGGGAGGCTAGCTCTTCTTCCTAGCCGACTATTGGTATTTCACAATCAACATACTGCAGAGTAACTATGGAAAGTGTACATGTCTGACATCAATTTCAAGAACAACACAAGCCTGGAACACCTAGTTCACAAATTTATCCATATCTTTAATTATTACACAATAGTAGCTCAAAAACTCACACCATACCCTTAAGTTAAGAAATTTGCCAGGGGCCAATTTACGAAACTGGACCCTGCCACCTAAACATGGCAAGCGAGAAAGGCCATTGATAACGGTTTTCGTTGGAAGTAATTTTTCACACACACAAAAAAAAAAAAAAACAACCCACAAATAAATCTGCGAGGAGGAAATCATACGTAATTAATTTCAACATTAAGAAGCTTCCTTTCTATGATTCAATTACAGTGCATTTTACATGCATGCTACAGTTAGTGTATTGACAAATCTGTAAGTATATACATGCTTCGTTAAAATAGAGTAAGTACTGTACTGGTCAGTGCTGAAAGAAATGTTTTAAGCACAGGCCCCGGGCTGATGACTTAAATAAACTTACTAGTCCTGACTGAAATTCCACTAACCCGAACAGTTCATATATGTTAACTTTCAGGCCGGGAGAAGAAAGAAAGAAAATAAATTCCAGTTTTGGAGGTATTTCCTCCTTATCTCGTAATATCTCTCTTGATTTTTCGCTGTTAACTCCCGATTATTTCAATGTCTCTCAATTTTTATTTCTCAGAAGAAAATCCATATATAATTTTTTTTTTTATCCAGTGTGCAGTCCACAGATGTCATATTCATTTTATCACTTGTCAATATTGTAGTGAAGAAATAATTAATATCACAGGACAGTTTTTGTCTTCAGTAAATAGTTTAAGATTAAACATTATTCACGTAAATTTTCAGATTATTTAACTACTACAGAATTACTTCTTGTAGAAAAAAATTGTCACCAATTAGTTTAAAACCCAAGAATTATCACAATGAAGGCTGCATAATTTTCTCTGCAAACAAAATCTCAATTTCCGCCCCCCCCAAAAAAAACGCGGCCAGTTAACACCCGACATTCCTCTACCATATATGTAAAGTTTCATTACCATGATTAAATTAAAAGAAGGAATTAAAAAAAATGCAGTATGTGTGCCCCTAAAAAACTAATTCAAAATAAATATTTAATTCAGTAAACAGTGTTACATATCTTAACACTTAAACTAAAGGAAATAGGGTGGGATATAAAATGTGGGAAAACAATGGCCACATACATGTACGGTAACGTTTGACTGCAGATTTGAAATTGCACATTGGGGCAATAGTTGCCTCTCCCAATTTCTATTGTCAGCCAGTTAATGTGAAACTTTGATTTGATATCAGATATCTTTTCTTTTAATCGCTGCTATTTTAACTGCCCAAGGGACAGTTTTATATCAGTCCCAATCATTACAGATTTCCGATTTTACATTTTACGTGTAATAGGCATAGACTGAAAGGTGGTGTTTTTTTAAAATAATTTTTTAAATATTTTTTTTAAAAAATTACTTAAATTGTTTTTCTTGAAACACGACCGTGTCAAGGGTTGATAATCTTATTATTATTTTTTTTTAGCAAAGCTTCCATTCCATTTGATTAAAGTCAGATCTCAATTTCACATAGGACAGTGGTGACTTTATTTAGATTGCAATCTTGAAGAAAAAAACATTTCCTCATTTCATCAACACGATCAGGTGTCGGGCTGTCATATTTTTTTTATTAGCACTTACTCGGCCTTCTGCCTATTTTCATAACTCGTACGTTTGACACTCTTTACCAGGATTTAAAATATACAATGGTATGTCTGGAACAGTTTCAAATTTTAGTCTAGGCTTAGCATTCGTGTATCCTATAGGTTCTATTTTTTAGGATCCCTCTGGTAACATTCCTTTGAGAAATTTAATGAGCACAGATTGCTGTATGGTGTTGCATTGAAATCGACTCACTTGTAATAATGTATCCAGACTTTCTTTATGCCTTTATCATTTGGAAAAGAAGAAAAATGCTGTCCATTTCTTAATGCGCTATTTACACCCGTAAGCAATAATACAAAATCGCCAGTCGGGATGCTGGAGTTGCTACTACGACGTCACATCACGAGAGTAACTGAATAGGTGAGGAAATTTTGTATACGAGGTCACGGAAATTCAGCTCGTTGAACATATGCCAATATTTAAATATTGAGATTGCGGTCGCATAAAATAATTCAGAATAAGGTCTTCTTCATTAGTGTTGTTCTTATTATTCTACATTTCCATTGGTTTCTGGTCTCCTTTAAGGATTGCAATCCAAGTGTTTTACCCTGGTACACTATGGTAGGTAAGCAGGGCTGATCCAATGGTTGGATTCAAACCTGCAACCTTCCTGGTCACAAATCCAGTATCCTAACCATTTAAACACTGCTGCTCCTATAATGAAATAAAAGTGTAGAGATTTACATTTTTTAAAATTGACTTCGTCCCAGTTTATCTTCATAAAACAACAGATTTGCATTACTACTATGCAAGAAATCCCCTTTTTTTTAATCTTGGATTTATCTATAAAGATAGTTAAAAAATTTCTTCTGATGTCTTCAGTGAAGTAAACTAAAATCCAGTTGAAATGAAAAAGTTTTACACTATTCTCTGTAATGGTGGCCACAAGTTAAACTTTTCAACTATGACTGTTCACAAGTCAAATCAAATTTTAAACGATAAATATCCTGATCTGTCATAGCTTCACGCACCTGTAGATCAGGGTATATGCTGTTTTCCTAATGATTTCTCCTACAAATAACAGACTCAAATCTGCCAACACATTATGCAAATCTAGATTTGTGCAGTTGGACTATAACTATGGTACTTGGAATAACAAGGGTCTGACAGGGGCCCATTTTGGAAAGGTAGAATCAGTGTGACCTAGTCAATCCTTTTGTTAAGCAGTATACTAATAAGCAAATATATCCAAATTCTACGTTACTGGTTCAAATCTGACTAATTCATCATGTTAATTAGTTCAATTAATTGCTCACATTTTAAACACGTTGGCTTGATAGTAAATCGCGTTTCAAATAGATGAAAAGTTAATATAGGAATTTATCCCTGTGATAGATACGATTCTTCACAATTTTGATTAAATTTGCTTAAATTATTTCACATAATTTCAAACAAGAATTTTCCTTTCGTGATAAATTATTGTGTAGTTATGAGAAGAGTAGTAGGAAAATGAAAGGATGTTGCTGAGAAAACAAGGATAATTTAATATTACTTAACACTCAAGTATCCATCTTTACGCCTTCTAAATTAGTTAAAGCACTACCAAAATAAGAATTTTCAAATGTTTTCTCTACTTGTATAAGCATTATCCTGCTGTTTTTAAGGTTAACCTTTTCCTTATATGTGTATGAATATTGTTCAGTTAATAGATCCCCTTGCACATCTTGCTGTCTGAAGGGGTACATGCATAGTTAGCACATGCAACTTGACCAACTTGGGAAGATAGTCTGTATGGTTATGTACAATTTGTCTCTTGGAAATCTCTGCTCCAAAATAAGATTTTTAAAAAATTAATATGAAGTCTACCAAAGTTTCAAATTTCTGAATCGGTGATTTGATGACTGGATTGAAAAATGAGGTACAAGTGAGGGTAAAATGAAACATGAATCAGTATGCTTCTTTGTTAAAAAAAACCACACACACAAGTAAGAATTTATTCTTCAAAAGGTTTTATTCAGTGTCAATCACTTTATGCAATAAACTCGTAAGGAATAGGCTGCATAAACTGTGGCTTGTTGTACCTGGTCCTGACAAAGTGCCCTGCACGGGGCTCCTGGGGCTAAAAACAGAAAGAAAAGAAAGAGCATAACACAGGTTACAATAAAATTAGTAAAAATGGTATACTATCTATACTGACAACTTCTGTGTAATCATTGACTACTGATACAGCAGCAGATGTTAATAATGATTTCTCAATGGAACTGACACTGGTCATGAAGAATTTCCAGGCATTCAGACCATTTTTTCATTTTCACTTCCAAAGTGTTGAAACCATAATTGATATTTTTATCAGCACCAAGAGCTGCTTTGGCAGTCTACTGAACACAAGATTGTCACTATTTTCATTCAGGAGAAGTCTTCAAAGAAAAGCCCTTATTAACACTGCCACCCAATCAGAAGGAGCAGTGATACAATTTTCAAAATGGACACCATGGCAGATCATTAGAAGTAAAAAAGATTTTCTAAATAGCAGCCATGGTGGCCATGTAAGATTTCAGAATAGCAACATCAACATCTAGATCCAACAAGATCTCACAAGCACTGCAGTGAAAAGCCCGTGTCAATATGATCGCCCATCTAGGATGAATAGTGAACAGATTCACGATGGCAATTATGGAGTCAATGCAATTTTTATCTGGGACCAATCTAACAGGTGTACCAAGATTCATGTTACTACCTAAATAGTTATGGAGCATTATAAAGGAAATCAATTGTGGTTAATGGATGGATGGACACAAAAATGAACAAAGATCAAATATATTGAAACTGAAGAAAAAAATGGCAAAAGGCAACACCTGAACCTTTTAAACAATGTGTATACAAAGTTCCACTGAATACCTTGAACGGTTTTAAAGTTGTGTTCCACAAATGAACATGTAGGTAATGAATGAATGGATCAATAGAAAAGCTATAAAACAAAAAAACAAAAAACATACTGAAAGTAAAGAATTGTTAACGAAAGGCAGATCTGGACTAGTATCCAAATATGTGTATTAATTTTTAAAAAGAAACGAGATATATTTAATAGTTTCATATTCTTCAGAAGAAGAAAAAACAAAATTCCCACCAACGATTTACAGATAGACAACTGATGTGTTTATATCTGTTTCTATTTAAAATTAGCCAAAACAATGTTTCTGAAAAATAAAGAAAAAATATTATTGCCCAAATAATAAAATGAATTATAGTATTTCAGACCAAATATGCTTAATACCTGTCTTTTAAGATTAACTTTTGTTTTCTTTGCCTTTGCTTCCTTCATTTTCTGGTCATTCTCCTCGACACGCTTTAAAAATTCAAGTCTGCAGTTGGAGTGTTTCACATGTTCAATCCGAAGATTAACTCTTTTTGCAATGATGCGATTTCTGAAAACAAAAACAATTTAGTTTTCAAAAATAAGGTAGAAAAATGTTTAACTGAAAGAAATAAATGAGCCTTTTTCATTAAGGTGTTGTCCCGTATATAGGTGAAATTCGAAATCGTCATAACTGCATGCCATGACAAAATTGAGCACTCCCCTTCTCTGTCCCATTACACCCCAAATCAATGATATATATATATATATATATATATATATATATATATACACACACCGTATTCTCCCGCATATATCCCGCGAGTTATACCAGATTTTACAAACCCCGCATGGGTGTGTGTGTGTGTGGGGGGTTATATAAGGGTGCGGGCTATATCACAAATCTTTTACAAATAATATTTCAATATATTGTTTGAAAAACATAACTACATAACTTATATATTATACTTCGTCCATATTAATAATGGCAGAACGGGGAAGGTCAAGCTCCTGAATTTCCTTGGCGACGAATTCACGAAAATCATCCATCTTCTCCCAATGCTCGGGTAGACGTTGGCCGACGGTCGTTCATGTTCTGACTGACAATTGGTTCCTCTTCATAAATTTATATACCCAATGCACTCCTCCTTTGAAATCATCAATGTGCTTTTCTGTCGCCATGAGTTTGGCCTTCAGTTTGATGGCAACTGTTGAGACTGGTCAGTTGTTGTCCCGCTGGGCCACGATCCACTGCTTCAGGTCAGCTTCACGGTGAGGCCATTTTGCTTTAGGTCCGTGACGAGCATGTTTTCGTGGATTCATCTTCTCTAACGTTCCTTTTTCTTTTCTCCAACCTCGGATTACACTCTCATCAATATCAAATTTTCTGCCTGTGGCTCAATTGTAATGAACTTCAACATGCGCGATGGCAATTAGCTTGAAGTCGGCTGTGTAAGACTTTCGTTTCGGCATTTTTTAAAATTAACAGAAAGAAATTATTTAAACTCGAATCTAAACTTCACAACAATACAAGATTATTTAGAAATGTCCGTGTTTATGTAGCCTGTAGTTGACGCACAGCTCCTATAGACAGCCTATGCGCACAAGCACTGTGTACCGAGCCTGAAGAGTTAATTGACGTCATGTGAGCTACATTCGAAATTGACAATTGTGGCATTCAGCCTCAGGACCTCACACCATTGCATATCCGGCTCACAAGTACCTGGATTCAAAATTCAAATCTGCCGGCTGCCAGCCAGAATATAGTGGAGGCAGGGTGACTAACTTGAACTGATGCAGAGGGATGAATATGGACTGGGGCCAACTGACTTGATAGCGTAAATACAAATTTGCATGTTGAGCGGGTGAGTGAAAATGTAGTAGTTGTAGTATCGTTCATCATCCACGTGTGAGCATTGATGAATTCGGTCCTTCTAAAAACAGCAATGGTAGACAATGTGAACATACTCAAAAAAGTTCATGGTTGCGGGTTATCCAAAGGTGCGGGTTATGCCAACGTTTTTTTTATACACAAAACCCCAAAACCCGCGGGCTATATGAGGGTGCAGATTATCTGCGTCTGCGGGATATATGCAGGAAAATATGGTATATATATATATATATATATATATATATATATATATATATATATATTGCAATTTTTGCTTTCACATATAGTCAGCAACGAGAAACAGTGGCCATCTGCCCAATGGATACACCCACTTTCTGTTTGGCCTTAGGATGAATACGGCATACCTAAAATTCATGATAGTATAGCATAACATCCAAGTGAGTAACATTCTTTATAAGGGTGTAGGATTAACAGGTGCATCCAATTAAAGTTTCACAAACTTAAAACTGTGCCTAATTACAACATTTCAAAAGTCACTTAGGATGAAGTGGAGACAGATCAGGGAGGCTTTTCTTTGCAAAAAGAAAGCAAAACTTGTCAAGATGCATCACATCACCAAGAATAATTATCCTAGGACAAATTGTATACATATAGCATGCCAAAAACTTGTGAAGCTACAAGTTAAATTGTACAACTCAAGTTATTAAATAATGTACTACTGTTGTTTTAAGGGTGTGAACTAAATAAGATGCATTATCAGGATAAATTTCATTCTTCTTGCAGGAACAGTGTCAGTAAAATATATAATAATGATTTTTTACTGAAATTCCTCACCAGGTTTCAACAAAACTACCCCCCCCCCAAAAAAAAAACTACAATGCATAAAACTTGTATGGTCATGAGCTAAACACAAAACCCTAGTCCAGGAAAATAAGAAATATAGGTTACAGTGATCTTTTGTGCACGAGTGTTGTCTATGTTTCTTTCCAAGCATAAACAGACACATCCCAATGTAAATGGTCAGTGAAGCATTAAGGATCAGCCACTCTAACCTACATTAAGGATGAGATTTTTAATACTCCTTAAGGTGGATACACTTATCTATATTACCAGCTGTAAAAAAAAAATCTACCAGTCATGAGCTAATAAGAAACTTAATATGCTCCAGTAAACCGTGAAATACAATAGTGACCATCTTTGTTGTAAGAGTGTTTAACCAGAAATCAATACAATCATGCAGTTTCATTACTTTGGCATTAAAGAAGTTGAATGAAAGAATCTAAACATAAGTATGTACAGACAATGGAAAAACTTATATTAAAAGTAAAGAAAACGTAAACAGGTGCAAATAGAAATGAAATACGTCACAATGACCTTAGCTACAAGGGTAGGTACTATCATAGTTCATCTAGTTGGATGATCCTAGCCTGAAAATGAAGCTTGAGAAACCACCAAAGCACAAAATTTGTTGGTGGTGCACAAAATATGGGTCACAGTGGCATACTTTGTGATAAGGGTCAAGATGCTTCTAATGTGGTGGCCAGGCGAGCTAATAAACACTGACTCCTACTCCTTGAATAATTTCATCTTCAACTGCCAATTAAAATTTATTTTAACCTGTTCAATAAACTGCAGACAAAATGTGCACTTGGGTAGGAGCCTTCTACTTACCCAACCCTCTTGTTCACAATTACTCCCACTGCATGCTGAGTGACGTTGAACACTGTACCAGTCTTTCCATGGTAGCTTTTGTGAGGCATACCTTTCTGGACTGCTCCATTGCCCTGTTGAAATAATAGAATACTAATTATAAATCACAAAATATTAAAAAGCAAATTGTATTAGTGGATTCAGTAAACAAATTTTTGACAACATTTTCTGCAAACTACAAATATGAAAATGTATTACAGACAGCTCTAAGACTTTATACCATGGGGAAAAACTTCAGAAGAAATTATTTCTCAGGTGCCATGCAATACCAATGGATAATGTACCATGGATACAATACCAATAGATAAACTGTTGGACTTGTCCATGTTGCTGTAATTTAAATGGTTGGAAATAAGGTTTCGTTTCATAATCTTACCTTAAATTCTACCACCTTGAAGGCAGTTATTAATCTTAAGTACACTTTGAAAATGCAGTGGAGTTTAATATTAAACATGATCCATCGCCACTGTCTGTGTTGATGTAAGTTAGCACTTATCTGTATCCCACCCCCAAAAAAGCACATTTTAAAAAAATATATAGCGCCAATGCCCTAAATGGGGGAGTACAACACCACAAACTAATCTGAGGAAATAAACCAAGCAAGGCTGGTACAGAAAACATTCAACATAAATGAAGACATTGTTTAGCATAAAGGGCTGATTTATGTTTAGTAGTGAGAGATGAGATTTTGGTTTTATTTGGTGCCTATCAGCACATCAATGGAAGCAGAGACAAAAGGGCATCAAGATGGCTGGTCTAAGGTGTGATTTCAAAACTATTGTAGAGACTTTTGAGGCTACTGTAATAGTGTTGAAATCCTTCTTTAAACAGGCACTCATTCTACTCAAGTCCATATGCAGCATATTCCATTTCCCACATTTTAAATATCTTCTCTATTGGGGGTTGCATATGCCTTTTCTGCAAATTGTGTAGTAGATACAACATCACTGAGTTCTTGCGGATCTAGCAGATTTTAGTGATTGTCTTTATTTCGTAAATAGTGTATAAAAAATGTTGTGAAAGACATGGTCAAATAGAAATAAAATAATACATCACTTTGTAGACAAAATCGTTTGGAATAATTGAGAGAAATTAAGGTAAGAGTGAATGCATGTGCATGATATTTACAAAATTGTCTAAACAGGTAAAACTGTATGTGGCACACGCAGCTAGACACAGCAGAGCAGCAATGTAGCTTTTAATAGTGATGTTAAGACTGATCATCTGTATTTTGTTTCTTGTCCACCATCTGTCCAAAGCAGACACTCTCCACTATTGACAATCTTTTTAAAACCAAACTTGGGCAAGGTGACCTATGCAATTTTCTATTCATATACGACACCAGTTTTGGTACAAGAAGTGTGATCCTAGGTGAATCACAATTGGATGTCACTGGTAGTGATTACCAAAATGCATCAAGGGAATTCCCAGCAATACACAGTCCATTGCGCAATAACTCACAACAGGGTCCAGCGAGTGAGCGAGTTAACAAATATTGCAGAATCTCTGAAAAATGAACAATGGGATACCAACCCAGCAAGACATAGAGAAAATCATGGAAAGGGATGGGGGTAAGAAGTGCTGTTTAATTAATGCATACTCATTTTATTATTGCATTCAGAACAATTTCCAATAAATATTTTCTTAATGAATTGTTCATTTTATGTGCCTGATAAGTGATGTGCTAACCAATAAATGTTATTATGTATAATAGCAACAATTAACAGATTGATGGCCAGCCAGCATTATAACTTAATAATTTGACCAATCATGAAACAAGAAATTCTTCAGTCCAAAATCAGGGTTCGTACTCAAATATGAATGATAAATTCAAAGACTTTTCCCAAACTTTCAAAGACCACAAACAAAGATTTCCAAGACCTATTTTTGCTAACATTGCGTATACAGGTCATATGAGAAAACAACGAATGCCAAATACCACAATATTGTTTACTGATTAAAGTCAAACTATAATTAATTTCCTAAAATTGCATTATAATGATCGAGAAGATAGGTTTACATTCATTGTTTTTTCTCCAGAAATAAGTAACATATGTGTCAGATTTAATACAACATAAATTGTTCTCTTAAAGACATCAGCACTGCTTTAAATGCATTATTTTATTTGCTTTTTTTTCTCTTCAATCATTTTGGAAAGAGATGCCACCACTGTCATCTTTTCCTCTGCTCTTCTCCTAAGAGCATTTGACTCTGTGACAAGCACAATGAGTCCTTTTAACTCTGCCTCTTCTGCTTTCTGTACAGAGGAAGCATGTAGGCTGGCAATGTCAGCTTCAAGACGCAGCTTTTTGGCTTTAAGTTCTTCCACTTCATCCAAGGCCAACTCCCGTTTCTTTCCTTTTGGGTTTTTCTTCTCATCCTTCTCCTCTGCTTTCTTCTTATCCAGATAGGCATGGTACTTATGTCTTGCAGAGGAGGCATATGTCATCATTTCATTGCTAATGATGATTTCCAAAGGTCCACCTGCTTTTCTCATGGTGTCAACGATTAACCTTTGAGCTCTGAGGCTTTCTCTGCTGAGGTTCTCAACAGATACCTGTTTGTTGATAGAAAATCCTCTCTCCACTGTTGCCTGCCCATGTGACAACAACAACATTTTCTGGAGAACATTCCAAAGTTCAAGATATTCATTTCTTTTGGAAAGGACAGAATAAAACACTTCATCAAGTCTATCATCTGTTCTACTGAAGCATTTCAAGGGATGATTGTCAGATTGGATAACTTCATCCACTAATTTTCCGTACTGAGTTAATATTAAATCACATCGGGACTCTACTTCTCTTCCTGCCTCGCACATAATTTTTAGGACCCTACGAAGTTTTGTTTCTCCCTTTTCCTTGTCTGATCCTGATTGCATAAGTCCAGGGTCAGCCCAAGACATGTTTTTCACCAAAAGATATTTTAGAGGTGATTTCTCAAACAGCTTCTTTACCATTGCAATCATAAAGTCTCTGCACTCTGTTCTGAAAGCAAATCTATCCCTGTCTGAAGCTCCTACCTTTAACAATGTTTCTGAAGCTGAAAAGCCAACCTTAACTTTTCCTGCATCAAGGAAATTCAGAAGTGAGATAATATGTGCTGATTTTATTGCAGTCCCATATCCGTACATGCAAGTCCATTTGTTTCTCCTGCATATCTTTGTTCAGAGTCTCATCAAACAGAAGGACATACAAGTTGGCCTCTCTCACTTTCATCAACAACTGATCAGCAAAAAAAGGTGCTAATCCAAACACACCAAGATAAGCTGTCTTGCGTTCACTGCATGAAAACTGTTCAGCAATCTTACTGTCAGGAAACATTGCTTTGAAAATAGTGTTGATGCCCATGCATGAGTGCATGCTGTAGTGGCTGTAAATACATTTCATTGTCCAAAGAACTCCAGCCCGCAGTACTTCAGATTTAGTGCAAAAAGTCTTTAAACTAGTCTTTAAAGTAGAAGTTGCTAGAGCTGCTTTGGTAGGCTGCTTTGTACTTGTCACACCATCTGCTGCTGGCTGTGAAAAGTATGCACTTACTGGTGCGACTTGTTTTGCAGATATTGTATTTTGTTGGTGCTTACATCCTAGAAACGAAACAAAAGTAATTATCACTGCAAGAATTTTAATGAATCTAAATGAAAACATACAACTTCATGATGCATGAAAGTAATTTTTAATTCGGTTTTACATACTAGTAAGAAAAGCTATTTAGACACAAATTACCATTTAAAAATGGCTTCTGAAAAAGTGAAATAAAATATTGTTTTTTTTTATTAAAAAAGGCTGTGATGTGTGGCACCTAATTCTCTGACTTTAAAATTAGGTTAGGCGGGTTTTCCCCCATTTTTTGTGATAAACAATTCAAGAACAATAACTCTTGTTTAACTCTAATATAGTGTACGCATGCGCACTTTGAAACTGTTTATCCGTGAATTTAATTTAGTACAATGCATGTTTCTGTATTAAATCAAGTAATATTGTTATGTAGAACATAATTTTCGAAAATGAATTTTTTCCTCAAATGTGTTAAATAAACCGACGGTAGAAGTACATTTAAACAGGCCCTCTTTTGCTATATCTACCAAATCATCAAACTAAACGATCTTATTTTATACCAGACGAGTAATGAATTACCATTATTTTCCCAAAAATACCAATTGCTTATACTTCTGCATCTTTGTTCCACCAAATGAACATGTAGTTACTAATTTGCAACTTACCTTTGGCATGACTTGTAAGGGCTCCTTCTCCCATTGAAGCCAAGTTGATCGTCTTTTTACACAATGTACAAAACGCCTTTCGTTTGCATAACTTATCCTTTTGCAGCCATTCCTTGTACTTCTCTTGTTCAAGCCAGATATCGTTGAAAGAGCAAAGACCTGGCATTTTTAAACACTGAACTTGCAGAAGATGTAAATCGAATGAAGAAATTTTGAATTCTCGAGCGTGTAACTTTCGCGATCTTTCTACGTAGAATTAGTGTAATTAACATTTTGATTGGCTAAAACTGATGGACTCGTCCAGTCAAATTCAACTATTCGTCAAACGAAAGAAGCCAGGAAAACCAGCTGCTAACGACCATGGGCAATTTTATTGGCGACTTCCTTTGATGAAGTGTGTAGCGGCACCGTATGGCTTTGATGAAGAGTGCATGCGTGATTGAAGTCGCCGCCGAGGCATACTTTGGATGGCCAAACAAAACAAAGCCTCTTTTGTTAATGCGGCGGCAATAAACTGAACGGGTCATCAAAAGAAAGAAACCAGGATAACTGGATTACATCTGAATCTAACAATCTCGGATATTTTTATTTGTGATTTTGGAAAGAAATTAATTTTTGAGAGGTTTATTTCAATTTTCAAAGACTTTTAAAGACCTCAGGGTAATATGCTCGATTTTCCCAAACTTTCAAGGCCTTGAAAATGCTACCTCATTTTTCCCAAACTCTCAAAGACCTTCAAAGACCGTACGAACCCTGAAAATGCAAAACTTTTACACGTGATGGATTTTATGAGACATGCACAAATTCAAAATGTTACAATTTTTTGCAATGCATCAAAGCGTAGCATTATATATGTAATTTTGAAGCAGTTAATTTAATAGTGAGGGATCATCCGTAAAGGATGTCTGCAAAGATTGGGTGGTGGGGTGTTGTTCAAATGTCGACAACTATGGACAACAGGGTGTCAAGGACCTTGCGAACATCCGCAAGCTAGTATTTTTTTTATGATATTCTGTGTTGAACGGCTGCTTAGATCCACTGCATAAGCATAAATTACTTGTTATATTAAATTTGTATGATTCGTGCCACAGAATATATATGAATGGTTTGGCATTAATAAATAGGTCTGGCTCCCGGTGTCTGAGGTTGATTACATGGCCTACATATCGGCTCTGTGGACCTAAGCGAGTATACAAATAGCCAAGATGCACAACAGCCTGTATAATGCTCTCGACTAGTACCATTGAGAAGTGTATAATGCTAGATGGCCACGTCCACAGACCTAGAGAGTGGGGTGGTGGTAGGTAAGCCATATGTGTACAAATGCGGGTAAGGGGATGGTGTGTGTGAAGGAAACTGGTATTATCTGCGGACGTCCTTTATGGACAACCCCTGATCAAGGATGGAAAAGTAGATTGGCTAATAAAAGTCTTGTATTTAACTAGATACTTTACCTTGATATCTACTGTATCTCCACGTTTATACACTTTCATGTAAGTTGACAGTGGTATGACGCCATGTCTTCGGAATCTCCTCGAAAACATGTACCGAGTACCACGACGGTAACCTTTTGTATTCGTCATCTTGAACTAAACTGTGAACGGAAGAAAAAACAACCTTAGTCAACTTTTTGCACCAAAAAAACTGACAGGCTTCAATAGAGGAACATGTCCAGCTTATATTAATTCTATCAAAATTTAATTTATTTGTTCACAGATTAACTTGTCACAATTCTTCAAGAATATGTAAATCTCCCCTCCCCCAATATCCGTCAAATGTCGATGATCTTATCTCTGAACCTTTTCCATATTAATGACCTTGACCTTTCAGTTAGGAACTTGATTTCTGTATGATAAAGTTTGTTGCTTGGTCAAGTTTCATCAAAGTGAGCCAATAAAAGAATCAATTCACTATTTTACCTCATCCCTAGTTCTGACCTTCAAATGAATACGCAAGATAATAAAATCACAGTTGAAAGTTTTGTAAAAACACTTTCAGTTAATCAACAGTTTAATGTGGATGAAGTATACACCCCACCCTCAGTCTTATAGTGGTGAAAAGGAAGGTGTGATTGGAGGTACCTTACTATTTCTTACTATAGCAACCAATGTTAAAGCTCTTAAAAGACAGGAGCATGAAACTCGTCACAATGTAGTTCATAATTTTTATAGTTTCAACAAAAAATGGAAAAACATCAGGTTCAGGGAGGTCAAAAGGGTAAAAAGTTTGCCAATTCTTATAACACTATGTACATGAAGAATTATGCAAGAGTGCCTGGTCTTCCTTCTTTCTTATTTTTAATCACTAAAAATTAAAATTAAGATTGTTTCTCTATTTTTATCATTTAATTCAAATTATTAATTTAATCTAGTTTTACAAGTTCAAAGATGCTTAATTATGTGGTACTTTAAATTGTTTTATAAGTTGTGGCTATAAGTTGTGGCACTGACAGGCGACTATTTACTTCCGATGATTTTAAAAAGGTGAATTTAAATAAAATGCAATGAAGAAATGCAACATATCGGTATAGCCCGTTGCAACAACAAATTACTAATACGGACGAACATTCATCCTCAGTGGTATGTACGGTACTGGTGATCCATTACATTACTGGTGATACTTTACAATGTGGCGGGTTTTACTTCGAACGTATTGACTGGGCGGCCACACGATTCACCCAAAACAACAAAAAAGTTGAACTTCATATTTTTACTGTTGATACACTTTATTTCATGTTTTCAAACTGTGTTTAATTAGACTTAGAACAATAATCTTAGTACATATTTATACATTTTTAATTGCCAGTGAAACATTCCATATATAATAAAAATCTAAAATTTATTATAAAGAAATAACGTGGTACTTTCAGTTGTTTGTTGTATTGTAATGTTGTATTAATCACATATGGCACTGATAGGCAATTATTTACTTCAAATGATTCTAAATAGGAGAATAAAAAAAAAAAATGCAACGAAGAAATTCAAAATACATTTTGTCCATTCCATTACATGCTACTATAATGTAATTTTGTTTATTGTATTTGATTTTGTCCAGAAAATAGTTCAGTTCTGACTGGTGATGAATATAGTAACATTTGTCTCCCTTGTTTCAATGTTTACTGCCAATAAAAAAAAATAAAGGCAGTCGATCGTGTCGCCTTTTTCAACAAATTAATACTGTATCCAATGTTTTCTTGTGATTATGAGTATGATTAGCATCATGTTTTTAGTGGATCTGGGCAGGTTTTGGGTGAATCGTGCGGCACTTGACTGTGTCAGTTTAGTCCTACCCGTAAGACGTATCACATGTTGATCTTGATTTTAGTGCTACGTCTTACGAGCCGAATGACGCCATAGTGTAGTTAGTTCCGATGTCGTCGACATCGGAACAATAAATCAAAGTTTCAGGAATATCGAACATACTTGGCAACCTATATAGACACTCTTCCACTAATATATGTTTAATTAATTATACTTACTGCGCTGTTTTTATCCAAATGGAATCAATAGTTGACACTTGCAAACGGACGCTTTTTTTTGTTCAGTTGACATACATTTGAATTTGCTGAAATACGACAGTTGTCGAGGTATGCCGAAGTACGTTTAAGTTAGGTTCTAATCGGAAAATATTTTTTGAACGAAACGAAATATTGCTTGCTGATGTTTGTTAAAACCCATTTGATAATTTCGTGAAAATAAAACAGCTTTATTGAAACTTACTTCGGCATTCCTCAGCCACCATGGCATCGAAACGTGTTTCAAAGGAACATGAAAAATGCGTTCATTTCCTAGTGTCAGAGTTAGAATCGATCACGATCAAGACAGCAAAGTAAGTATATCAATAACTCTTAAATATGTGGATAAATGTTGATACTTATTGCCAAGTATGTGATAAACACGAAAATTTCACCTCTTATTCTCTGTTCAGTATATTTAAAAACACTACACAGTGCTGCTCTTTAGGCAGCAAGACCCAGGCGCGAGCAAACATAAATATCAGCGTCGGGGCTTACATTGTAGGACTAGTGTCAGTTTTGACCTGATAACCAGCACTGGTGATGAATATAGTACATGTATATCCCTTGTTTCAATGTTTACATCCAATACAAAAAAATAAATGTTGCCTATTTTGTCGCATGTTTCTAAAAAATACCAGTGTATCCCCTAGGGGTACAAAACTGAGTCAAATATCTCCTTGGAGTCAAAACTGGGGGTCAGACTGAGTAAAAAGCAAACTTTGGTATCAAAACTGAGGGGTCAAATACAAAATATGGGAGTCTCTGAAGCGTAAATGATGGTAAAGGGAAACACTGAAAATGCCGTTTCCGTTGTTTTCGATTATGCTTCGTTTAATTTACATTATGTTCATATTTGATATGGACAGATTTTGGGTGGATTTGGGTTGAATCGTGCTGCCGTAAGACTATAAAAGGCCCTGCCTTAAGTAAGCATTATATTGCACTACAGCGCAGTTTCAACTGTCTATTATATAATGCGCTTTTGTTTTACACCCCAATATAACTGTCCTACTATATAATATAGAATGAAAACGGTCTGATGAAAGAATGTGACCATATGAGGGGAACTAAATTGAGAGAAAAGACAGTCACTAGTCTCATGGGCAGTGCACGTGTGAGACCGAGTGTTGAAGATGTACACTGAACACTTGCATAAATAAAAAATTTGATGCCAAATATGATTAAAACGTATTTTTATATTGTTATGATGAACAGTTTGAAGTTCCACGTTTCTGGAGAAAGCCTACAATATTTATTTTTCACGTGGTTGCATTTTTCACGCACCTTGTCGATGACCGGCCGGAAATGAAAGGCCGTGCATGCGCATTACAAAAATCGAAAATAACTTTGAGTGATCACTTTTTAAACTTCCATATTTTCATTTATATGTTTTAGTACATTTTCAAAATGTCTTTAACAGTTTTATTTTATTATTTAATTTTCTAAATATTGATGTGCTGTAGACTGGTTTACACACCAGCTACCTTGATATTTAAATCCTCGTCATTGGCTACGTTTCCTAAATGGACGAATGAAATTGTCGTCTACAACTTGACAGTGCTCATATACCATCTTCAATAATACACTAGACGCTTTCATCAAAACCAGTTTCGGACTGGCCCATTCGACAATCTGAATGAAGGAAGACTGGCAGCTAGTTTTAGAAAATAACATAAAATTAGCAACGTCATGTGACACAGTTAGGGTTTACCGCCTCATCTAACTATAATCTTATACTATCCAAAACGAACCTTTTGCTAATAATACATGAAACGTGTTACCATAAACTGGGAAATAAAGAAAGTAAACGAATCGGACACCACTAAAATGATATTTAGCACACTATCAAAGTTTGGTTTTCATTCCAAAATTTTGTAAATCATCCAAAGTGAATTAATCAATGACATTAATAAATTGGGGGGAGGGGGGCTGCTTGTAGCTCTTCAGGCCACGAAAACTGTGTCAAGCATCTCTCCCATTCTAACCTATCAATACTCTTTATTAATCATTCAAATTACCACGAACATACCTTTTTAAAACTAAAAACCGCTTTTATTTCGGTGTAGTGACATAAAAAGATACATTAAATATATTAGGATATGAGTTGTTCAGTTGACACGAAAAACCACATTAAAAGGAACAAAGGAAGACGATCGATTGCCAAAGTCATATTAAATTGTTTATAGAGAGAAATTGCACAACGTCCAATAGTTTCCAGGATGGAAAACTTTGCAGATCCAGCTCTCTACTTTCAACTGGTGACGACAAAAGAAAACTCATAAAATACGCAACAAGCGTCCGTGAAGATTTGACCTCGATGAATTAAAACGAAGCCACCAAATTTGTACGATTTTTCTTTCAACTTTTTGGAGGTCGAGTCATTTACTTTTGACACTGACAGTTGCATGTACATCAAGTGTCCTCATAGCAACCAACCAAACATCGAAGTTGACCATTTACGTGCATGGACAGACAACCAAACAGAAGACAATATCGTCACTTTTGATTCAAACGGTCCCAAAATTTACGGATGCCAATGCTGAGACCGACAGAGACAAATTCATACCAAATACAAAGCACAAGATCTGAAACTTACCTATACATCGAGTCAAGTGGAGAACTTTGACGCCTTGAATGAAGTTATACAGTCCAAACGAGATCAAGACTTTCGCATAAAAATATTTGCTTCACACAAAATCGTACGCTTACAAAACCACCATATTTCTTGTCGCCCTTTAGAAAAAGCTTATCCCATTGCCCACCAAAAATGAGTGCGACTTGCAGACCAAAACACTCTACCGTAAGTAGACGATGATGACCAGTATAAAAAGGGAAAAGTTTCGAAACCAGCATCTCAGTGTAACCGAATGAGGGACACACTACACACTCCAAGTTCTATCAAGAACTTGCGTGTGAGGCTGTGCCTTGTACCCATAGCGATATCGTACCCTGCAACATCAGCCTATCTGCTCCTTTACTAAATCGACGTAGTTGCTCCTCTACTACCATCCAAAGCGACACTGTTCGTGTGCCTTTCTGTTATTGACGACAGCCATGCAGCTTGTCCTTTCTGCTTTAATTGCTCATACAAGCGATGCCGTGCGTGTACCTATCAATGTATCTCATCCGTGCACTTGCAAATTACTTTGAATGCCACTATCACAGACACAAAGCATTACGTAGATATCAGGTTTACCATGCCATGACTTTTCTCCTCAGTGTTGCAAAACATTCTGTGGATGAAAGTCAATGACAGTTTTCAGTTACGATTACACTGAGTTTTGGACATGTGGTGTGCATATTGGTCTGGGAGCTACGTTTCTCGCATTTCGATTACGACCAGTTTCTTTGTTGTCTATTTATGAACAGTACCTCCGACAAAGGACGTCACCATCCAAACTTTATCTGTGCATAAAATGCAAATTAATAGTGTTAAGAATAGTGAGCAATGAAAACGGATTGTGCACCGCTGTGTGAAGAAAACATATGTTAGACCTTTTCTACGCTTCATATATACCAAGAAAAGCATGTATACCTAGTTGGTAATGCCAACAAATGTACGACTGGAAATATGGGTGTGAAATAAAAAGTTTTGGCTTCGATGCTTGGACACACTAGATGGCTGACTTTGCCAAAAAGAATCGCTAAACTAAGAAAAAAATGTCCACTTAGAACCAGTGCAATAAGTGAACATGAATTGACAATGTTAGAAACAACGGTAGAAAAATAACCTGAAATACCATCGTAAAACAGAAAAGAATAACGAAGAAAATAAATTACAAGAGGAATTCGAGACATTGAAATTTTCAGACACAGGAAGAAGACCCGACTGTGTATATATTTCTTGGGACAGGCATAACTCAAACATATTGTTCTTGTTTATATGCAGCTATGGTCATTTAATTTTGTCTCATTGATATACGGATCCGTATATGCCTATTGTGTTTTCTTTAACAGCTAAATGCATAACTTTTGACCAAACATTAAACGAGTATCAAATTAATAAAGTGTCTTATAACGTTGACGGTAATCTCAGAATTCTGAACGTCATAGTTATGGCTGCATGTTCCTCCTTTTCATCACCATCTGTTCTCAAAGTAATTGCCGAAAAGTTCGATTGTCAAAGTTTTCAAGCACCGTATCGTCGCCATTCTTTGACATAATGATTATCGGACAAAGTGGTTCAGGCAAAACCGAAGTGTCAAACGTTTGATTGATCACAAATCAAAGCCACTTAACTCGAAAAGGACATGGAACTAAGTCCAATCCTTCAATGCGAAAACAACGCACTCCAAAGGTAACCAAATAAAATCAATGCGTGAGTTGTTGGAAAGTTTGTAAGGAACGTGTACGTCTATCTGGGATATAGAAACAACGAGTAGTATAATATCGAAACGTTCTTTGTCAAAAGAAACAAATGCTTGTTAGTCGAGGAGGATATCAATCCTTACGGGTAGGAGCCATGTTGAAAGCAGTTGCTCCTTTGCTAGGATCGATTGATTGAACACTTTAAGGAGTCATGAGTTACGGTAGAAGAGAAAAGAAGATAAAAAGGACTCCAGTTTCTTGAAAGACATTGCACCCATACTTTCGAATCTTATAGAAGACAACAACTTATTTTAGTTACATATAAGGAGGGATGGAACTTCATATTTAGCTTCGAATGAAAGTTTCACCGAGATGGCACTGTTACAACATGAATTACAATCAACTCTTTAACCGGAAAGCTCTAGACAAAAAAGCTAAACCTTAAGTGAGAGATTTCATGACGACCATGACAAGCGAATTAAAGTTACTAAGTCAGACTCAGCAACATTGATGGATGAATAAGAAAACTCTCTCGACACAGTTTTTATAAAACTACGTCAAACTATGTCAAAAGATTATGCCGACAGCGTTTTTATCAAAGTATGTCAAACTGTGTGAAAAGATGAAAGTCGACACCGTTTTTATCAAACTACGCTAAATTGTGTCAAAAGATGATGTCGACACCGTTTTTATATAAAATGAAAGAAAAAAAGAATGACGGAAGTAAAATAATGAGCATGAAGAAAATTACCACTTCACAACTACACGATCTTATCTCAATTGCTCGTCGGAGACTTCAAGCATCACCCAAACCTAGACCACACGAATACAAGAGTAGTATGAAGTAATGAGTGACTGACTTATTGAGGAGAAACAGCAAATGTAAATATTTATAAACATAGATACACTTTGATGTAGCTTTTAAGTACAGTCCTGCACACGCTGCTGGTTACATAAGAATTCAAACTGCATAGTAATATCAAAACCAAACTCTTTAGTTAATGGTTATCCAGATGTGCTATAATGGTTACAAGAACAACAGAGGTACAGATACAAGCTGGGTTGATGGTAGAATTTAAACCCGCACCATTTCAGTTCTGCATCCAACAAAACTAATCAAAATGTCATCGATGCTTTAAATAGGAATATCTTTAATAAAAATAGCATAGAATATTAACGTGACTACACAACAAATAGCATAGAATATTAATATGACTACACAACAATTTGATTTGAAATATTTCAATATAAACATTGTCGATCAATGGCAAGAGTCTTTTTTATTTACTTGATTGTTTGTTTTTCTTTCTTTTTTTAAAATTCTTTTTTTTTTTTACATACTCTTCTATCAGATATAAATAACAATTACAAATTCATAACTTTATGGTTTCCAGAATGAATCTTCCTTTGTTTATTATACTACTTGATGTATAATAGTAGGTGAAACTTTGAAACATACTTATTTTCTTGATCAATTATGCCAAGCATATAGATGTCTTTTCGTGTGCACTGTACGCGTAAGGAATGTTCTTACCGGCTGGTTTTTATTCCGGTACGGTGTTAACTTTGTATACAGATATAATTGTAAACTCTTAAAACCAGTCTGAAACTGTCACACAAATATGGCGTTAAAAACGACGACGGTTACTCTGTGCTGAGTATTTTGGTTATTCACCAACATGGTATATTAAGTATTCAAGACTTATACACATGCAAACGCTGCATTCACAGTTTAGCTTAACTGATCGATTGTGTTAATGCACACCTTTTATAAACTATAGTACTTTATTGGTATCGGAGTAATATTGAAAGTAGCGACAAACATTCGTTATGTAAACATTGAAGGCCCTACTGTATTGTAATTCATTTATTCAGATTTAACAAAAATAATAATAATAAAGAATAGAAACTCTGTGTTGCATATAATCGGATGTCAGCTTGAAATTGTCTCTTCCAGTCAATGATCTTGCGGTGTCTTTATACTGGGAACTGACGCTCGATTGTAGTACACACTAGATCTGATGTATTGTAATTGCTTCCAGTTGGTTTCAAACTTTTGGCAGACCCTGGATTATTATTTGTCCATGGGAGTCCACATTTGTAATCCTTGCAGTAAAGTTAACATGATTGTTCGGAATTGTTAACAATTGTTTTTCGAAGTATGGCTGGAAACCCAATGCATTTTCCGAAATGGCATCTGTTGGACGTTTTATTCTTGCTTCTAACTTAAGAATTATTAACCTTTGAAATTCAGTTGTCACTGAAAAGGGCCTTTAAAAATGACTGTCTGTCTTTTACATTGAAACTGATTCTATATTTTAAATAATCAGTGACATTAAAGTGTACAAAGAATCTTGTGTCACTCCAGGGAATGACCAGATAAAACTTTGACAAATTGCAGTTTCATCATTTGAGCCAACAATCGTGTTTTCTAGTTCTTCATCTGTAAGATGACTGCCAATTTGTGAGAAGAAAGCATCTAAGTTTCAAAATCATGTATACCATATAGAAATGACTGGCCCCACAACATAGAAGACTCTGGTATCTGTTTGTACGAACATTTAATTCTAGGAAGGTAGTAGGGGGTATCAAATTGATGTATATCAAATTGTTTTAAATTGAACATTAACAGAAAAAGAAATTGAAGTGGGCTCTTAAAAGAATTGAGTATGTTGAACAAAATATAATATAGAGATAAATAAATGAGTAAATGAAAAGATGGAAAACATTTTCTTGTAATATTTCCACCCAATCATTTTTGGAGTTTAACTATAAGACAATATAAGAAAGATAAAATATGATTTATTTAATGCCTTGATTGAAAACAGCATTTCAACATTAGATAAAGGGAGCTTATTAATATTACCGACATTATAAAAAAAAAAAACAGTGATTACAACATGTATGAGTTAGATCACGTGCAGACACAGCATGATCCATTAATACAGTAAAATACCTCATATATCATTTAATTCTATGCAAATTATAAATCATCTGACAATCAGTTTGCTGAGCTGTATGAATACCATTATGAGAGATAGAGATAGAACTTGTATTAGTGAGAAATGGAATTCGTCACCCAAAATGTTATTATGACATTTGGTACATTTTCTTACTTTTATTGATTTTATTACATTATATTGACCATTTTCAACATATATACTGGTATACAATTAGCAACTAATAACTTTTGAGTTGATCAAATTTTCATTCAAAGACTGGATTAAGAAATGGGAAGATAAAATGTTAATTTAAAGACTAAAATTCACCATTTTGCAACTATTAACATACCGGTACATTAATCAATCTCATAATAAATGTAATGATAAAATGTAATTCAGAGTTCTCGCTAGGATTTTAAAACTAGGAGTTTAGGACTCCTATTTTAAGTAAAACTGGAGTCCCACCAGCAAAAGTTGCAGTCCCCTACCAGAAGCAAAGTGGACATACCTGAAATGGCTATATTTTCAGATGAGTAGAAACAGTGGCTTGCATTGAGTTGAATTTTTTAACTTCCATTAGAGTGAGAGTGAATTATTTCAGTCCAAGGAAAGGTGAAATGTCAGTTCTAGCAATTTCTACCACTCTGTTGAATTTCATTACAATCTTTGTCAATTTGCCATTTAACCCCAAAATTGTTATCCAAATTTGCAAACAGCATTTTGTCAAACCCTCAAAATGTTTTGATTTTGAGGTCACATGCACTACTTCTTTGGCTACACTTGGAAACAAACACAATAATGAAAGCTAAAGTTGTTCATTTGATGTACATGTATTCTTATACACAAGTACATCAATGAGTCATTTTGCCTCTGAAATGCGTCATTATAAATATCAGCACATTTTCTTACCACTCTGCAGTTAGTCAAGTCTTTGACCTTGACGCCTAGCTTTTGGGTCATGTTCTTCAGATGTACTCTTACAAAGATAACATGTACATCTGGTGGTCTTTTAGCGACTGAATGTTCACATTATAAATATCAGCACAGCTAAAATTATCAAATGATAACACATTTTACCACTCAACAGGTGGTTGAAGCTGAATTAGCAAGCCCTTGAATTTTCTGTTCAGCAAATTTCTTGTGCACAGAGGACTCCTGATTAAGTGTTTTTCTGCGTCCCAGATAAAAAAAAATTGTGTCCTAATATGCGTGATTAAGCATTTCTGAGACCTCTGTAATTAATATTGAAAAACAAATACTTTGCCAAATTTAATAGAATTTAATAAATGTATTATCACTAATTATTGTTTACAACTGATGTTAGCGTTAAACAGGATACATGTACACTTGATAAAAACAGGATACATGTACACTTGAATATATTATTTATTATTCTAATTGCTTCTTTCATATTTACTTTTCCCACTTGATAGGATATTTAGGAAGCAGTGCGTGTATTATAAATGGCAAAAACGTATAATTTGTTTTAGAGATTTTAAATTTTATGTTGATACTGTATGATGTTAAACACATAACAAGAATTTTGCATATTCAAATGAAAAGTTGTACTGAAAGCTCAAAGAAATTGCAGGGATAATATGATAATATCATAATGATATAAATTAAAGATAGTAAAATAAAAACTTAACAATATATAAGTAATCCAAAGAAAGACATACCTCGCATATAAAAAAACAGCCTGACTCACAAGCTTTCTTACAGTTACTGTAATGAAACTGTTTCTTGCTTTTTCCATTTATCATTTTGATAATATCCAATATATCACAAATGAACAATAATTTGAAAATTTTAACACAGTGAATAGTAAGTTATATATGTATATGTGTATATATATATATATATATATATATATATATATATATATATATATATATATATATATATATATATTCAAACCTTCTCATTCTTTTCATCTTTAGTCCAACTTTTTGCATTAAAAATCACTAACATTTTTTTGGGAGGCTTTTCTATTTGATATTTTCAGACCAGTTAGAATGCCTCCACCATTTTGCAATGTCTCTTTTTAAAAAAAAATAAACTCTTTACATTATCTGAAAGGATGCCATCAATCAAACAATTAAAAAATCAATTTGCCTCCTATATATAGCTATGCTAAAGGTATTTTTAAGGAGCACTATTAACTTTTGGGGTATTTACCAGGGTCTCATTACATATTTTTACCCCCCCCCCCCTCCAACTTAATGATATTATGCCTGGAGCTGATAAAAAAATTGAAATCTAAAAATAGCATGTATTCAGATTTTCTGAAATTTGGAGATGAGCAGTTTTCAGGTCAACAAAGGTAAATTTGCAAAGATGTCAATATAGGGAACATTTTTGATAATATCTTAATGTAAATAAATTTGAGATATCCCTGCATTTCTTCAAGTGAATTAACCCTTTGAACCCTAATCTCCCCCATATTAACGGCACCCTAACCAGAGCCTCCCCGGCAAATTTTTACAATTCTTTTGCGAATCTAGCGACTAACATAACACAGGCCGGTATACCAGCCTGTCGGGTTATGACGGTAGATAGCGAGGCTGGTATACCGGCCTTTCGGGTATATACACCGGTGCAACAGGCCGGTAAACCGATAATATCTTAATGTAAATAAATTTTACATTAAGATAACGTAAACCGGCCTGTTGGGTTCAAAGGGTTAAACAGACAGTGAAAGCATATATCCCCATGTTTGTCCTGTTGAAGATAATTTGGCAGTAAATTATCTCTAGTTGTACATTATAATTCACTTGCAGTGATTTACTCTGAAATAAAATTAAAAATATCCAGGTGATTCAAAGACTATAATTTATTTTTACTATTCATTGCCTCAGTTGCATGCCATCATGTCAGAAAATTGAGTAATAAATTAAAAGTTGAGACAATACTTAACAATATGAAGGGGTTAATCCATGTTTACAAGGCCATGGGTTGATGCTAAAAATTGCCAAATGAATAGTCTTTAAGTTGATGCCACTTAAGATGGTGATCAGACCTATTAAAATTACATATTATCTAGTTTTTAAAAGCTTTGTTATATAGTGTGACAGTTTTTCTATAAAAAAAAGTTCACGTTTATTTGTAGAATTGCCTTCAGAATAGTGTCACATAATATATGCATTTTCTGGCTTGGATTACATGCCTGACCTACTTAATTCAAGACTCTGTTTCAGGCAAGGTATGGTAGCTAAAATTCTCAAAATTATCTTTAAACTTGCAAAAATTGTTGCTCTTTCAAAAAATATGTGATGAGTACATATTTGGCCGAATAAAAAGGTAAAATGCAATTTAAGCATTTTCTTGTGTCCTTACTCACTTTAAAATATATGCTAATACTATGGAAGCCAGATACACAAGATCTGAGGTTTTTACTTTACATAAAAACCAATAATCCCATGCAAGAGATTATCACGTGAACATAGGGTATGGTGTACAAAAGACCAGTTTTAATCTCAGGGTCTAATGTTAATTTCCAACAGCTGAGTTATCTCCCTCTTTGCTTGGGCATAGTATCTTGCTTAACAATTGCCAGCTATTATTACATGTATTCTGATACATGCTCATCTTGTGATAGTCATATAATATATGATGTTTACGCTGATATTGCTGTTGTTGATTCTATAATGCCTAGTGAAATGGCACTGTAACATGCTCCCCCTTTTGACTGACGGGGACATGAGAAACAACTTTTTCAGAAATATCTCATACATGGGAGCCCATATTAACAAATTAAAGGTTAATTTATTTTGTTGGACTAGACTTACTATGATGTCTTTTTTCTGATGGATTTAAATAATAAAACAAGCACATGGGTGCTTTTTCAAGATCCATAGACATTTAAGCTGTTTGAAATGCAGCGTGAGTCGAGGAAGGCTGACATTCGTTTAAATTTAAGTATGTTTGTTTAATGAACCAATTAAAGAAATACTGACATTAAGGAAAACAATTTGATTGCTTCATTTCATTAAAGATACTTATTTATTTTACCAATTCTGGCATTCCTGGCTTCCACCTCATTCCAGCTAACTGAAATGTAGGTCAACAGAACTTGAAAACATGTCTATTTGCTTGTGGCTTAATTTGAATCTGTTAGGAATAAGAAATTGATTGATGTAATATGTTGAACATATAAACTTTCAAAGATGAGTTAATAATTTTGATTTTATAATTTGCAGGGTAACAATCCATCTCAGTTGGAGAAAGAGATTGGATCTGTACAGCTGCCAGCAAACGAACATTACTTTGGATTAGTGAATGTAAGACATACTCTGTCCTTATCTCTTCAAGTTGCCATCTTTATGTGTCACTTTATCCTTTCTTTGAATCCCAGCTTCACCTCATCTCATTTTTAAAAAAAATTGAATGATTAATCATATAAGGGCCTTATATGACTATGTCACTACAGTGGCATGGTGTAGCAAGATCTGCATCTACACATACACATTTAAATAAACTGATAGCCAGACTAAACTTCTTCATTTGGAACAGTTTGTACACTGCCTGCAAACTTAATTAACAATCAGGATTTGCACACAGCCTTTGAACTTAATCCACAATCAGGATTACAAGAAATCAAAGTTTTTGGTGTTTATATCAGATTTGTTATGTAGTCAATCATAGCAGTGTTGAAGGACATATTTGACAAGAAGTCTTGGCTGTGGTCATTCACATCAGTGCATTAATAATAAATTTTAAATGTGTATGATAATTTTGCAGAGGTTGCTCGAATCGTGTTCTACTGCCAATACGGTATTTGTCCAATATGATACTATTAACATGTATATACGGGCTTAACTGTATTAAAATATTAAGACAAGTTATTTTTATTCTCTGTTCTTTATGGTCACTGTTTATTTGTAACTGAATTGTATCTGATTATCTTGTAATTCTGTTTCAGTTTGGGAACACTTGCTACTGTAATTCAGTCCTTCAGGCACTGTATTTCTGTAGACCATTCCGAGAAAAGGTGTTACAATACAAACAACAACAGAAGAATCAAAAAAAAGAAACACTGCTTACATGTCTAGCTGATCTTTTCTACAGTATAGCTACACAGAAGAAGAAAGTTGGAACATTGGCACCTAAAAGATTTGTTACAAGGCTACGGAAAGAATATGGTGAGATTTGATACGTAATAAAGCATAGACTTAACTGTTAAGGCATTTTACCACAATGTGGTGTTTAAAGTAGTCTTGTTTCATTACTTTTAAAAAAATAGAATTTTACCATAGATTAAACATAGTCACTTTTAGCATACTGATCATGAATCAGAAAAAATAAGCCAATAGTCTGATGTCCATAATAATCAAGGAGGAACAGCGTGTCATTCAAAACTTTAACATGTATTCGACCTGAAAAATCAGTGAATATTTAAAGAAAATGATGCTTAAATATGCTGCAAAAAGTTCCCAATGGTAGGTTCCAATTTTCCTGTTGTTGGATTCAATCTCCCAATTTGGTTTTTGAAGAGATTTGTTTTTTGCATGACACGCTAGAATAACTGTACGGTGTTAACTAAATTTATTCAATGACTATATGAATTCTTTGGAAATCTTTCTGTACAATTGAAACTTCAACACAGAAAGGGCATTTTTTTGTTGGAAAATATTCAGATTTCTTGGAACTTTCAGAATTGAAAGGACTTTTAGGAAATAGTTATTCATTCACCATGCTGTAAGTTAATTTAATTCTGTTACTGCAGTCTTTTTGAGAAATTAATTATTTTCAGTTATGCAAAACTTGTTTGTTTTGCTATTTCTTGTTGTGTAGTTTAAGTACCTGGAGTCATAACACAGGATTGATGGCAAAAGAAAATGAGTAATGAGCAAAATTAACATATATTACCTACCCCGCCAGGATTCCTGTTTGGTGACACTCCTTCAAAATATCACAACCAGCTGTAAATGAAATGACGACTGGTGCCTTGATACATATATCACAGAATATCTGCTTTAAGTTTGTATCCTGTCCCAGCCACGGACATCCAAGTTTCCAGCTGTCGAGAAATTTGTTGCACTTCAAGCTTTAATACCATCGTTACATGTAGATAATGTTGGACTGTTTAGTGACTGTGTTGTCTGATGAATTTGCACTAAATACAGATACTATTAATTTTGTTAACTTACTCTTTGAATGAAATGATGAACATGCAGTGTCAGCATTTACCCATGATAAAGTTGCACTGTTAACAGTATATAATTTTGATTGCGATTTTTTTCCATTTGCTTTATATTTATTTACAGTAATTGATGCTTCAAAATGAATCTGTTTTCTCTAAAGTTTCAGCAAAACTATTTTACTGGTACATTTAAAAAAAGAACAGAAGGATTAGCCATTGTTCAATTAATTGTTGCTGTTTCTGTTTGCATCTTCAGAGGTCGGTCGATTGTAGGTATAGTCCGGTAGCATGACCATGTATCAGCGCATACAGTACTCAGGACAGATGTTAACATAAGCGAATTATGATATAACAATTCACTATAAAGATGGGTTTATCAATACGAACAAAGAATTTGTTTATGTAACAGATAGATTCCAGTGTATTGTGTATCCTAGTTTGTGTTTTCCTTTCATGGTCCCTTTGAATGTCTTCACTCAAAATCCATTATTATCTGTACAAATTAGCAACCAAAAAGGTTGTCACTCAAAAATTGTCACATGGTATAATTTGTTGCCATTAAGGGAAGAAACAAAATCACAATTTGCGACGTTACTGAAGCCTAGGACGATCCTTGTGCTGATTAATGGTGGCCATCTTTAAATTTTTCTTGAAGGGATGGTCACAGTGACCTGGAATTTCATCTAAATATTTTGACTATACATTCTTGGTTCTAAATGGAAGTGTTTCCAATGTGGCTTCCCAAATTGAAAATAAGACTTGTAACTAGAGCTGTACCGATGTGACTTTTTGCCGATTATGCCGATACCGCGTATAGCCGATTATCAAAATTGCCGATACCGATTATGAGACCGATTATTTGATTATCATATTATGTACTCAGGTATAAGCCGACAAATTTAGAAAACAATAAAGGCCTGGAATGGGGGGGGGGACTTATCCGTGGGCCAATGTCAAAACTTTACAGGTTTTAGGTGTTTTTGTTGTCTATTGCAACGGCAGTACATCTTGGGACAAAAATATCCGTGTTCTAAGACATAGGCATGTTAAAAAAGTAACTTTCGGTGACCCGAAAATTATTAAACTTTTATAAAGTACTATTTATTATTGATTTTGTTATTATTTTGCATGTGCATATTTTCTAATTTCCACAACATGAAATTACATAAAGGTAAAATACAGCCTTCATAATTCGCGGGTCGGTTGAGTTTACCAGGGAGACCATATACTATAATGTACAATACTTACGCAGTGCAAAGTGTGCATAGCGTCACTTAAATCCTTTTTTTTTATTCCCAAATATGTCCAAATAAATTACTACTCTGTTGTCCACAGACCGTGGGGGTGGGCGATATTTTTTTGCAAACAGGAAAGTTTTGCGGCACAATAAATATGTTCTAATCACTATGTAAATTGAGGCAATGCTTTTGAGTTTATTGCCGACTTTCTATGAGCAAAGGTCGTCGGCTTGCTTTGACGACAACAAATACTCGTTATTGCTGCGGCAACATCAGATAATTGTAACACATTGATATAGAATTGTTTTATTTGTTTAGTATATGTCGGTGCTTCAAAGGTACAGTAAAACCTGTTATGACTTATGAGAGACCGCCCCTTCTGTGAGTTTTCATAAAGATAAAGAAAAAACACAAACCTCAAAATTGACTGTGTATATATCCATCATTACTCCCTTTGATGTTAATCTTACTGGCTATTCACATGACTTTGGCACTACAATGGCGGTTAGTGACATGTACTTTAGTCTGGTTTACTGCAGTTTACAAATATTACCGGACGCTGGAGTTGAAAATTTCGCACAACTGGCAGCAAGATAAATTCTTTTTAAATACTTTATTAGAGCAATCTCTTTGTTACAAAAGATTAATTGATGGTTCGATGTGTTTATCTCGATATATGGTTATTCGACTATACAGTAAGGTTAGTTAATGAGCAACTTGTTTGCATACTGCATTTATACCGAGCTCTAGTGTTACAAAGGATTAAGTTACTGTCAGTCAAAACGCGATTGTATATACAACTTTTATCAGGAAAAATTGGTTATTTAAAAAAAATATTTGCATCGGCACCGATTATTTTTGCCGATACCCGATTATACCGATTGTGCTAATAATCGGCCCGATTACGCGTACGGGCGATTAATCGGTACAGCTCTACTTGTAACTGCTATGGATGGTCCTTGAGACATTATTTTTACAAAAATCTTTTTTATTTCATATATTTTTTTTGCATATTACAATGATTTAAACTCCAAATTGGTCACTTGATCTTACTACTGGAAATTTTTGGAAGGCTTCTGCTGAAAAGGTTGTTGTATAGATATGTGGCTTTCACTCGAACAGTATTGCAGTTTATTGCAGGTTTTTAACTAAATTTATGCTTAATTCACTGCCAGCCTGTTACCAAAATGACCGTTTAGAAACCCTTGATGTTATTACTCTTGCATGTTAGGTGGAGTTGGCATGGGATTTTGACTGAAACATTTCTTGCAGTATTTCACTGGTGTTTGATGAAAATGGTGCAGATGAGACCACCAACATGACTGTACTTTTAAGAAGGTGTTTGAAATCCAGACCTAATTGAACTAATCTTATAGTTTACTAAACACTATATCATCATTTGCTACAACCTATTTTGTAGAAAATTTAATTACACAGATGCAATCTTGCAAAATATGTTTTCTAAATTTACATGTAAATTTAAATAGTTTATATTTATTTAGATAACTGAACTCAAGTCTACCTCACAAGTAAAAATAATTCCTGCAGATTTTTTAAATCATGACTTGAATCAGAATTGGATGTCTTTACTCCACACAAACGCTATCCAAAAGTGCAACATCCCATGTATCACCCTTGTGTGACAGTCATTCGTCAGTTGTAAAATGGAAAAAACTTGGATTGTTTGGCCAGCACATGTATTGCCACATTGTAAACAACTGATTTTGCTCTTGTTGGCATTGCACAGGTAGTTTTAGGTGAAAGTAAATAGTTTTTGGAAGTGAACAGGTA
The DNA here is from genome assembly GCA_029339505.1 of Unio delphinus. NCBI lineage: Eukaryota > Metazoa > Mollusca > Bivalvia > Unionida > Unionidae > Unio > Unio delphinus. Next base: position 7,231,356 of record JAQISU010000029.1, on the reverse strand, counting down.
AAAAATCTCACCATCATGGTTGTGTAGCCTAGGGTTAAAGCCCTTGTTTAATCCACCTTTGACGATACAGGATGTTCATCGTTTTTGTAAATTAATAATTGTATGATAGCTCAAGCTTTATTCACTGTATCATTAAAAATTTGCCATGAGGTCAATCCATTCACTTTATTGTAAAATAATCTCATTTTCATGAATGCATTTGATGGAATATTTTTTGCAGAATTATTTGACAACTATATGCAACAGGATGCACATGAATTCCTCAACTATCTTCTGAATCGAGTTGCAGAATTATTGCAGGGTAAGCTATTTTGTTCATATCTCAACTAGTGATCAGGCAGAAAAGCTTGCGGGATGTTTTGTCATCTGTCCATTCCTTAGCATAAGTTTGTTTATTGTTACTTCTTCTACCATATTTTTGCGCATTTAAGACGCATCTAATTATAAGACGCACCCATATAAAAGACGCGGGTTTTGACGATTTGTGTAAAAAATATTTTAAATAAGACGCCCACAAATATAAGATGCACGCGGCCTAGCCATCTGCTGAACTGAGCAATTGATCTCCAGTGGTTACCTTTCCTTTATCATAAATGAAAATTTGTCCAATATTCCATCACCCGTCGGATGTAAACAAGGCTTCATTACCATTTTTAGTTGAAATCAAAGGCCAATAGCGGATGGGTTTAGTACCTGGTATCTAGAATCTAGAACAATAAACGCCGAATGTAAAGGCGGCTTCATTGATCCGCTAGGTCAAGCCTTCAGCGGGTGGGGTTAGTACATAGACCAATAAACGCCTGATGTATGCGGTTAGCATATATAAACGTGGGAACAGTCTCTTGTTATATATAAATGAGTGATCAATTTGCTTAGCATTTTTAAAATTTATAAAATTGTCACGATGCCGAAGCGAAAATCATATACGGCATGGGAGAAAGTGAAAATTACGACAATCATCAATGGCTTCAGAAAGTGGGATAATTCCTGAACTGGCTAGCTATATCAATTCTTTGGACGACGACTCAGCTGCATCCGATACCACTGACGCCAATGAGGATCAATTAGCATCAGTTATGGAGTTATTCCGCGATGACGACAGTGAATTTGATTCAAGTTTCGGTGGATTTGAAGCTGAAACTGATGACAATGAAAATGAAGATGAATAGAACAATACGGTACATTGATTTTTGATCAAGTCAAACAATATTTAGTAACAGTTTATTATATTGTGAACACTTACCCAATTGTTTTTACAACTAGGAATGAAAATCGTGAAACGTGAATATCGACCGCAATAATCGTCCTTCAATATCACACACTGTATCGTTTGTTCGTTCGTGTTAAAAAATACTTAGATAAGACGCCCATTAATATAAGATGCACCCTGGGTGTGGGGTACATAAAATTTTGTATAAGACGTGTCTTATATACGCGAAAATACGGTAACTAGATGGATGATTGCAATGATACTTAACACACATTCATCCCTTGATCTAGTTGGTGATAAATGACATTGGTGCCAGCCTGATCTGTAATATGATCTTGAAATTTTGTCACTTCTTTTCTTGAATGAATGGTCATATTGTCACAGGATTTTTGCTGAAAACTTAATTATGATGTCTAGTTGGTCTTAAACAGAAATGTTGCCAGTCTGAGTCCACTATAGGAGTCATCTTAAAAATGTGTTTTATTGCTACGCCTCCTGAATATAAAGTCGTATTGATGGGGTTGTCACCTGAAGATTTTTAAAAATACTTTTCAGTTATGCCACTTTTAAGTTATTGCCACTTGCAAATCCAATATGGCTGCTGCAATGGCCATTTTAAGAATCTTGTTTTCACTACACTTCCATTAATGGTGATATCATGGTTGGGTTATTATTAAAATACTTTACGATATTTAGTTGGTCCAAAATGAAAATGGTGTCACTCGGACAACCAGTATTGCCATCACAGTTGTAATCTTAAAACTTTTGTTATGAATACTTCTAAATGAGCTGTCATATCAGAAATGGTGTCACTTGGACAAGCAGTATTGCCATCACAGTAGTAATCTTAAGACTTTTGTTATGAATACTTCTAAATGAGCTGTCATATCAGAAAGGTTTTCACTGAAAGATATTTATGATACCTAAGTGATCATTAGGGCTATCAACGGGTAATTGGGTACCCGACCGTAGCGAAAAACCCGGGTATTGAAAATTAATGACGAGTACCCATTCACAAAAATAAGTTGTCGACAACACCAAGTTGTCATCTGACCCTTGCCACCCCATTTTTGATATTTTTTATATTTGGACATTGATGTTGGGGTGTAGGTTCAGAGCGCATTTCCTATCGAAAAGTTGGAATTCGCCGACACCCTTTGATGTCGGCATGACGTAGCCGATTACATGCCGTCCCAGCAAATTTGAACGGTCTTTTATTGAGATATACCTGCATGAAATTGATAGGAATATAATATATTTTTTTCAAAAATCGTGAGCATAGCATTTGTTATGCCTTTAATTCGCTGACAGACGAGACGAAAGTACATCATTGCTGAAATTTGACCCGGATCTGGCCATTTGCATTCTTAATCACGTGACTACACAAATCTCGCAATCTACATGTCAGTGATATCAGCGGTCATACAGTCACGTGATATCGACAATAAACAAATTTCCAAAGATGTTGTACATATAATTTGGACATATTATATAGTAGCCACATAAATAAATATAATCTGTTCACTCCTCACTAAGCCATACATATGCTATAAATAGAATTGGAGGGAAAGTAGAACAAATTTTGCTATAAATATAACATGATACTGTTAGTAAAGTACAAATCCACGGACAAGCGTACTCTTATATTGTAGTTACGTAAAGCAGTCTTTTCTAAAATATTGTCTGTGGGATTAATGGAATGTTAATATAAACGAGAATTATGGAAGGTGGAAATACCTAAAACGTGTAATCCATATACGTTTACGCGTAACACGTAATTTAGTGAAAAAATCTAATTGATTACGCCAAAAGCATAATGGTTGGCATGTATGCATCTGGGTACAAAGCTTAGTCTAAATAAATTCACTGATTAATAGCGTGCTGTCCGATCATTCGCAGCTACCACGGTGCGGACACTTCAGACAGAGTAGTGCATTACACGGTTGGTCTCTGCCGCCAGTCAAAATATAAAAGCAAAGGCGGAGAACAATTTGTTGGTGAAGGGTTGTACATTTCTTTCATGTTCTAATGAGTTAAACGGAGCAATGGGTACCCAGGTAAGTTTTCCATGGTTTTTGACAGCCCTAATGATCATAAATGAAAATGCTGCCAATCTATCCTAGACAACTGGTTATCTTAACAATGTTCTCCAGAAGACTTCCATTGATATATAGTTGGTATTAAATTTAAATGGTGCTAATTTCACATCCAGTATGGCCACTCTGATGGCCATCTTGAAAATCTTACTGCTTGTCATCCTATATAGAAAGTCATTTTGACAATGTATTTTCATCAGAAGAATTCTTAGAGTGTCTACTTGGTCCAAAATAAATGAAAATGATGCAAGCTATCAATAAGGCAGCTAAGTGGTTAAAGCATATGCCATTGATTCAGGAGGTCACATGTTCGAACCCCAGTTGAATTATACCAAAGACATAAAAATGGTACTAGCAGCTACTTCGCCTAGCACCCAGCATTATGAGGTTAGTGTTAGGACTGGTTAGCCTGGTGTCAGGATAATGTAACTGGGTGAGACATTATGCTACATGTCTTCTGCATTATATCCCAGCACTAGACATCACTGTAAACTGCCACACTGCAGACATCCTAGCAATATGACTGAAACACCAAAAAAAAAAATCCTTTATGCAGTGCCAGGGTCCATAGCGAGCCTTGAAAACCTTGTAAAGCCTTGAAAAATGAACTTGTCTCTCAAGGCCTTGAAAACACCTTGAAAATTCAAAATATTGTCTGGGTACCTTGAAAAGCCTTGATTTTCTTGAATAATAAATATTTTTTGTTTTACAGATTTCAGTAAAAAAGAAAACTATTTAAAAAAATAAAATATAAAAAATCCGATCTCTCGTTACATTTGTTCCAGATCAGAAATTTCCACAACACGCCACTGCGCAGTCATATGTTTTGAACTTCCAGTTCGAAGCGCGGATGTAGTTGCATTTTAAATTTGGATCATTTGTATGCTTTGAAACACAGGGGCTCGTTACAAAGCAAATTAGGAGTATCCGTCCATGAATCCGGGTCTAACCTGTAACAATTTAAAGTTATATTGATACAGGTTAGACCCTGATTCATGGACGGATATTCCTAATTTGCTTTGTAACGAGCCCCAGTGCTTTGAAATGGCGGGCTGCTGATTCCAACTTCGGTGGCTAGATGAAGAAAAATATAAATTCTGGATAATGCGATCTTTCTCAGACAGCTATGCAAAAGGCAAATTATGTCAGAAAGATGTTCATTTATGTGCTATGGGAGAGATTGCTTTACGATCTCATGCATCTGGAAATAAAACACCAATCTTGAGTAACGGCTTGAAAAACAGTTTGATGGCAAGCTACAAGAATTTAAAAAAAATCACTATAAAATATCGTGGACTTTGTAAATAGTGTAGAATAGACTGTAAAATATACATTATTCAGTGACTGTACAGATGTAGGATGTGTAGTAAAATGGGAATGAGATCAGTGATCATATTCTTGACTGTCTTTTTAAGCAATACATTTGCAAAAAATATTTCTCATATGAAGTATAGCAAGTATTAACTTATTTTTTTTTTTCATTTCTGTATCCTTTAAAATTAATGTAACAATGCACCTTGAAAACCATGATTTTGAACCTTGAAAATCCTTGAAAAACTCTTGGAATTTGTGAAAGAAATTTGCTACTAACTCTTCTTTAGACACAGGCCAAGGACTGGTCACTGAAATTCCAAAAGCTTGGACTCCAATTTCCACATGCCCAGAATTTCCCCTTTTTCTCTATTGTCACACAATGTGGCAGTAGCTACAATTTGTATATAAATTTAATAGGGTTCAAAAGGGTTTGAAGGTAATGCAGGTGTTGTTAGTGTTCATCACTACATTCAAACTTCTCTGCTGAATACTGGTCAGAATTGATTAAGACTTTTTTTTGCTGGCATGCTTCACTAAGTAGAACAAGATCAACCATGAGTTCTGAAATTTATTTTTGTTGGGCTTTGCTGATACCTCAAAGAAACGTTGCCACTGTTCGCAAACTTAATCAAAAATATAATTCATATGGCTTGACATAAACATTCTTATTCAGCGCAATTAAATGTAATAACTTTTGTTCTTGTACATGCATCTAGCATCTCCTTAATCTCTTCCTGAACCTACCTATGCAAATTAGCACAATGGGCTCAACTACTGACGCCTTCGAAGACATCTACACTAGCTATTGTCAGCCAATTAAAATGTGCAATGGTAGTTTATATATATACTATTTGCCTTTTGATTGCAGCTATTTAAATTGACCAATGGATAGCTTCACATCAGCTTTAATCACATCAGCTTTAATCATGGTCGGCTGCTGTTTATAAATGCTACATGTAATGGGCATATACTGAAAGTAGTGGGGTATTTTTTCTTTCCAATTTTAAAGAATACTGAAATTCTTTTCATGAAACGTGACCATGTCAGTGAGGTTTGGGAGTTTAAAAAAAGGTATATTTAGCATGACACGACATGCTTCAATTTGATTAAAATAAGTTCTTAATTTCACATTGGACAGTTGTAATCTGATTGAGATGAATAAAATTACCAATGTTTTTAGGAAGTGAAGTTTATTTAAGACTTGTGTCTTATGATTAATTCTGAACAAATTCAATAAAATTACCAATGTTTTTAGGTAGTTAAGTTTATTTAAGACTTGTGTTTTTTTAATTGAATACATATGTCAATTGCTCTGGTGGTCTGCTACATGCATGTGGCATGATACCTCACTGCTAGACATTACTATAAACTGTCTAGCTGCTGACGTTCTAGCGATATGACTAAAATTGTTAAGCTACATTAAAAATCTAAATCACTCACAAGCACATATGTTATTCTTAATGGTATTTAAAATTTAAAACTAATATCACATTTATACAGTGAAACCTGTCTTGAAAGACCACTGCTATGTGTGACCACTTGTCTTAAGAGACCATATTTTCAACGTACAAATTTAATGATTATATAGCATTGTGACCTGTTCTGTATTCTTTGGTTCATCTTAAACATTGTTTTTTTTTCTTCAGAATAATTTATGAGTAGAATAATTGCTTTTTTTTACTTTTTATTCCCAAGCATAACATTCATAGGTTATATCGTGTTATCCTTGTCCATTCAGCTTTCAGTAACAAATTAGGTTTCTTTTTCAGGCATTAAGGTGGGGCATATTGGCTCTGTGAACATTTTGCAGAATACTTCATATGATCTTTAGACAAGAAAGTCATTTTTCTAACTTTATTCACAAATTTCAAAGAGAATACTTGAACAAATTAAGATCAAAGTGAAATTTAATGTTTTATAAGAAAATAAAACTGTGAATGGGGTAGTGGAGGCAGATATTATGTAGCAAATTTAATTTTTAATGTTTGATTTGTTTTGTAGTTGACAAAATTTAATAACAGCAAAAAGGTTGTACAAATTTTTTTAAAAATTTTTTTTCAGCTGAAAAACAAGGGAACAAAGGTAAGAATGGTGAAAATCATTCTAAGCCAGAGCCAACATGGGTAGAAGAATTATTCCAGGGAACTTTCACAAATGAAACACGGTGCCTCAACTGTGAAACTGTAAGTGCTTCTCACCAATTTTAAAATGTACAAAATCAAAGAAAAGTAAGGAAATGCATAGTTTGCAGTTTTAACTTGACAGCCACATTCTCTCATTTGTTATATGGATTTTAGATTGACTGATGCAATGCTTTCATTTTACTGATTTTTATGGATTTTTATTTCGCTCACTTGACCATAAGACCAGGAGCTTAGGGTATGGCTTATTGCCCTTGTGAATCATGCAGTTTGAAGTATCATATGCCTACATATCATCTTTTGAATTCCTTTTCAGAAGTAAATGAAATAACTTACACCAAACTTTAAGGGATCATTCTTGAATCAAGGCCTTGTAGTTTTTAAATAATTGGTGTTGATATGCAGTCAGATATCGCAACTGGTGTGTGAAAAAAATAACCTTTAAATGACTTAAGAAAAGTTACAACAGATTCCTTCTATTAAGGATTGTGAGGATTATGCAGTTGGTGCCTGCTATAATTTTTGTATGTGTTTGGAGTTTCTCCATTAATACAGTAGTCACTAACATTAATACTAAGAAATAAACTCCATTATCTCTTTAATCCAGCCTTCTTGGAAGAAAAAAAAAATAGTTGTCTTTTCCTGTCAATATATATCATATAGGCTATGCAGATAGCATGTATGGGAATAAACTTCCTTTATAACTATCTCCACAAGATACTGTTAAGTGATACGTGTATGTAGTGCATACACAGCATTTAGGCTAATATCAAACCAGAAAGAAAGCAAGCAAAATTTAGCTGGTAAGTTAAAAATATTACCTATTAAAGACCGAATCTGTTTAAAAAAAAGCCATATTAATGTACAGGATATCCAATAATAGTGCTCCTGAATATTTACAATCCCTATTCCAGTATAGGCTACCTGGTAATACACCCCTCCTGTAATCAATGTCTACAAAACAGTATAAAATTCTCAAACCAAATAAGGAATTATTTTTTTAAAAAAGTTTCTAATACTCTGGAACTTTGCTCTGCAATAGTATTCCAGTTGAGATTAGAGATGCCCACTCTATTTCCATCTTCCAAACCCAATATATCCAGTGGCTTCTGAGATGCTTCTGAAATAAATAAATTCCTTGTATGAAGGCCTCAAGGTAGATTATTTCTTAGCTAATTGTGTTACCCTCTTTAAATAAAGTCATTATTATTATTATTATTATTATTATTATTATTATTATTATTATTATTATTATTGATGGCATTTAAGGCATTCAACAGTCAGGATTGAATAAACTTTGGATGAACAAATTCAGTATTAAATTTTAGAACAACCATTTTTATTATTTAATTTAAATAAATGTGCCTATATGACCATACTGCCATATATACTATAGATAATATTAGAACTCTTACTAAAAGAACAATTAAAATCACTTCTTCTAAAAAATTGCTAGACAAGAATTGATCCAAATTTGACACAAAGCATCCTTGCATCAAGGCATTTAAAGTTTTTGAAAATAACGCTAATGTACCATCAGGTTAGACTTTCTTTTTGAAATACTACCCTTTCCCACTCCGAAAAAATTATAATGAATGATTATAATTAAATTCGTAAAAATTGAATTTGACCATATTTGGTGGAAAGAATCGTACAAATTCACATATTTTAAGAATTGCTTCCATAGGTTGGTGGTTCTTAATTGGATTTTGCAGGGTTTCTCCTTTACCAGTTACACTGGTCACCATGTATAGCCTAATGTGTGCTGCAAAATAGTGTTAATCCTACAACCACAACAACAACTAATCTATATAATAAAGCCAACTGCTCTTGCATTTGTCTGTTAGACTGATATCAGCTAGGTTTTAGATCCCAGGTCCACTTGTGCTTCTTTTCATGCAGATTCATCTTCAAATTTCATTGGCTAATAAACCTTTGTGACTTTACTATAAAATTACAATTTTATTTTCTTTACAGGTGAGCAGCAAAGATGAAGATTTCTTAGATCTGTCTGTAGACGTAGAGCAGAACACATCCATCACACACTGTCTGCGGGGATTTAGTTGCACTGAAACCCTCTGTGCAGAACACAAGTACTACTGTGAAGTGTGCTGTAGCAAGCAGGAAGCTCAGAAAAGGTAGCGTTGTGTATACTGTAGAGATATTTTACAGAGCTTCTGATAAGGATTTATGATGTTTAGCGTTGCAGCTTGGTTAAGGAACATACTAACTTTACATGTTATCTGCAAAGAAGTCAATTTACTAGCAACTATACATAAGATAGACCTTAGTCATAAGAACATTATATCAGACTTGACATACTTAGATTTACTTCAGAAATGGTCTTTGTTTTGAAGAAAACATTTAAACTGCATTGTGTACTTAATCATTTTAAATTTCTTTTGCAGGATGCGGGTAAAAAAGTTGCCTCAGATTTTAGCTCTGCATTTAAAGAGGTTCAAGTATACAGAACAGTTAAAGCGGTTCACCAAACTTTCATACAGGGTTGTGTTTCCTTTAGAACTACGACTTTTTAACACGGTGAGTAGTTATAATTGTAAAATAATAATGACATGTATAATGCATATTCCAAAAACCGAAAATCAGACATAACCAACAAACAAGCTAAAAATGACAATTTGCTGACATGTCATGTTAGACACTGGACATTTGATACCTAGAATTATCTCCTGCATTTGGTTGGTTGTGTCAAATTTATTAAAAGTTTAACTATAATTTGTGTGATGGTTGTGTTGTTATAAAGAAGATAGGAACAAGATATTTGTTGATAAGGCCAGTATTAAAATGAAAAAGATACTAGCAACAATAGGTAGCACATTTTATCATCCAGCACTTTTTTTTAGACCTGATCAAAGAAAACTTGGGTATGATATTGCTGGATTTGCCTCAAACATTTTGAATGTAAGGCAGTTGCAAGGTGCTGGATCAAACAGGGATTACCCTTGTATAAACATGTACTCATCAGTTACATTAATCTCCCATTAGGATAAAATCTTCATTTAAGTAGAGAAATCATCATGCTATTACTGGGTTGCAGAAGTAGAGATTGGATGCTCAATCATTTCTTCCTCCTTCTCTAATGTCCTAATGTAAATGTGACAGAGAAAGGACATTCTTTAGTAAAGTATGCTCCCTGAAAGTACTTATCCAATCTGTCCTTGCCACCCTTCACAACAAATGCAAGTGTACTGTTACATGTTTCGCTCAAGCTGAAACTGGTTGTCTTAGTACTGGTTGCCATTTAGCAGTAGCAAGGGGGAATAATATGTAAGAGTTACTTCCCTTTATTCAAATGAGATTGGACCTTGGTTGACCGAGTGGTTCAAGGCTTGGCCATTGTGGGTATATGGGAAACCTTGCAAGTAGCTTTCTGTGGGTCGGTGGTTCTTCCCAAGTTTTTTTCAGGTTCTGACATGTGCTGACAGATGCCATTAAACCAACAACGACAACATTGTCCATATGGTATACATATAGTCATATATTTGTCATCTTTTGGGGAGGGCTGGAGGTAGCAGAGACTAATTCCAATATTAATATGATCAAGTAAGTATTTTCTTAGTAAAAAAGTTGCTTAGCTCCAAAAATAAAGGTTTTTAAATATTATACATCAAAAGTTAAGTCAAACAACATCTGCTACCCATCACAAATGAATTGCTTCAGCTGTCTTTCTCTTTAATAATGAAAAAAAAACTTTACATACTGACATTCTTGAGTGATGGTGTGACTAGAGTCCAGTGAATATCATTTTGTAAATAATGCCTTCCTCATCAAATAAAAATTTAATTTACATGTATAGGAGGAATTATTGTTTCGATAGGACACATGCGACTTCTCACCACAGAGAGCAGGTGATTTGAATATGGGAAATTGATTGGGAAAATTTAAAATGGCCAGTGTGACTCTACATTTTGTGTTTAGGTCAGTTCCTCATACGCTATTGGTCACAGGGTTCAAATAAAATGTATGCGTGGATGCCTCATATACTTCATCCTCCAGTTATATTCCTAAACTTTTATAAAACGGGAAGTTATCAGACATCAGTGCTTTGTAAACCTGTCTGTAGCATCTACTGGTGTATTAGAATCAAGCCCATAGATATATTTATATTCTACAGCCTTCTCAATATGTTTGAGGCTAGGTCAGAAAACTGGTATAATTAAAAAAATCATAGTTTTGTAGATCACTCAACTTGAAAAGGGACAGTAGTCTAGTCAATAGCCAATTACTAATGAGAAGGCTGATTCTTGATTCATAGAAAACAAGATAACAACTTTTCCGTTACATTACAAGATTCATGCATTAGGCCACATAAAACTTTATTTCAGCATGCTATGAGCAAATATATGTGTTACATCTTAATCAGTTGTTTTTATAAACAGTCTACAGTCCTTCCCGTTTATGTCGACATCATTGGGCTCGAATATGGCTGACTTAGGCAGATGTCGAGATAAGTGTTGGAGGGGAGTGTCTGAAAAAAATATACAAGTTAAATTTGTCAGTAAGGGGTGACCTGTTGCCAGTGAGTAGCATTTACACTTTGAGAAAATAATGGAAATTATTAGTACATGAAGACAAAACCAGCATGAAATACACTTGCATATTGACAACATTTTGGTTACCTTTATGCAAAAAATTCCACAATAAAATATTGCATTGGTCACATCCTGGTATAACCATGCTTAAAATAATTAAAATTTGCCATAGTGACCAATCTTAAAATTCTTAGAACCAAAAAGACTGCATACCCTTACCCAGAAATTCATGAAAAAAACATTCAAAATTAGCAGTATTGTTACATGCATGTGGGTCAAGAAACCAAGGTAGAACAGTTTATGACCACTCCGGTCGCCGAGTGGTTAAAGCGTCCTCCATGGAAGCGGGAGGCCGTGGGTTTGATCCCTGGCCAAGTCTTGCCAAAGACTTACACAAACGGTACTAACATCTGCCTCACTTGGCACTCAGCATTAAGATGTTAGTGTTAGGACTGGTGGGCCTGGTGTCAGGATAATGTGACTGGGTGAGACATCATGCTACATATCTGAGGCATGATGCCCCAGTGCTAGACATAACTATAAACTGTCTCACTGCAGACATCATAGCAATATGACTGAAAAATTGTTAAAGCTACATTAAAAATCCTAATCACACACACACACACACATACACACACACAGAGAAAACTGTTTATGCAATTATTAACAGCTTTGCAGTATTGTTGCATACATATTGGTAAAATTCCCAGAGTAGAACTGAGCAGCAGAGGAGGTGAACAGACCAGCTTTTTTAGTCGTCAACGATGCTTCCTTCTAGTTAATATTTACTAGGAAGTCCTAATTTGTCAAATAAACTCTTCTAGTTAATATTTACTAGGAAGTCTTAATTTGTCAAATAAACCCTTCTAATAAATATCAAGAGAAGGGTCCATTTGGTAAAAAAAAAGATGCCATTTAGTTGACGTTCACCTCCTCGGCTGCTAATGCGCTAACTAAATATTTGATCAAGTCCTTAAGATTTCACAAACAAACTAATTTGTAAAACCTCACCTCGTAAATCAATCAGATTATTAGATTGGTCAGTGAGTTTGAAATTAATTCTCGTTAACAAATTATTATGACATCGCATATAGACTAGATTAGTTGGGTCTTCAATAATTAGAAATCCTGGAGGAGCCGTTGGTGCAAATGAGTATAAAATATATCCTTGCTGAGCTTGATTTGATTGTTCGAGATTTATTTGATAATTTCCTTCGATAACATCACATACTAAATTGAGCGCAATCACCGTTGAAATATTCACATTGTTCGGAGCAATATGTCTACCGCCGCCTTCTGGATCATTATTAAATTTCAGAATATTTTCTGTAGGATTCTTCGATTTTTTCCAATTATCGTGGATTCTTTTGAACCCAATATCAATAGCATCGTCAAGTTGTTTCTTTAGTTTATCCGGATTATATCCAGGGATTTTAAAATCTTTAATCTCCGTTTTATTAATCTTATATAGATCCGCAAACTTATCATGTAAGATTTCTTCATTTAATACTTCTTGAATAATTTTCGAGTGAAATATTTTCATATCGTCGATGATTTTATTACCCGTTTCTACGACGTTGATAAATTCATCCTTGGTGAGAGAGCCGGATTTAATAGATATTAGTAGTAGTGAAAAATCATTATTCATTGCTGTGAAATTTCCGTTAATGAGAGGAACATAAATTGATTCAAAAATTTCTTTATTCAAGAATTTATTAGGAGCATAATCCTGATAACTCTTGACTTCATTGACGGGTTTTATTTTGTTGGTGATATAATCGGATTTCTTAGGTTCGGGTGGAAAATCCTTCGAATTTTCTCGCGAGTTATCCGGTGGTAATTCAGGCCATCCTAACACTGATCTTATAGAACTCTGATAAATATCTACAACATACCCAGGGGAATTAATCTCGATAGCAGATGATAACGTCGGCTCGTGAACCGTTATAGCGATTTTTGATTCTTTTCCAGTGAGAGATTTTATTCTACGTTGAAATTCAGCATTGATCTGTTCGATTTGATATGACCCAGTTGGTAACGAGACAACGTTCCAGTCTGGGGTTCCGTCTTCACGATTTTTCCACGCGAACACCAAGGAATTATTCGGTTGTTGACCACCAAATGCTACCGATCTAATATTAGGCCAGCTATGATACACTCGTAGTTTTGCTAGTGCGATCTCGCTCACGGGAACGGGGTTTGGAAAATTAACACTAAATTCAGGACGTGTTGAGGTTACTGATATCGTGCTTGTTTTCACCGGTGTTGTATTTGTTACTATTTGTTGAAGTAGTTCTTGCGACGACATTATTATTATTATTCTGCTCTAATTTCAGCATTGTTGATTTATACAATTGAGCCATAGTTGAAAATTCGCTATCTGATATTGTTGTGTCATCCAACGACGATGATATCAACGAGGATAATTGCGAGTAACCGGCAGATGCAATATGATATTTAATTAAATAATCATGTAGTTTACTCTGGCTACACGATGATAGTTTTTTTGTGATCCCAGTTAATATACCAGCAATTGTAGCCACTGCGGAAATAGCGATTGGAACTACGACCGGAGCAATCATTGTAACCGAAGATAGTATTATTCCAGCAGCAGTGATTACTCCTGACACCGAGTACACGGTGATATCAACTGTGGTTATTCTTCGTTTGTATTTTTTGATTTTTATTTGATACTCCTCACAGAGAGAACTGAGTTTAGTTTGAAACTCTTTGACTTGATCATAGCGATACTGATTCGATGATGGAGTCATTTTATTTTAAAAGCGTTAGCATTTTCAATTACAAATTACTTTGTAATTTTGAATCGTGAAAGAATTTTTAAATCAATTTAATTGTTTACTTAAATCCACTACGAATTCTACGTACCACGTTACTGAAACCTTGGCTAGATCTCTATCTATAGTCGTTATCGTGAATTGTTCAGTTGTATCCTTGTCGATGATCGTTGATATTGTATTATTGACTCCAGATGAACTACTTGATGATATTTCAAACTGAGTCGGTGATACTATTATTAATCGATAAATACCCTTGACTGCTGCGGTTACGGTTAAAATATTGTTTGTGGGAGTCCACATAAATGATCCGTATTGAATCGTGTATACTACGTTGATGATAGATTTATTATGAGGAATTTTTACTTTTTCAACAACGCTTATCATTCTCATTGCATCATCCCTTATTGCGTTGTTGAATGTTTTAAGTTCATCGATGGATTTTTTAATATCGGGAAGTGTTATTTCAATTTTATCAAATGGGCTCCCAATAAACTTGTCCATGAGGTTTTTACGAAACGTCATAAATAGTTTCGTGTGTTTTTCATATTCGGATTGAAGAGTTGCTAGTTCCAATATAGAATCTTTTATTGTGGTGAGTTTTGGTGTGGTTACTGGTGGATTTCCAAAAAATTCTAGTATGGGTTTGTCAATTTTGTCAACTATATTTCTTTGTAATGCAGTAAACTGATCAAATACAATTATATGATCATCATACTTATCATTAAGCGATTTTAATGAATTCACCGTGTTATCGTATGTTGTTAATTTATCCGTAATTGTTGAAACAAGTACACCTGGTTTGAGTTTACCCTCATCAGAAAATAACGCGATAGTATCCTCTGCTGCGTCTCGTTGTTTAACCAAAATATCATTAAGAGAGATATTACTACTTTTCAATTTACCCTGACGATCTTGAAATACAACTATTTCACCAGGATCAATATTTGCTAGGTTTAATATTTCGGATATTTCATCTTCGATTAGTTTTTTAATATCCTTGTTATCAACGGTTTCAACTCCACTATCAGGTTTCTTCAGCGATGATAAAGGTCGTCCCCAAATATCAATCATTATTATAGAAATATTTTCATCGTCTAAATCCGATGGATTTTCAATCTAAAGATTTTTAATCTAAAATTCTTTCAGAATTTTTTAAAGAGATTTGCCACTAGTATACTCATTTACTACTATATGAGGTGGTTTCGAAAATCTTTTGGATATAGCATCAAGTACGTTTAATACTTCATTACCACATATTGGTGGATCAAGCATTGTTTGTGTTGGTAACGTAGAATACCAAGTCTTCATTGGAAAATCTTTTATATAACGCATAAATTCTTTCGGCGGCGCTAATCCATATGAGTCAAAATAAATAATCCCACGTGGATCAATCGCGTATGCAACCCAGTGAGTTCCAGGTCCGGAGCTGTTATCTAGATTAATAATACCGGTTTCAACATCATTTGGTTGTGCCGGTAACTGATCTCTCATAAAAACCCCTCTGAAATTTTTTATACTTAATTTTTTAGCGGCATTAATTAAATCAAAATTGGACATAGGAACTATATCGTTCCTGGAATTCGAAGACCCTTTCCGCTGTACCATGAACTCGGGGTTCCTGGTAGTCTTAGACCTTTTCCTTTTTTTTTATACCCCTTTCCAGTTGCCTTTTTCAACGCCATTCCTGCTGCGGTACCAATGGCTCCTAACGCTGCTGCCTTCGCTACCGCTGGGGCTGCTGCGGCAATCAACCCTGGAATCAACCCTAACAACGGGAATATACCACCAGTCTTTTCCATGTTACGGATCGCGCTCGTAGAAAGAGTAACCTGAACTCCTTTTTTTTCTTTCAGTGCTTTATTAAAATGATTAGTTTGAGTTTTCGTCAGCGATAGTTTATTTCCTCCGCCATTCATTTGATTAGGTTTCAGCGTTATTGTGGTTCCGCATTGTTTAGCTGATTTGGATTGTAATTTTTTTATTTGACCAGGTGTCAATGTGACATTGATATTACTATACGACATTATACAAAACAGGTTGATTCTAAATTCAAATTGCTTTGCAATTTTCAATGCAAGTATTTCTAAATTCAAAATTACTCTGTAATTTTTACTTATAGATTTTCAACTGGTGCATCTACCAATCTCATTCGTCCACCAACACCTTCAAGTATCATTGATTTATCACTAAGAATAACAGCAACCGCTCTATAATTAACAATACCAGCAGGACGGTTTACACGAGCTCGGAAGTGTATATCAACTACGGACTGTTTCATCAAGTCAAGATGTTCCAACGAAAAGTAATAAATCGGATACAGACTTTTAAAATCCAATTGTGATATTTGTAGACCAGTATCTACATTTTGATCACGTCCCATAAATGATAGCAATCGATGATAAACTCGTGCAATATGGTTTTGACCGTAATTAAGTTGTATATCCTCTGATGGTTCTTGTTGTCCGTTTATTTTAAGTGAAACTTCATTACATTCGATTTGATCAAATATCATATGGGAACGTTCTTGATTATCCAATCGCGCTCTATTCTGTAGCGCAATAAAAATATGCCGTGGAGCTGAAACACCCTGTCGTGCTGCCAAATGCCATGTAAGTGTACCATCAATATTAGAATCCATGGTATCTGTGGACGTTGTCAACCAGCTTAATAATCTCTTTCCCCCTTGATCCATAAATGATAGCAACCGCGGTTCTACTGACAATGATGGAGTCAACACTGGCATCCACAGTGATAGTTTTGTTAAATTTACTCTACCATCGGCAACGCCAGCAGCGTGCCAGATTGCATTATTATCAGTACCCTTTCTCACTAGTGCTACAGTATGCTTTACTCCATAAATAACTTTTCTGACGTTTCTACAAAATCCAAATATGTGATGGAGCGGAATCGCACATGAAAACTGTCGACGCTCTCCCTGCAATGTTCCTTTTCGTGTTGCAAACCCTAAATTGAAATTATTATTAACGCTTCCGAGAATATCAAAGGTAGCACCTGGTCTGTCTCTATGTTCAGAGGTATCAAGTTGTGGATCAACTGCAGTAGCTCTTGGAGTATGTATTTTAATATACGGAATGTGCTCAGCGTGATCAGTGATATCCTTAGAGAACATCATAGATGGACCAGCCGATCTAGTATAATCATCAGAATATCTCGCTAGCCCTAGTATTGTTGTTGCTACATCAACTTCACGTTCAATAGATTCGATTTCTTTTCCATCAATGAGATATCTTGCGCTTTCAAATAAAGCCATGATGCCATTGTTAACAAAACCAACTCGGATAGTTGGGTCATTTGCATATGGTGTATCATTATACTGTAAAAGTTCACCTTCGACTTCAATAAAGGCTTCAGCGGGTAAAAAGTATTTACTAGTATCATGAACTTGAAGTTCAATTCTTCCTCGAAGATCAGGTTGTACTGCGTGATAAGCAAAAAATTGATAATCACGTACAGAAGTATCTTTAAGCACTGGGGCTTCCATGTCAAATGCAACATCAGGGTTTTGTTTGAACATTTTTATTATATATCCGATGGTCTAAATCAAAAATTCTGAAAGAATTCTGAAGGAATTTTGAATTGAAAACCCAAGGAATTCATTTAGAGAAAATCGATTTTCATGAAATTATGTCGACGGATTAGCCAAAAAACAATACAAAATCAATAAAAAAAACATCGAAAATTCGATGAAACAACATAATTTTAGCCTCACATGATAAAAAATCTGATCAAAATCGATTTTCTCTAAATGAATTCCTTGGGTTTTCATCCTCGATTTTCATGAAATTTTGTCGACGGATTGCATAAAAACACTAGAAAAATGAGTAAAAACACTAGAAAAATGAGTAAAAAAAGTAAAAAATCTAACAAAATTAGCAAATTATAAATATTTTATAATATAAAAATAAATATTTAGTTGGGTGTATTTTAATAATGATGATGAAAATATCTGATAATGAAGATAGCGTTAGTAGAATCACAAGTGATTCTGACATTAATGTTTCTGATACAAGTGATTCTAATGCTAGTGTTTCTACAATAACCATAACAACTGAGCATCCTATTCAAATAAATAGAATTACAAGTGATTCTGACACAAATATTAGAAACACTAGTGTTTCTACAATAACTATCATAATTGGAAATCCTGTTCAAATAAATATTTCTAACGTTTCCGGCGAATCTTCTTAAAACCACTTCCCGAAAGCCCACTTCCCGGAAGCCCACTTCCGGCTATCATATTTGCTGTTATATTATCCTGGGCGTTAGTCATTAACGACTGTAGTTTTTTATCCACGGCGTTATTTATTATTTTACTAACCTGTGTAGGCATTACTGCAGTAGATGGTAGTGAAGTCATTCCGACACTAGTGTTTCTAATGCTAGCATTTCCACGTCGAACTAGCGCTGTTAGTTTATCCCGAGCGGCTGAAAACGCCTTACTAGCAAGATCACCAACAGTGTTAATACCCTTATCTCGGATAACATCAATTGCTTTCATTGCTGCCTGTTTTGCAAATGGAGCCACTTTTGGAGCCATTCTTGAAAATAATCCCATTATAGTATTACCGAGACCATCTCCATAGTATACTCGGTATTTTGGCAATCGTGAGTTTACCACGTAGACGTTAGTTGGTTTATCATGGTTGTAGTGTATGATCATTCTCTATTCAATTGCTATTTATCTAATCGCAAAATCCGTAGGATTTCCAGAAATGCTTTAGCATTTCCAGTGACATTAGTCACTATGATAACCGTAGAAATTCGAAGAATTTTCGGCTAACTCCTCAATGAAATCTCTATATGTTGCAATATCCATGATACCACCTTGAAATAATCGCCTACAGATATCAGCAGCTTCATTGATTATTTCCAGTGAGTTATTCCCGGCTCGTTTTCCTCCTACAAGTATTTCTAATCGTGCTATATCACCGAGAATATTACCGGGACATGTTACGTTAGAGTTTCCAACTAAGCCACTGCCTGTTTTTGAAAATTCTTTGGATTTTTTAGTGATACCAGTTGCACCCTTCAGAGTTTTACTCTGGGAATCAGCCTCTGCCATTATTTGTATTTCATCAGGGATTGGGTCTGCTGTGTATACTGGTGGTGGTACTGTGATCCCCTTTATCATAGCTATAAATTGGTCATAATCAGATTTTATTTTTTTGTTGATTTTGTTTTCCTTCTTCTTTGCTAAAAACACCTTATTTGCCCAAAGGTCTTTATTGTTTATAAAATTTTTAGACGTGTCGTCTATTAAATACTTATCTCTCTTATCTTTTTTAATGTTGTCGTTGGTAAATTTAGCTAAACCATCGAGTGTTGGGATACTTCTGATTTTTTTTAACGCATCAACTGTAAATATATTTTCAGGATTATAGTCCCTCCTTGGAACAGCTTCTTGTTGTTGTTCTTGAAATTCTTCAGGTGGAAATGCTTGCATTTCTAGTGAGGAAATATCAACATCACCTAATCGTTCAATTTCTTCCTGAAGTTCTTCTTGTCGTTTTCGTTCTTGTTCTCGTTGTTCTATAGCATCTACAAAACCAGCAGGAAGTGTTTTTAATGATTTTTTCGTTTGTTTAGTTCGTTTTGATATTTTCTCTAACACAGGGAGAAAGGACTCTTTTTGCGCGCTTTCTTGTTTAGAGATTGCTGTTTTCACACCCTCAGTTGCACTAACAATAGGTTTGAAGAGTTGTTCTGTATCCTCTGTGAAGTCGGTGGCCATTGATTGCCGTTGTTGAAGTTTTTCACGTATGCGATCACGAAGGGGTAATATTTTCTTAAGAGCTTCAAGTCTTTCTTTAGTGTTCCGTGTAGTTAATGATTCTCCTACCATTATTAAAAGAGTATTACTAATTGTCAAATAAAAATCCTTTGGATTTTCAAATCCAAATCATTTCGAAAGAAATCACTAACTAAAAAATGTAAATCATTTTAATACTTCCTTGTTATTGTACTGAGTCACACATAATTTTACTTCCTCATACCGTACTGGTTATACAAACAAAGGAGGCTCTCTACGCGTGGGGCTCATCACCTTCAGAGTTTTCCATTAACATTTTTAATTGTCTCACTTTACAATTAATAAGTCTCTTTTGTTCATATTCTAATCCTAATTGCTTACGTACACGTTCAACGATGCTACATAATGGTACGAAGACATTAACATCTTCAGTATTTACTAAGCTCTCACGTATAAGCTTTTGGATATTTTTGATTAAAAAATATTTCTTAGATAGAACATATTTTCCTGTCTGTTCTGCAAATTGTATATCCTCGAAATCAGTCATAATTTGATCACAATCCAAACCTGAACATAATTTTACATTTTCATCCTTCAACTTGTTGATTTCAATAATAATCAATTTGAGATTTTCAATATTCATATATATATAAAAATATATTTGTTTAAATGCAAAGTATGAAAATTCTTTAGAATTAAAAATACAAAGTATTTCAAATACAAAGTATTTCAAATACAAAGTATTTTCAAAATGAATTCTGGATACACTAAGGTGTTGATCATCTTAGTATACCCAGAAGCTTAATGCGATTATAGGTGATTATGATTATATATAATGAATGAAGACGGCACAATTCACCATTTGAACCCCCTTGGTGTTTTATACATCAAGCAGCGCTCAACGGTTACAACCGACAAACATATAACAATAGATTATAGGTGAACAATGAATGAATTGATTTCAATGACAATGACGACGGTACAACAATAGATTATAGGTGAACAATGAATGAATTGATTTCAATGACAATGCGACGGTACAACAATAGATTATAGGTGAACAATGAATGAATTGATTTCAATGACAATGACGACGGTACAACAATAGATTATAGGTGAACAATGACAATGGTATATACAATGAATTGATTTCAATGACAATGGATGACGCGGGCTATTCTACATTCAAGTGTAAACAAAACCGCAAAATCGAAACTTTGGTTTTGAATGTCAATAATAACGTTCATACCACGTGTGACGGTGTGGTTTTGTTTACACTTGAATTTCGGCTAAATGCCCAATTATAATAAGAACGAATTTGTATATATACACTCATTACGACGAGGTGATATAAAATAGGTGTAGTGATTGTAATTATTTGTTTGTTTATTAGCGATCACTGACAATGTTGAAAACACGCATAATACTTGAAATAGACACTAAAAAAAATGTTTAAATACGACGTGTTTATAAAACAGTTCTGTTAATACTTGAAAAAAGACAAAATTGATTATATTTTGTTCAGATTTATTTAATTATAACAGCCAATGAAAAATCGAAGATTTTCCAATCAATGTTAGAAACGCGTTTCCGTGTTTAAGATCCGTAACTCTGTCATTGATGATTTGTCACACGAGTTATACCTAACGGAGTTATCTCCCGTAAAATCCGTAGGATTTCTATTTACGTATTATACATAAATAAACCGAATTTTGTTTTTAAAACGTTTTGAAAAAGCGGTCTTGGTTTTATTCTCAGCAACGCATTGAATAGAATACGGATAAATATCGAAATACTTACCAGCTGCGTTTATTGATTGAAATACTCCCTCCGTGTTATCTTCAGTATTAAACGATCTTACAGGTCTTTTCCCAATTGATTTATAAGTACCAGTATTTCCAGATGCAGTATTCTCACTTTGTGTAACAGCTCGTAAATTATTCAAAGAATTATTAGTCCTAATACCATCAATATGATCAATAACAAGACCATCCTTGATTAATCCATTATACACTTCGAAGACGAAACGGTGATTATAATACTTCTTCCCTCCAGTAGTAAACGTCAAATACCCCATACCATTATCCCACCCAATAGATTTCCTATTTTTACAATGTCTAACAACACCATCACGAGAAGCTTCGTAGTTTTCAATAACAGAATGTCTTTGAAATTCTTGGTTCATTATATATAATATATCTATTTGTCTAATTCGTTAATTGGCTGAATTATAACATTGGCAAATCTGCCTAAGTAATCTTGAGCAGTTTTTATGATTTTGTCATTGGCAACGTCATTGACGTCGTCAGGATTTTTGATTCTTCGCTTGTCATAATAACGTTTTAACTCTCTATAACGCTTACCCCCGCAATTAATGCATAACTGCGATTTGCCTCTTACACCTACCCCACAATGTAAGCATGGTAAAGGCCCCTCCGAACCGTTTCTCACACTCTGCATATGATACCCACAGAATTCATTTCTACATGATTTGTTACACGGAGTCTTTGATCCAATCATAAGCCATTTGCAATGATTCATTATATAAAATTTTCTTATTTAAATACTTGTTTTAATTATAATATGAAGGAGTTCAAGAGATTATCGAAAATTAAGCCTTGGAAAAATGTTAGATTTAATCTCGATAGAATCTCTGATATACCTAAAAGTCTAGTAGATGATAAACCACTATTGAGTAAAATCAGCGACTGTTTTAATGAGTTTAAGCGTGATGGAGCATCTCATACGTGGTCGACATTTCGAATTATTGATGAAGATGTCAATATACCTGTAATTGATGCTACTATGAATGATATAAGAGCAGCTGTGATACTTTCACACCTTGGTGAAATTGCAAAGCAATTTCTACGGAGGTATTTTTTTAGAATAAAATTCATTATCGAAGAGGAAGGTGAATGGATTATCAGAGATAAATTTGACCCAATCCTTAAGGATAAAAAAACTGTTATTGTGAGTAGAGATTCCAAACCAGGAATTCTAACTGGAATTGACAAACCATACTATGAGAAATCTTACCCTGTAACAGCAGTTGTGTATGGGTTATATCCAATAAATAATAATCCTAATATTACAAAACTAGCTCCAATGTTTTCATCATCAGTGGCTTTGCCACTTAATTGTGTAGCAACACGGTTAATAGAACACTTTACAAATGCATCCCGGGGAAACAAATTAACTGATCTACGAAGAAAAAAAATAACCGAATGGGAACTGACAGTGAAACAGCGCGGGGCAATGATTTCCGATATAGCTAAATTAGAAGCATTATTAAAATTTCCAATATCGGTAGCGACAATAACCGGAGAAGTATTATACGAACCGAAATATCAATCGCGAGGAACTCCAATTGAAATTATTGATCATAACAAACACGCGTGGACACCCGCGGTAAATATATTTCCACGAGAAAGAACTGTTCGATATATCCCTAAAGAATTTTCAGATGATTTCTATGAAGAGAAATTATTTGATGCTATTCACGCGTTAACCAAAGACGACCCTGTGTCAGTATGGTTACTCAGGAGTAATGAGGATCCGGAAATAGGATTTGATCAGTTTGTAAAACCAAATGGTGAATTATATCGAACTGAAGAATTAGATACTAGAATGAGAAAAATCGCTAATGAGTATTTAGAAGGAAACACTAGCATTTCTACAGAAAAACTACTTACGGATAGTTTTACTATTCCATCAGTGGTAGCTCACTTCGCACGAGAAAAGAATTCATGGCGTCCAACACGAAGTGATTTTCTCAATGACGTGAAGTTGAGTTGCGTCGAATTTGGTCATGGAGGATTGTGGAATACGAAATACTCACGTGATGGTATGATTTCAATTGATATATCCGCGTGTTATCCTGGAAGTTTTCTCGGATATGGAGAATGCTCTGAATATTTTAAACGATTTGGACATCCCACACATGAAATGACTCGTGTTGCGATTAATGGTCCATTGCCTGATTTTGATTTAACCGGATTCGCTCGTGTGATATCATTCGAATTAGCTACAGGGTTACATCCGTGTAGTTATCTTTGGCTTGGTAGACATATGTATGAAAAAGCGTGGATGCCAATTGTGCTATTGCGGTATATGATCGATTGTGGTATGCTAATATCGTTAATTGTCAGTGAAGCGATTATTTGTTATAACGCTCAGAAAGATGTTTGGTTACCAAAACCCGATCTCGAAAAAATAATTAACGAACAACGAAAACAATTTCTAGATGGAAATTCGAAGAATTTCAGCGAGGAACAAATCATAGATTGGTCTAAGAAATTATTCGAAGGTAGTAATAGAGAGGCTAAAGATCTCGGACGAAAAATAATCGGTAAATTCACTCAAGGTGGAAGATTTGATAATGCAAAATACTCTTCGAGATTAATCATAGACGATGAAGAATACAATTTCATAATATCTGATTTAATAAAAAAAGGGAAATTTGTAACCCGTAAGAACGCTTTTCTATCAGGGGAATTAGATGAGGAAGCTTACAAATCTGCGAGCGGAACTAATAATGTTTGGGTAGATGATGTCCTTCGAAATGGTAAGAAACTAGGTACGGTTGTTACCTACTGTGATGGAAAAAGTTGTCAATACACACAATTGAGAAGTTCTATGCTATCCTATTCTTGTATTAATCTATTCTCGATGATAAATAGATTTCCTAATACCGCGGTTAGAGTAGCTACTGATTCGATGTATATCCATGAAAAATATAAATCAGATGTAGCTAAATTCACAGATCCTAAGGAAGCGTGGGGGAATTGGAGGTTTAAAAAAGAAACACTACATGAGTATTGTAAATCCGCAGACGTTGCTATGGATGATAAATACTTGAAAAGTAACCATAATATCTCAGAGATTCAATCAGAATTTTCTACTGCACCGCCCGTATCCGATCCGATTTGTAGATACAAGACAGTTTATTTAAACGGCTGTGGTGGATCAGGAAAGACAACTCGTGCAATCGAATTATTCCGTAGAAACGCTAGCGTTTCTAACATGATTGTGTTAACACCAACTCACAGACTCGCCAGAGAGATGATAGCGCGGGGGGTAAAAGCCTGTACTTATCACAGCTTCTTTCGATGGAAAGGCGATACATGGACTCCTGATCGAATGGGCGATAAATTCATTCCTGATGTAATAATCATTGATGAAGTATGTACTATATCGTTGACAGTATTACAGACATTTCTATCATGGTTGTTGACAAAAAACACAAAAGTCGTCATGTGCGGGGATCACGGCCAACCGCAGCCATTTGTTGGTGGATCTCCACATGAATGGTTAAAAGGATTTGTAGATTATTATGAAGAGATTAATACCGACCATAGATCACTTGATGAACAATTACGCGAGTTCAAAGCGCTAATTAGATTACAACCGGATAAAATCCAATGTGAAATAGCGCGTGAAATAATTTCAGAAACTCCCATGAATGATTTTTGGGAAATGTGGAAGCCAAATGATTTAATAATCGCGAGTAGAAAAATAGTCAGAGACGCACTTCAGATGAAGTTGTTTGCGCTACATAAAGAAAAATTTGCAACACTTCCAGTACCACTCTGTTATAGACCTAAGGATACACGAAAGCAGAATATCGACGTTGACATTCCCGGACAACAACAAAAGCAGAATTTAGTATTAAATGATATTGTGCTGGTTGATATCAGCGTCGTTAAAGATGCATTAGGTGCTGATAAATCCCCATGGACGTTAGGTTATGCAGCAACAATACACTCTTCACAGGGATTGACTATATCCGATACAACTCTTTGGATAGTAGATAATCATATTGAGTGGTCAAATTTAGTTTATCTCGCAGTATCCAGAGTACGGCGAATAAACCAACTTCGAAGAATTGTGGTTAATGATAATGACAATACAATAAGTAATATACACACCGATGATAATATAATCAGAAAAAAACTCTCTGGTTATAAACAACAGGATAAAAAAAATAAAAGAGAATTTGACATTGATGCTGAATTAATTAAGACACTAAAGCAACAACAGAACAATCACTGCGCGAGTTGTAATTGTATAATGAGTTGGAATTGGTCGGATAAAGATCCTCGCCAATTCACCGTAGATAGAAAAGATAACAATCTCGGTCATGTCAGAAACAATGTGATGTTGACCTGTCTTGAGTGTAATAGACGCCGGGGTGACAGCACCCTGGGTGCTAATTAAGACCACGCGGTGGTAATTGAGTATCCTCAGGAATCACTTGTAATTGTTCGCGTGTAAAACCCCGCTGAGGAGCAGTTGAATCCAGTTTATAGATTGGAGGTCTACCAGTTGATCGTGTTATGCCGGATATTTTATGCGTAGTGACGCTCCAAATAGGATCAGTAGCTCTTTTTTTACCACCCTCAAGCTCTCCTGGTTCATATAAGTACCTTACAATGACATTACTACCAAGAATTGGTTCTTTGAAATCTTTTTGTGAAATTCCTTGGATTTCCATTTTGATAGACGCCTTCTTAATAGCGTTGACAGGTTTCATATTAATTGTTCTAGTAATCTCATTATTGATTGCGGTAATCACAGCTGGTAATCTCTTGACCCATTCACGGGATCGTTTATCCTGTATGAATTCTTTTGCGTATTGATATCCGAATAACCGCTCAGCAAGGGTTTTATTAAACCGTTCAACAATTGCCTGATCACGATGTAGCGCAGTATGCCCCCGTCTGATGGTGACATTATGATTTTTCATTATTGATAACACTGCACCCTGAAATTCCTTGCCAGGATCAACTTGTAACAGATTTGGCCAGCGCAGAGGACCTCGTCGATAAATTTTTTCAAATACAGAAGCTACTTCAGTAGATGATTTTGTTTTTAACGGTTCTGCTTCTTTGTATCGACTTGCAATATCAACTAACGTTAACGCGTATTTGTAACCGTTGTCATGCGGCAGAAATAGTATATCAGCTTGATGAACTTCATTAGGTGTTGTAACATCAAAATGCGAATAGTTAATTTGTTTAGGCGCTGGTAGATAAATTTGCCATATTGCCTGTTTAGATAACCAGTTTGCCGCTGTAGTTTTTTTCACCTTTGATGCACTAGCTAGTTTATTGATTGCTGCGTAACCTCTCCAGTATCCTCTCGGAGAATAATAAATAGATTCCATATTAAAATGCTAGCATTTTCAATTACCAGCACCTAACATCAATTTACCCTTCATAGCAGATTTTACCAACCAAGAAGCCAATTTTTCTTTGAAGGATTTATCAGGAATAGCATTTAACGCATGAATTAATTTTACATCTGCGAGATGTCTATGTTGAAGATTACTGCTTTTATAAGCGACATCATGAGCATGACACGCCTTATCAATAGCGTTTATTGGATATTCACCGGGTCGGGGGTGATTTTGATCATCAAGTCTGATATCTAATCGTGTTCCCGGTCCACAGTAGCTATATCCTGGAAGGTGCTTTTCTCCTGGATACTTTGCCCACGGTGTTCCTGGGAGTTTTGTCAATTTGGCTGCAATATCACCTCCTCGTTTTTTTTTAAAGGTTTCGTGGAAGTAAATCTAAATTTCTTTGTACTACATTGTACGCATTTACCAGAAAGCGCTGATCGATTATTTTTCGTTGTAATCGTCGTCAAGTCATTTGTGCCAGTACGCGTCCTACATTTCACACAATATAAATACATAATTATATTATATAACGGCATGAATGTAATTGATTATTCAGCTACGAGACGACGGGAACCTATTAGACACCATGCAATGTTACCAAATTCTATTCGCGCGATTATCATCGGACCATCTGGAAGTGGTAAAACACAATTGCTACTTAATTTGATAACGAGATGGATGAAGTGGGATAAATTGTACATGATTGCTCCGAGTGTAGACGATCAACGATGTTATGAAGTATTAAAGGATTTTAATGATGCCGCGCAAGAAATTAACGGCGATGGTGTTATTGAGTTTATAACCGATATCGAAGAGGCACCTAGTATTGATGATATTGATGGAAGTATTAACAATTTAGTCGTATATGATGATATCATGTTAGATAATCAAAAGAATCCTGCTAGAATATTTTCCAGAGGCAGACATAAAAACACCGATGTGATATATATCACTCAACGTTACACTCAAATACCAAAAGTGATCAGAGATAACTGTAATATGCTGTGTGTATTTAACGGAGTTGATACTCATACTCTTAGAAATATTTGGCAAACTTGGTGCGGTGGTGATATGGATCATAATCGATTTAGAAATTTCTTTAGCCACGCTCAGACAATCCCACACGGATTTGTGACGATAAATTTATCAGACCCTCGGACAAGATATCGTATCGGACTTGATCAAATATTTAGTTAGTAAAAATCGAAGATTTTCATAGCAGCCGAGGAGGTGAACGTCAACTAAATGGCGTCTTTTTTTTTACTGCTATTTTGCTGAATGGAGGCTTCTATTAAGCATTTTTGAGGAAGCCTCAGTTTGCTAAATTAACGCCTGTAAAAGCAATTTCGGGAAGCCTCAGTTTGCTAAATTGACACTTGTAAAAGTATTTTCAAGGAAGCCTTAGTTTACTAAATTGACGCTTGTAAAAGTATTTTCAAGGAAGCCTTAGTTTACTAAATTGACGCCTAGAAAAGTTGGTCTGTTCACCTCCTCTGCTGCTAACTGTTTATGCAATTATTAAAGGAAGTTTTGGTCTTAAAGTCTTGAGTAAATTCTTTGTCTCAGACTGATCTTCTAACATCCAAACTTTCATATTTCAGTCTGATGATGCCTTTAACCCTGACAGAATGTACGACCTTGTGGCTGTGGTTATCCACATAGGGAGCAGCATCAACAGGGGTCACTACATCAGTATTGTGAAAAGTGAAGATATTTGGATTCTCTTTGATGACGACATAGTTGATGTGAGTATATTATGATAATAGAAAGTATTTCCATTCTAGATTGTGCTAGGATCATCCAGATTGTGAGAGGTGGTTGGAAGGCATTAATCTTATATGATGAGGCGATTAAGTTAAGCAAGATCTGTTCATAACTGTAATTTTGAAGAAAACATTTGAAAAGTATTCATGGCACAAAATCAATTGCTTCAGATTATCAGGTGCTTGGCAGATTATTGTTATTATTATGTTAGAAAATGTTTGTAGTGGAGATGGCATTGTCTTCAATGTCAGGGCTGTTAACATGTGAAATAATGAGAGATATTTATCCATAAGTTAGGGTTATTATTGGAAAACTATCCTATCACTGAGACTTGTCAACCTGTATGATTGTACAATATGGCTTACTGAAGCTACCTCAAACTATTGACTTCTGGAACAGTATACAAAGAACAAATGAAAACATGACTGTTGCAGTCAAATCCAGATATTGGTTTGTATCTGATCATTTAGAATTGTACATCCTTGGCAATGTTGGTATAAAGTAATTTGATTTATGAAATACATGTTGCTGGTATATAAAATTGTGATTTATTTCCCATGATGTATGATTACACTTATAATTATGGTTTAAACAGTAAATATTTGTCTTACATTCTCCAGATTCAGTTATAAATCCTGTTATTATTAATTAATAAAATAGGAAATAGCAAGAGACTTATTGTATTCAACATTTCTAAATTAAAAAATGCATGTTACACAGTTACAGTTTCATCAAAATCTCTTCCACTTTCCCTTTTCTTTCTTGCTATCATTGAAGCAAAATAGATGTGAACATTTAGTAGAGTGAGAGGAAAAGACCAATTCAAAACAAAACAAAAACATGGTTGTTAAAAAGATTGTTCAAAATTGTTTAAATATCTAAGCTTATATGTTTTTTTTTGTTTCGATTTGATCATGAATGACCTGTCAGTTTTACTTTCACACTTCTATGGATCTAGGTATTCTCTCTATCTTGATATGTGATGTTAAAACAGACAGTTCAACTGACCAACAGAGGGAGAAGGAGAGCAAGACATTGACGATTAACAAAGATAAAAAATTAAATGAATTCGTAGCAGTGTTGTGTAAACACAATAATAACTTGGATCAGTTGTTAAGAACTTTAATGTTCAAATTACCTCCTGTTTATTAATCATTTTGCTTCTCCTGTTCTCTGCTCAACTTGACTGATAAAATGTGAGTACACTCTCACTGCCAGGAATTCTACTTTAGCAAAACATTATTTCATTTTGTGTAAATAAAGTTTAATGTTTAAATCTCCTGTATCACTTTTATTTTACTTAGGGCAAGAAACAACTTTCACAGAGAAATACATTTAACACAAAAGCCAAGAGAAAACTTGAACCATTGTGTATTTTTTTATGAATTGAGTAATATGCAGAATAGACAAATAATACAAGAAAGAATAAAACCAGATACAAATGATTGTAAAATGAGTAAGCTATTTTGAGTTATTATCAGAAAAGATTTTTAAAAAAAAAACCCGTAAACAATGATGGTTTGCTCTGTGCAATTGTTTGCTTATCATAAAGAGAAACAAATTAATTTTTGTTGTATTTTTTGTATGTACAAAGGATTTTTTAATCCAAAATTAAAGTTTAAAATTATATATGAATGAATATGTTTGAGGAAGAGATATGTTGAAAGTTGAAGTGTTTATGGATAGTCATGAAAGAGTCAGTACCTTGTTGTCCTTTTAATTTTAAATGGATCAGAAGCAACAATTATTAACATTTTATTTTGTTACATGCTTAGGCTCGAATAAACAGTAACATAGAAAGAGTGAAAATAACAAGCTTGTAAAACTTGATAAACAATTTATTGAGTACAAATATATTTTAGAAAAGAAAAATAAACTTACGGTTTTAGGAATCAATTCTAAAATTAATCCAAAAATAATTCAAAATATTATCCACTAGAGAAATTGTAAAAGTCCTGGTAATAAAATGTCCAAATAATTCTAAGTTCGAATTCCAGTGAAGTATCCATATTGGAAGACGATGTCACTTGATTAAGTCAGTTCTTGTTAATAAAAGTCTCTATGAGCACAATTCTTTTCCAGATAAATAGCAAAATAATTCCTCTTGATCCAAACGAATTGACACAAATTCCAGTACAAGGTAATTTATAATAACTAAAAAAAACACAACTTAATATTTTAACAGCCCAATTTTCTACTGAATAGCTCGCTCCCAAAACATAGTCTATATGTTTTTTTTTTTACGTAAACAAGGGGTCACTTGATCTTCTAGAAACTATCAGAACAAATTTACGTTCAAAAACTCACGTACCCAGTGTATGACCAAACTAAAATTAGAAAGATGTTAATCTAAAACTCCACAATGTCCTTGGAACCAACCAATCATTTTAAAACCTTGTTTACAGCTCTGAAACCAGATCAGAAATGAGGTCAACACCTGGTGTTCACTCTGTAAAGTACAGGTCACCCCCCCCCCCTTCAATGAACGAATCTTAAAACTTAAAATGCCAAATTTAAATCTTACAAACAAACAATACAAATAAATATAAATGACTTATATCAAATATACGTAACAATTTCATCTTCTTTTCCAGAAAATTGAAGCAAGTGCAATAGAAGACTTTTATGGTCTTACATCCGATTTACAGAAGAACTCAGAAACAGGGTATATACTGTTTTACCAATCAAGAGAGTGATATAAAAATGCAACAGGCACTAGACTGTTGCTGCTATTCTGGATATTCTGGATTCCTGATGGTGTTAAAGTAAAGACACCACCCATATACAGCCATGATCAACATAGACTAGATGGTGGAGTTGTTCTGAATTGTTGTGGTGTGCAAATCTTACTTGAGAGGCCTTATTGCTGAGCTCCACTAGTATATCTTGTCTAGATTTGCAAGATTACCTCCATGAATTTTGCTGTGAAACATAATCTATTCATTAAATCCTACGTATTTTAAAATCGTTTTTGAAGCGGCAAAAGAACAAAATTGGAAAGAAATTTTACTTATGTTACTTATGTTATGTCTTTATCTTGTTTAACACTGATTTCCATTGCGCCATTCTGTGACATGGTAAATATACTGGGGACCTATTGGAAGTAATATTTTGTTTAGGCCATAAAAAGTTGCAATAGTCGATCAGGGTGATGGAAGAAATGAGAGCCAGTCTGACAAGCAAGGCAGTGAAAGTAAAGCAACTGCTTTGTTGTCTTTTTGTGAATGACATTGTTTTCATGAAGTTTTGCTTATAGTTCTCTCAAGTTAAAAAACATTTTTCAAAATGGAAACCACCATCTTGGAAAATCATGATTTGATGTCACTTTTGGTTCAGTTTTTTATGATTAAATTTGTGAAAACAATATAAAGCACCAATGACGCCAAAGTATATACTTTTCATCTTGGCTGATTTTCTGCATATGTTTTTAAAACACATTGAACAATTGTATGAATTTGTTGAAATATAAAGCAAATGCAGAAACCCAACGTGATCCAGATGTATGTGAAATGATGGTGAGATTTAATCTGGTCATCTTACAACTGGGGTATTGTAGTTGACATATACAAGTTACTTCAGTCATGCACAAAAGAGTTTTATACAGGGTTTGTAGATTAAATTTGAACCTCAAATTTCCTCTCTATGTTTGTAGATATCTGAATTTTTCTTTAGGAACCATGTGACCATTAAAAGTGCCTAGTTTCAGATGACCAATCAGAATAAAACTTAGATTCAAATGTGAAATATTTTTCATAAAAAATAATGATATATGACTGTATGATCAATTACACACACACACACACACGTTATATAGATGCCTAATAGTTAATAGTTTTCATAAACATGAAGTTTAGAACATTCCCATTTATGATGTCTTTACTTTCTTGTAAGCCAGTTGACACTTGCTTTTACGTTTAAATATTGATTTGGAATACTTTGGACCATCCTGATTACCATAACATCTGGTAACGCTTAAATTTAATTTTCATGAAACACCATATCTGCGATATGAACACTTCATTTCTGTGCATGGTTCTTCAAACATGTAAATAATAACAAATGGCAATTCATAGGAAACTAGAGTAATGATGCTTACTCATTATTGGTTGTTGGTTCAGTTTTAAAATTGGTAAAATATACTGGGGCACTCAATTATTTTGCTTGATTTATACTGAGATGTCTTCCTTGAAGCTAACAGTGAGAAGTTAACAGATGAGAAGTGAATTATAATAGCATGTATTGAATTGAAGTGTTACAGAAAAATAAAAAATGATTTTGAGATCATATGAAGGTGATGAGTTGGGTAACCTATAGAATCAGAAGATTTAAAATGGATTATAATCATCTGGATTAATAAATCCAAATGGCTTTAATACTTATGACCTATTTACAAGCTGCAAAATCTCATTATATGTAGTGGGATATCAAATACTTTGTTGATGAGATCAGAGATTGATTTGCTGAAAATAATTAACGTAATTACAAGAATTTCAAATGAAGTTATTTAAGAACAAACCTGCCAGTTGTATATAACAGTAGGATTGAATCTGCAAGTCCATGCATATTTTTGGCTGATGAAGCACAGATAATTTTGAATGTAAATGGGAAGATACAAGATAGTAAGCACCTGCAAGTGAATTTTTCCCAAAACATGAGCTAGCTGTACAACACATTGTTTTTATCATATTCAATTTAATGTTGGATACATCATGCATAGAATATAAATGTGTTTTGTTAATCTTACCACACATTTGAATTAAATTTTGCAAAATACTTACTGCCATTATGGTTTGTGGGAATTTTAGTAATTATTTGTGTCCAAATGAGAACAGTTTTTCAAAGTTTTAGAATACCCGATGGTTTGGATATATGTATTTACCAAAGTTTATAATTTCATCTGATGTTTTAATTTTGGCTCTCTTCTTCACATTGGTCAGATTAACATATTTGCTGTTATAAATTGCTCACAAAACTGAACAGCATTGATCCTATTTGGTTTGGTCTTATTATATTGTTTAAACCAGGTCCAGTTCCTTTTACAATAATACAGCCATTCAGAATTTTCCAATATTGAACATTTATGTGGTCATATTATAGCCAAACTTATGAGTGCTCCCTTGCTAATGTATCATAAGACTACCTTGTAAAAGTCGTTGCATCCAAAGATGCTAATGGTAGGGTATGAGTTTTATTTAGAAGCAGTTGTCAGTGTAATGCCAGTTTCAGAGGTTTAGTGATCCATCCAGATAGATGGGATGAAGTGTTTATTAACCGAGTAATTGTCTCAGTTGCAAAGTCACTGTAAATGAAAATGCAATGAATTGGTAGAACTAACACTTCAGATCTGCTACTTGAAGGCAAAAGTATATGTTTAAGTAATAATTGTGCATAATTACCTACAAAAATGTCAATGTTTTATTTATAAAATTCGAAAGAGTGCTAGTATTTCATCCAATAAGAAAACTTTCTCGTCAAAGGAGCATAACAGTGCCAGTTTCATCACTACTATGAATTAACATAATGAAGTCAGCATTAGGGCTGTCAACGGGTACCCGGGTACTCGGGTACCCGACCGTAGCGAAAAACCTGGGTATTGAAAACATAATGACGAGTACCCGTTCACAAAAATAAGTTGTTGACAACACTATCAAAATATCATTTATCATCAGCACACTGGTCAGAGTAGTCCGAGTTTCCTCTGACCCTTGCCACCCCATTTTTGATAGTTGGACATTCATGTTGGGTTGTAGGGTCAGAGTGCATTTTCTATAAAAAAAAGTTGGAATTCGCCAACACCATTTGATGTCAGCATGAGTAGCAGCTTACATGCTGGCCCAGCAAACTTGAACGATCTTTCATCCAGATATATCAGCATGAAATCGATAGGAATATGATTTATTTTCTCAAAATCGTGAGCAGAGCATTTTTTATGCCTTTAATCTGCTGACAGACGAGATGAAAGTACATCATTCCTGAAATTTGTTCGGATCTGGCCATTTGCATTCCTAATCACGTGACTACACAAATCTCACAACCTAGGTAATACAGTCACGTGATATCGACAATAAACAAATTTCCAAAAGTTGTTGTACATATATTTTGGACATATTATATAGTAGCCACATAAATATAGTCTGTTCTCTCCTCACTAAGCCATACAGATGCTATAAATAGAATTCGAGGGGAAAGTAGAACAAGGTTTGCTATAAACAGAACATGTTACTGTAGGAAAGTACAAGTCCATGGACAAGCGTACTCGTATATTGTAGTTATGTAAAGTGGTCTTTTCTAAAATACGGTCTGTGAGATTAATGGAATGTTAATATAAATGAGATTTTTGGAAGGTGGATATACCGAAAAACCGTAAAGCATATACGTTTACGTGTAACTTGGTGGGAAAAAAATGTATTGCTCAAGGGTTGTACATGTTTTTCATGCTCTAACAAGTACCCGGGTAGCCGTTAAACGGCGCAACGGGTATCCGGGCAGGTTTTCCGTTGTTTTTGACAGCCCTAGTCAGCATGCATTTAATTCATTCAATGAGAATTTGTTATTGGAGAGATCTTTTAAACTTATTAGCGTGATGATAAAAATTGAATGTTTTAATTATAACATTTTTCAGTTTAAAAAAAAGCGTAGTTATGTCGAATAAAGGTCATTTTTTTATTTTATTAATGTACATGATAATAAGTTATTGAATTTGTACTTTAATATATTTCTGTGGACTCTTTATGGAAAAAATGTCCTTGTGAACTCATTCATCCACTTAAATATTTTTAGTAGAAATGCATTTACTTATAAATGAAAACATTGTCTGAGTTTGGCCTGTAAATTGATCTTGTGACTTCAAGAAAAAGATTGTTTGTCATTCTAAATACTGGAATACACCAATTAATGAATGGCATTGCCTTTTATTTTGTTTATAACTTCAGTTGAATATCTTCTGTTCTAATATCTTCTGTTACATTAAATGCCATGCTACATCTGGGTCATTGATGTTCATTCATTCTACTTACAACTTTGTGGTCACTGTAGTATCAGATCTCTTAGATTAAATACCATTTTACACTAGGTAATAAGTCACTGATGTTTATTGTACTTATGACTTTTTTCTCCACAGCCATATACCCAGATCTGTTGTTAGATTAAATGCCATTTTACGCTAGCTAATGAAGGTCAATGCTGTTTATTCGATAACTTTTTTTTTTACAGCCATATACCTAGATATGTTGTTGGATTAAATGCCATTTTACACTAGGTAATGAAAATCAAGACTGTTTATTCTTTGACTTTTTTGATAGTCATATATCCAGATCTGTTATCAGATTAAATGCCATTCTACACCAACTAATGAAGGTCAAGGCTGTTTATTTTGTGATTGGTTTATAGTGATATACCCAAATCTGTTGTCAGTTTAAATGCATTTTTACACTAGTTAATGAAAATCAAGGCAGTTTATTCAGCTTGTGATATCAAGCGAACATATTATTTATGAATTCACATTTTGTCACAAAATATCATCGCATCTGCTATGTATTCCTTAGTTTTACAGGTTATTATGTAACGGCAATATTACTGACACATAATCAGGTAAACACACACATGCACTCTCATTTAGAATAGACTTTTTAATTACTGTTTATAAGAATATTGGTTACAAGGTGTATACATACTGTGAACAACAATGCCAATACTGTGAACAATGCCAATAAAAAGTACCAAACTATCCTGACTGTAACATAAATGGATGATATTATCCCATTCACAGAAAAAGAGCCTTATCTTTTTGCTATGTGGTAGATAAAATTGTTTCTATGTCAATTCATATGATGTACAGGTATTAACTGTGCAATTCACACACTGGCCCCGAGTGGCCGAGTGGTCTAAAGCGCTGTCCGTTACGGACCACTGCCATCTCACCTCTGTCTGCGTGGGTTCGAGTCTAAGATTCGGCTAATGTAGTTAAGTGAGAAAGCTTGCCAGTAGCTTCTCGTGGGTCGGTGGTTCTTTCCGGGGTTTTTCCGGTTTCTTCCTCCACCACTAATACTGGCCGCCATGTATAGCCTATATATTGTGCTGAAAAATGGCGTTAAACCATAAAAAACAAAAAACAAAACACACACTGACTTATAGTTTGAAATTATATCATAGAAATATGGTGCAAATGATGAACAACAAAAAGAATCTCCATTACATATGTAGACATTATCTGGAGATTTACGATCTTGCAGAGTAAAATTGGAAATGATATCCTTCAGAGTTGGATCTTTTTATGCTGACCACATGGGCAAGATTTAGTTGTCTCCTATTTGTATAATAGTGTGATACAGTATGCCAATTTGGAAATGTCTTGTGAAGTATGCATATCAAACACAAGTGTCTCTGTGGTTCTGCAAGCTACATCTTGAGGCATAAAACATCGTGAATATCAACAACGTTTCTTGTGGTTCTAGTATATAACAAATTTTGTCAACCCCAAAACAATACTCTTTATTTACACTGAATTATTTGATATGAACTAAACCATAATGCTATTTCAATTAGGGGGCCACATAGCTCGTTAGTTAGACCCTTATTCCAAGGGTTACATGTATGATACTAACTCAGGCCAGTCTCATTGAGAAAGGCAGTTAGATCTCATTTCTTTGGCATGATATAGCCGATAATGTTAAAACCACCATTAAAATCCTTTTTAAAAAAAAAACTTTTTTTGTCAAATGTAATTATCTTTTGAATAGGAACTGATTTTCAAAAGCTCTATTAATACCAAGTATTAAACCATTTTTAAAACAAGTTTCTTATTTAAAATTGGGAGAAAAAGTATTTTTTACTTAATATATTTTTCCACTGCTGCATCAATGATGCTTTGACTAGAATGGTTGAACTATTTTTAGATGCTTACATGGTCTAGTTTTGAGTATGCCGACTTTGCATGCAGATGCACTAGTGTCAAATCCAACAATGTAGATATACTTTTACTTCATTGTTCGTATGTGCTGTTTTACCTTGCATTGGGACAGCAGAGAATTATGGTATTTCTGAAATTTTCTGTATAAATGTGCATAAAATATAGAGCAGAATATAAATGATTAACTGATGACATCGTGTGCAAGATACAGTAGGATATCTGCTACTTCTGTCTGGTAATTTGTTTGAGCATAACTTAAAAGAAAATACATATTTGATTGCTCAGAATGAATAATGGATGTTTTTCATCCACTCAATAAAATAAATCTTTTATTCACTCATTTCAAGAAATCATATTTATATGTTGTGTCAGATAATACATTTGGTATCCTTAGCAACTCAACCAGTTAATTGTTTTAATTTTCATACCAGGTCAGTAATGAACAGAGTAACTAACTCGACACCAGTGCATATGAAAGATTATGTTAATTTCACATATTTTTCACATGGCTAGTCTGTATCACATATATATAAGAAAAAGAAATTAAACCTGTCTCAGCTGGCTGATGACAGGGAATCTAGTTTAAATGCTTTTATTAGTTTATACATATTACATATTTATAATAAATATTGGATGATTTGTGCATTGCTTATGGGGAAGATTCTATTAATGAATAACTTAAGAAATGGATACCATTATGACATTATAGGATAGAAATATGTGGATAAATGCAAGTCGGATAAACAAAACTGGACTTTGCCGATCCATTTTGATTGCACATTCACAGGCAAAGATGGAGACTTAAACCACAATGCATCACCTGCATTTTTCCGTGGATGGAACTTAATATCAGTTTTTCATTACATATGGCTACAAAATAGCTTTCATAATTATCTTGACTATTTTAGCTATAGTGGAACTGCAGCAAAGTGGCATTTACTATAAACAGACAGACATCACAAGTGACAGACAGTTCTTTGAAGACAGTCCACATAATTTATAGTCTTTGTTCTGACTCTTAATATGTAGTTATGACACTTTTAAACAGCATTCCTGCAGATTTAGAAAAACAGAATTTATATTTCTATAAACAAAATCTTATTCTTCTAAATTTAATCATTCAAGATCAGATCTAAAGTGAGTCATTTTTAAGATCATGAATTGATTATAGAAATGGTAAATGAGATTGTTGTTCTTGTTGTTATAGAGTGTGACACCATTTTTTTAGCACATGATAGCTATACATTGCGGCTAGTATTAGTGGTGGAGGAAGAACTCTGGGAAACCCACCTGAAGGAACCACTGACCCATGAGAAGCTACTGGCAAGCTTTCTCATATACCACATTGGCCGAATCTGAGACTCGAACCTAAGCAGATAGAGGTGAGATGGCATTGATCTATAACGGAAAGAGCTTTAGACCACTCAGCCACTCATGGCCTCGTAAATGAGATTATATTGACTACACTGAATATTTATATCGGGCCTTTACAGAGACAATTTATCTGGCTTGTATGAGTAAATGGACTTTGTTCAGTAGTATCTCCATACCTTGATAGCATATTATATTGGCTGCTAAAAGTAATTGTTGTCTAATGTATATTGTGGATCTTTGACGTTATGTCTCAAAATGTATCAGTGAGTGACAGAGAATGTACAGAATGCAGGTAGTCACACAGGTACGTGATGTACAGTGCATTTATTTACCTTCAATACAAATTATATAAATATTTATTATCATCCA
This sequence comes from Unio delphinus, assembly GCA_029339505.1. NCBI lineage: Eukaryota > Metazoa > Mollusca > Bivalvia > Unionida > Unionidae > Unio > Unio delphinus. The sequence goes on along the minus strand of JAQISU010000029.1, from coordinate 7,191,876 downwards.
GGATGATTTTGTTTTCTATATTGTTCTAATGAAAACTAGTATTTTAGGAATAAGAAAAATACTTTGTATCTAACAGATCTTTTTCCATGTATGCAAAACTATAGTGTAATAAAATAAGTTCTTTAAGTAGATATAGTGTACACAGAAAGTATTTTTAAATTATTGATTATGTATATATTGTACAGAATATCCTGTTCCTGTTACATTTCTTTTTTTAATTTTTTTGTTACAATGCCTTCTGTTTTCATAGTTGACATAGATTGATAAACCTCCATGTTTTTATGTATTATCATTTGTCTGCCTGTCGATGTTGATATATGGAAGGTTGAAAGCAAAGTAGTGTGATAGGGCCATCTGCATGCAGAAGATCATTGATTTCATGTATATGTATTCTAATTTGTTTTTAATTAAACAATGGTGCATGATGTGCATTACATCTTGTGTATCTTTGGTACAAATAAAGTCATCAAAAGAAAGCCAACTATAATTCACTATGTAGGTACAACAGGTTGAATGTACCTCTCCCACACTTTATTCCAGCTAGGAATGGTGGAGGCTGGGCAGAGACTTGTTTGCCAACAGAATGGCATTCTACCCTCACTTACATGTCACATTTAATATTTATCCTACAGAAACTTAGAAATGTTAAAACATAATTTTATGCATATTATTTATCAATCAGACTACTTGTTAATTTAGGGCACAACATATTTTACTAAATATAGCATTGGAAGTGGTATATGGTTTAGTATGGTCTCATGACAGCTGGTGGATACATGGCCAATGTAGCTTAAGATATGCATTTAGAACATGCACTTAATTTGTTTGCAATCTGTATCTAAATTTGCTTTGTACAAATATTGGAAAGGTGCAAACCAAAACATCATCATACATTTGAAAGGGTTTATAAGCATGAGTGATTTACTATTTTTTAAATGAAGAATTTTTTTTACTGTCTAAATGCTTTTAAATTATATTTTTTAATATTAGGGGAAAATGATGTTTCGATTGGAGTTATAATTGTTGAGTGAATTAAAAATGACATAAGAATTCTTCCTAAAGTATTATATAGATCACTCTTTAAGAAAATAAGTTGTAACATTAAACCATAGAATTATTTCCAGCAGATCTCAAAATCTGTTAATGATCTGTTTTGAAAAACAGTCTCTATAAGTATCTTGTTGCATTGCATCCTAATGATTGTTTTAAAATAATACTTCAAGACATGAAATTACTTATTTTATATCATTTATATTTAAAAATGTTTACCCAAAATCTCTCTTTATCAACAGTTCTTGCAATGTTTCAAAACTATTAACCAAGATCATTTTCATTAAATAATTGTTCTGCAATTATTTTGAAGCATTGTGCAGCTTTTATTTATTTTATTTACAGGTTAAAATATTGCCTTTCCGTGTTATAAGGAACTAAGAATATTAAGTCCTTAAAAAGATAAATCTGATATAGCCATAGTGCATATTGCTTCTGGAATTGCCGGCCATTTATCTTAAGTTTCATCTTGACTGATTGTAATGCACATAAAACACACCTTGTTGTAATGTTGTTTTGCATTTAGCATGCACATTGTAATATAACCTTGTTTTCAATATGCTGTGTATCGTTTGTACTAGCTTGTAAGTCGAGTCGAACTGTATTCAGCAAAGGTTCTCCTCTGCAATGGCATAATGCACCTGCAGACCAGGGTATATATGTTGTTTGTTCTACAAATAGCTTCTAACAAACTGCACAGACTCAGATCTGCTGGTGCATCTTGTGATGGCAGATCTAGGTCTGTAGAGTGTGCTGTTGGACTTGACGTATAGTTACTCGAGTATATACATTACTTCATATGTAAACTGATGCACATTACAGACCCTAATTCAGAACATTTTTTTGCAGTCATTTTTTGCCTCTATGTGTTTCTTCCTGTTTTTAAAAATGTGTGCTCAATAAACAGTATATATATGATCCCAAGAATTTATTTTATAATGAGCTTAACTTCCTTAAACAACAAAATAACAATATTTGTATGCATGATAGTTGTAAATTATTTTTATTAGTTGTTTTTTTGGGTTGAAATTCCCTTTGAATTTTTCATTTTAAGCTGCTGTCAATTGGATTTTATTTCTGGTCTTGAATTTTTAATTAGAATTTTTTTCAGGGAAGCTCCAGTTCCATCGATTGATTACTTTAGTATTGACAATATAACCCATTCTACACAGTCAGAAAATGACAGCCTTACTTTGGTCATTGAATTTAAAACCAAGTAGCCCTATAGATGTTTTTTATACAGTCACACAAAATTGTGTTTATTGCCATCAGAAGCTTTGTGAAACTTTTGAAATGGCTTTATATATTTTAACATGTATAAACTTATGTTCTAGTACTGCTTAAGAACAGAATATCTTTAAATCCCATTTGGTGAAAGTCAAGTGTTTACTGCACTTATTTTCATTCCTGCCACTAACATGTGCCCTTGTTACACCTGTAGATGGTTCAGAATTGTCCTAACTTTAAATAGAAAATATTTCTCCCGTTTTGGTTTTTATGGATGACTACAGTATCAGGTTCCCATTCTGCTCCAAAGGTGATCACATTAGATCAGTGTTTTTTTTAAAGGGGAGACCCACATGCCATAGCAACACTCAAAACACCTAGCATTTTGAAAGTTTAAATTTTAATTTCCTGAACTTTTGCAAACTGGCCCACGGCTTTCCCTGGCTTTGCATACTTGCCAGAGAGGCTTATCCTAGTTCATCCTAAAATCCCGGACTGACCTGTAACATATTCAAGAGGTGTCCCAAATTTGTTTGTTCTCTGGTCATTCCAAAGCCATCCAATCATGTAGGTGTGCAAAAGCAACATGTCAATGGTCACCCAGGGCTTCTCATTGGATGCTAGTAAGTGCTATTACGAAAAGTGCAAGTCTCTTTGTTTCATGTCAGAAAGTTATTGAATTAAACTAGTTATTACAAAGGTTGTGTTTTTTTTGTTTACTTTTCTGATTGACTTAAATTTATCCAGTATGTTTAGGTGTATCAGAAATCAAACTTAAATTTTTTATTTTTAAAAATAGCATGCATGCATTGTTTTGTGGGGTATCACTTCTTGCTCATTTTGTGTTGATAATAGTTAATACAGAGAAAGTGTTATTATGAAATATCATAAAAAATGAACGAATTAATGTTTATGTCTGGTTACTTTTAACATTGTTTAATTTTATAATACAGTATATTACAGTCTTCACATACAAACAGAAAGTAAATTTTCCATCCACATACCTGCATCGGATATTCATTGTAAAATATTCTTTTGTCTAGGGATATAGTGCATGTTCAGACAAGTTAAAATATGTAAAACATTTCTGATCAGAATTGTCTAATCACAATGTGAAATTCTGTTGTGAAAATCTGTGATGGTATTTTGTAGAGTTCATTATTAACTTGTGTGATCATTTTTTTATTTTTCCTGGGCTATTGACTGTAATGTCTAGCTATGTGCAGTAAAAAGCTGTACGAAACTTTAAGTTGGCACATGAAGAGTTTGTAATAGAAAGTTATGATGCTTACTTACATCAGTGATTCCTCATTAATTATTGTAACACTGATTAGCAGAGTACCGATTCTGTGATTTCTAATACATACTTTATATCATAAAAGGAGGAAGAAATGTGCAATAAAAATGACTATTAACAACGTTTATGGGTTATCAACAGATGGCTATTTATTATATGGATTCTATATAAAAAGACGTAAATAAAGTTTTTGTTTTCCACTAAAATGAAAATGTGCTCATAATACGTGGTTTCTCGATATATTAGCTCCTACTGTGTAATAACTTTATGAAGTTTAAAGTATTTTCAAATTAAATATGAAATAACTATAATCAGTCAGTGATAAAGGCATGGAATACAATAAATACTTAAAGTAAAGTATGTTTGAACATGCAATTAGCCTTGAATATTAGTTTTACACGACTTGTGTTATTGAAACCCTATTTAGAATCTAATAATTGTGACCCATGATAATAAAACCCTACTTAAAATCTGATAATTGTGGACATGATATTAAAACCCTAATTAGAATCTGATAATTGTGACATGATATTAAAACCCTAATTAGAATCAGATAATTATGACTCGTGATATTAAAATCCTAGTTAGAATCTGATAATTATGACTCGTGATATTAGAACCGAAATTAGAATCTGATAATTGTGACATGATATTAAAACTCAAATTAGAATCTGATAATTATGACTCGTGATATTAAAACCCTATTTAGAATCTGATAATTGTGACTCATGATAGTAAAACCCTACTTAGAGTCTGATAATTGTGTCATGATATTAAAACCCAAATTAGAATCTGATATATGTGACTCATGATAATAAAATTCAAATTAGAATCTGATAATTATGACCCGTGATATTAAAACCCTAATTAGAATCTGATAATTGTAACTCATGATAATAAAACCCTAATTAGAATCTGATAATTATGACTCGTGATATTAAAACTCTAATTAAAATCTGATAATTGTGGCACGTTATTAAAACTCGAATTAGAATCTGATAATTGTGAGACTTATGAGTAATGTTGTATAACGTGTTGGATGAAATTACATTAAGACATGATGTCTTATAAAAAGCCAGTTTCATTTGCTGTTAAGATCAACAACAAGGGCAACACTAATAGTAATTATAACATTAAAATATTTTTGATTCATGGTGCTGTGAAGTTTTGTCCTTACATTGCTTCTTGTGGCTAGTTTACACAGTATAATGCATTTTTACATAATTTGCAAGCAGTTTTGTTGGATACGGTGTATTGGTGTGGTTGTGTGCATGTATCACTATCAGATTTTACACACCATTGATACCCAGTTGTGTTGTTTTAATTATCCTTTTTTTCTCAGTTACACCTGAATCAAATGACTTACATTCATATTTTGTACATATTGTGTAAAACAAAACATGCAATCCTACCAGGTTGTTAAGAGAAATTGAGCAGTGCAATTAGGTGTGCTGTCATGTGTTCTAATTTTTTGTTTTTATTCAGAGCGATTGAAATAACGATGCATTCATAGTGTATTTATATGTTCATCTGTTAAATGTAATCAGTGTGTATTCTCATTTGCTTTTCAATTAAAATGTAATATGCGATACGATCAACTATTATACTAGATATAGAGAAATATTGAACGCTTAAACACCTGATTGAGTCCTGCATATTATGATGTAATATGCATTGCATGAGAGATTTATTGTATGACAATGGCTTTGTTTCCAACTTTTATAAAATAAACTTTTTATCTGGGTTACGCATGCTTCCCTGATTATCCTCTTTCCATGGCCTCTATTTCTTTTTTAAAAGTTTTGCATCATCTTTGAAACAGTAATTTTCGAATGTTTTTTTTAATTGTTCATTTTCAGGATGGCACGATAAATACTACTAATTTTCATGATATATGGTTTTGTTGTATTCAGTGTTTAATTTCCAAGTTCCATTCTCTGTCTCTCATTGTAATCTAGACATTTCCTTGCGTTGATTCATTTTTATTTACAATCCGTTTTCTTTCATTGTTCATGCATATAATGGCACGTTAATAATGACCACTTTTTAATGTTTGCCTTTTATGTTTTATATTATTTGATTGAAAAACGTTTACCTTTGTCGTCATTGTAACATCCATACGTTCGACCAAGGACGAGAGTTAGCGTCTGACGTTATTGTCAACATTCCAGTTGGTAACGTCCATACGTGGAACACAAGATTTTGTTATTAATAGAATTGAGAACACATGAATGACATGACGAGAAAGCTGCTGTCCTGCAATACTGTTTAGAATCTCTGAAATATTGAGTATTTACTTGACAAACATACGATAGTTGCTGTATTTCATGGAAATAGTATATTCAGCACTTCAGAAGAATATGCTGAAGTGTTTATCTTTCAATATGTCGCAGTTGATCTTAAAAATATGCTCTCGCGAGACACAATTTTACACCAGCCAGTTGGAAACGCGAAATTTTAAATTACATCTACATATTTATTTTGTGTGTTTACGTACACTTTTGCGTATATGTTTGTGTGTTCATTCTGAATATTTGGTTAGTATTGCCACTAATGATACTGTACTACTTGCTGAAATAAAGTTTAGCATATTTTAATTATGAATAATTGATTGTAAACTAAGTAACAGATACGAATTAAACTGAAAAAGTTTTTAAAATTCAACAAATGATTTATGTCCCTAGATTAGAGTGAGCGTTTAAAATGTAATTGCAATATTGGGTATTAACTTCAAAATTTTCATAAAAGTTATATTACCAGTCAAAAGTTATATGTGAAGTTATAATCTCAGAAGTTTTAGTTCAAGTTCATGAGAAAGCGAAGGAGAAAGGTGTTTGTCGCAAAGTTTATCTTGCATCTATATGTGAGGTTCCAATCACTTTTAATCTAACCATGTGTCTAGGAAAGGGCTGAACACCCCTTGAATTCGAGACATGAATATAAAGTGCACTTTAAAGAAGGAACCAGAGAGCTCGTGAGTGAAATATTGTAGAACATCTAAATTAAAACCAAATGAAACAGAAAATGAACCAATAGTAAATTCTGATAAATTATGTCGTTTTTTTTTCTTCGCCTGTAATCCAACAACTATACCTAATCCAGTTCAGCAGGACAATTCAAGTCATTACAGTCACAAATTTACTTTTTATGGCCATTAAGGTAATTGTCGAATATTAATGAAGACACGAAATTGTATGACCATATATGCAACCGTGTCTAGGAATCTGGACAATTAGTGATAAAGAGTGTACTTCGTACTTTGCGAAACAATTATGATGACTGTGTATATCTAAGTAGTAATTATGGTAAATCAGTTGGCACAGCGTCTGACTCGTATTCCAAGGGACGCGTGTGTAATATCTGCCAAAGGGTCCCCTGGTGGCCAAACGGTCTAAATCGATTACTGCCATCTTCCTAAAGTCCGCGTGGATTCGAGTGTTGGGCTCAGCCAATGTGTGTTTGTGAAAAAGTTGCTAGTAGCTTCCGTATATGGAATCGCATCACAATTAATACTTCCAGTTCTAGTCTATTTTTATAACATTTTTTCCGCTCTCATGTTGGTGGTGATAGAAGAGTTATATTGATACATGTTTGGTACTGAATTAAAGGTAATTGTTTATTCTTGAGAATAGGATATATGATAGTGGTTGTCTCTGTGTATTTCGGCGCCAGTGCACAGTGTGTACTTAGACGTTAGTGATGATCCGGAAGTGAAATGTGTATTCTGTTAACATGCTGCTCGGTTACAGTGCAGCTACTCAAAAAAAAAAAAAAAATGCTGATCAACCCTTGACAAGAATTTCACCGTAAAGTCATCTTTGGGGGTATTTTAGATGAACATATGATTTGTATTGATTTTCACAATGTGGAAAGGTCAGTACTGAGAAATATATGTAGAGAACATACAGTAAAATTAATTGTATTGTATGTCCATATGTGACTTTAACCTAGGTTTTCTCGTTCTTTTCCTCCACTAGTTATACCGGCGGACCGTAATATACAGCCTAACTTGCGCTAAGAAATGGCATCAACCATCAATCCCCCGCATATATCCGTCGAGACTAGGCAAGGTCGGCTTCCACGCTGTGTCCTTCAGAAAGGCACTTCACTCCCACATCTTTGGCATGATATAGTCATATGGCCAATAATGTCATAAAAGTGACTTTCATCCACATGTGTGTGTGTGTGTGTGTGCGCGTGTGTGTGTGTGAATATAAAATTCGTTAATTCTTGATGCACGATTTTATCTAATTTTTATCACTCTTATTCACGACTGTAATTTGTACTGAGATTTTAGTATTGCATAAAAAGATGCTTACGCCAGATAAAGTTATGGAATATTTGCTTACATTCATTGACGAGAAGTTTGATCGGCAATTGTAGTTTTATTATGTACAATCGAGTAACCTCATTCTTGTTGTCGTGTCATTCAGTCAGAATATTATCTTCAATCATATGAAGCAGCAGAGAGGGTGAATCAGACAACATTTTTAAACAAGTTTTCACTGAAATCAGGCTTAAAACAATGAAATCAGGCAAAAAAATCAATGATCAGGCAAAAAATAATATGAAATCAGGCCAAAAAAAGTCAATGAAATCAGGCAAAAAAAAAGTCAATGAAAAATCAATGAAATTAATGAAATCCTCCATCGATTTTTTCGGGAAAGGGGATTACAACGTCGTTGTCACTCACCCTCTCTGCTGCTATGGGTTAACCGAATATTTGATCCAGTCCGATACGATATCGTGTTCGAGGGTCATGTAAATTTATTGTTACAAATCCGTGTGGGGCAGACTGAGCATGACTAAAGAAATTTCTAAATTGATTGAAGTCCATATCAGAACACCATGTCTGCCAAATATTTCGTAGCGTATGTGTATCAACTCCATTAAACACACACAACACATTACAATTATCGCGAATCACTTTTGGAATCTGAGTGTAGCGTTGAGTGACATAGATCACATCAGTGTTTTTGTGCCTGCCTCGGGAAAATATTCTAGCTGGGTTTTTTTGTTTATCTAACATGACATCATCGTATACAACTAAATTGTTGATACTTCCATCGAGGTCATTCACGGATGGTGCCTCGTCAATATCGGTTATAAATTCAATAACATCCTCGCCGGCAATCTCTGAAGCGTTTTCATTAAAATCTTTTAGCACTTCATAGCATCGTTGATCATCTACGCTAGGGGCAATTAAATACAACTTATCCCACTTCATCCATCTCATTATTAAATTGAGCAACAATTGCGTTTTACCGGATCCAGATGGTCCGATTATAATTGCGCGGATAGAGTTTGGTAGCGCTGCATGATGCTTTACTGGTTCTCTTGTTTTAGTCGCTGAAAAATCAATTATATTCATATCTCTATACATAAATTATGGATCTATATTGTGTGAAGTGTAAAAAACGTACTGGCACAGATGACTTGACGATTACAACTAAAAATAACCGATCAGCGCTTTCTGGTAAATGCGTACAGTGTAGTACAAAGAAATTTAGATTTGTTTCTAAACCCAAGGAACCCAAGGAACCTTTAAAAAAAAACGAGGAGGTGATATCGCTGCCAAATTAGCAAAACTCCCTGGAACCCCATGGGCAAAATACCCCGGAGAAAAACACCTTCCAGGGTATAGTTATTGTGGACCGGGAACAAGACTTGATATCAGACTCAATGATCAAAACCAGCCCCGACCCGGTGAGGAACCAATAAACGCTATTGATAAGGCCTGTCACCTTCATGATGTTGCTTATAAAAGCAGCAATTTGCAACACAGGCATCTAGCAGATGTGAAATTAATTCATGCGTTGAATGCCATTCCTGATAAATCCTTCAAAGAAAAATTGGCTTCATTTTTGATAAAATCGGCAATGAAAAGCAAATTGATGTTAGGTGCTGGTAATTAATAGCAACATGGAATCTATTTATTATTCCCCAAGAGGATACTGGAAGGGTAACGCTGCAATCAGTAAACTCGCTAGCGCCGCAAAAGTGAAAAAAACCACTGCGACTCATTGGTTATCCAAACAGGCACTATGGCAAATTTATCTACCACCGCCTAAACGAATCCAATTCTCGCATTTTGATGTGACCTTTCCTAATGAAGTTCATCAGGCTGATATATTATTTCTGCCACATGATCGTGGTTACAAATATGCGTTAACTGTAGTTGATATTGCAAGTCGATACAAAGAAGCAGAACCGTTAAAAACAAAATCGGCCACTGAAGTGGCTTCTGCATTTGAAAGGATTTATCGAAGGAGTCCTCTGCACTGGCCAAATCTGTTACAAGTTGATCCGGGCAAGGAATTTCAGGGTGCAGTGTTATCTACAATGAAATATCACAATGTCGCTATCAGACGAGGGCATACTGCACTGCATCGTGATCAGGCCATTGTAGAACGATTTAATCGGATTCTTGCTGAACGGTTATTTGGATATCAATACGCAAAAGAATTCATCCAAGAAAAAAGATCCCGTGAATGGGTTAAGAGATTACCAGGTGTAGTTACCGCACTGAATAACGAGATTACTAGAACCATCAACATGAAACCTATCAACGCGATTAAAAAGAAGTCGATACCTGAAAAACCACAAAAGGATTTTAGCGTTTCCCAACCAATTCTTGGTAGTAATGTCATTGTGAGGTATTTATATGAACCAGGAGAGCTTGAGGGTGGCACAAAAAGGGCTACTGATCCTATTTGGAGTGTTACTGCACACAAGATATCTAGTATAACACGATCTACGGGTAGACCTCCAATCTATAAACTGGATTCAACTGCCCTTCAACGGGGTTTTACTAGACAACAACTACAAGTGATACCCGAGGATACTCAATTGCCACCCCATGGTCTTAACTAGCACCCTTGCGTCTATTGCACTCAAGACAAGTCAACATCACATTATTTCTGACATGACCGAGATTGTTATTTTTTCTGTCTACGGTGAATTGGAGAGGATCCTTATCCGAATACTGCCAACGCATTATACAATTGCAACTTGCGCAGTGATTATTTTGTTGTTGCTTCAACGCAATTATTAATTCAGCATCAATATCAAATTCTCGTAGTTTTTTTTTGTCTTGTTGTTTGTAACCGGAGAGTTTTTTATCAATAATATCATTATCGTCACCAATGATTTCATCATCGCCACTGGCTTCGCCAACGACAATTCTTCGAAGTTGATTTATTTTTCGTACTCTGGATACTGAAAGATAGACTAAATTCGACCATTCGATGCGATTATCTACCATCCAAACAATTGTATCCGATATAGTCAATCCCTGTGAAGAGTGTATTGTTGCTGCATAACCTAGCGTCCATGGGGATTTATTAGCACGCAATGCATCTTCAACGACATTGATATCAACCAGCACAATATCATTTAATACGAGAATCTGCTTTTCACTCTGTCCTGGAATATCAACTTCAATATTCTGTTTTCGTGTATCCGATGGCCTATAACAAAGAGGCACTGGAAGTGTTGCAAATTTTTGTTTATGCAGTTCAAATAATTTCATCTGAAGTGTGTCTCTGACTATTTTTCTACTTGCAATGATCAAATCGTTTGGTCTCCACATTTCCCAGAAATCATTCATGGGAGTTTCCGAAATTATTTCACGGGCTAGTTCACACTGGATTCTATCCGGTTGTAATCTAATTAATTTCTTAAACTCTTTTAATTTTTCATCAAGTGATCTATGATCAGTATCAATTTCTTCATAATAGTCTACAAAACCCTTTAGCCATTCATGTGGAGATGCACCGACAAATGGTGGTGGTTGGCCGTGATCACCGCACATGACGATTTTTGTATTCTTCAATAACAACCACTCAAGAAATATTTTTAAGACATCTTCGGACACTGTGTCTATTTCATCCCAAATCATGATTTCAGGAATAAATTTCTCTCCCATGCGCTCAGGAGTCCATTTATCTCCCTTCCATCTAATGAAACTATGATAAGTGCAGGCATTTACCCCTCTCTGTATCATTTCTCTTGCAAGTCTGTGAGTTGGTGTTAGCACAATCATGTTTGGATTTTTCCCACGAAATAACTCAATTGCCCGGGTTGTTTTTCCTGACCCGCCACAACCGTTTAAATAAACTGTTTTATATCTACAGATTGGATCAGAAATCGGTGGTGCACTAGAAAATTCTGAACACTGATTGCTTTCTAAGTAATTATTTTCAATGGTAACATCTGCTGATTGAATATAATCATCAAGCATTTCCTTCTTAATTCTCCATGTTCCCCATTTCTCGTTGCCAGTAGCCTTAAAATCAGCCATTTTGCTATTTATGTAAAATGAGTCAGTAGCAACTCTAACTGCGGTGGTAGGAAATCTATTGATCATTGAAAACAGATTGATAGAAGCATAACCAAGCATAGAAGCTCTCAAATGTGTGTACTGCGGATTGTATCCATCAGTGTAAGTAACAATTGTACCCAATTTGGTTCCATCGGACATAAATGCGTCCTTACGATTGACATATAAGCCCTTATTCGTTAAATCCGTGATTACAAAATCGTATTCAGCATTGTCTATAATCAATCGTGAAGAATATTTCGTATTATCATCTTTGCCACCTTGGGTAAATTTACCGATTATTCTTCGTCCAAGATTTTTTGCTTCATTGTTTCTGATTTCAAATAACTGTTTGGACCAATCCATGATTTGTTGTTCATTAAAATCAGGAAATAGTTTTCGCTCTTCGCTAATTATTTTTTCTAGATCAGGTTGGGGTAACCAGACTGATTTCTGTGCTCGATAGGATATAATTGCTTCACTGACAATTAATGATTTTAACATCTTACAATCAAGCATATACCGTAATAACACTATTGGCATCCAGTGTTTTTCAGACATGTGTTTACCAATCCAAAGATAACTACACGGATGAAGTCCTTCAGCCATTTCAAATAATACTACACAAGCGAATCCGGTTAAATCAAAATCAGGAAGTGGTCCATTAATAGCAACACGGGTCATTTCGTGTGTAGGGTGTCCAAATCGTTTGAAATATTTCTCGCATTCTCCATACCCAAGAAAACTTCCTGGATAACACGCAATCATATCAACTGAAATAACGGTATCAGCGGTGTATTTTGTGTTCCATAATCCGCCGTGGCTGTATTCAAGACAGGACAATTTGACATCTGATAAAAACTCACTTCGTGTTGGGTTCCACGCGTTTTTCTTTCTAGCAAAATGTGCTGCAATGGATGGTACTGTGAAACAGTTTGCTAATAATTGATCGTTGTCTTCTCCGTCCCCAGAAAACTCACTAGCTAGTTGTTTCATTTGATTATGTAGTTCTTCGGTACGGTATAATTCTCCGTTAGGCCTTACAAACTGATCAAATTTGCATTCTTCGTCTGAAGTACTATGAAATAGCCACACTGACACAGGATCGTTTTTACTCAAATGGTAAATAGCATTAAATAATTTCTGCTCTGAAAAAAAACTCTTCGGTTTGGGATAGATATTTTACGGTTCTATCCCGTGGGAATATTGTTACTGCAGATGACCACGCGTGTGCGTTATGATCAATAATTTCAATGGGGGCTCCCTGTGATTTATATTTCGATTCGTATAATACTTCTCCGGTGATTGTCCTTACCGATATTTGAAATCTTAATGATTTTTCTAATTTAGTTATATCCTGAATTGTTGCCCCATGCTCTTTTACCGTGAACTCCCACTCGGTTATTTTTTTTCGTCTTAGATCAGTTAGTTTATTTTCCCGGGACGCATTTGTGAAGTGTTCTATTATTCGTTCTGCTACACAATTGAGCCCTGTCGAATATTTCATGGGTGCTAGTTTTGAAATATCAGGTTTTTCATTGATCAGATATATCCCGTAAACAACTGCTGTGACAGGATAAGATCTTTCGTAGTAGGGTTTATCAATTCCAGTCAAAATTCCCGGTTTTAAATCCTGATTCACGGTGACAGTTTTTTTACCCCTGAGAATGGGTTCAAATTTATCCCTAATAATCCATTTTCCATCCTCACGGATAATGAATTTGATTCGGAAAAAATGACTTTTTTCCCCAATACGTGAAATGATCACTGCTGCTTTTTCATCATTCATTGTAGCGTCAACAACACCATCAATTCGAAATGTTGACCAGCAATAAGATGCTTCATCACGCTTGAATTCATTAAAACAGTCTCTGATGGGTTTATCAAGAATTTTATTCTTGGGTGTATTAGAAACTATATCAAGATTGAATTGAGCATCCTTCCATGGTGATCTCATGTTTCCGTCTTTTGGACGTTTTGGACGTTTTTTTGGTCTATCGAGATTAAATCTAGGATTGATTTTTAATAATCTCTTAAACTCTTTCATGTTTCCGTCTTTTGGACGTTTTGGACGTTTTTTTGGTCTATCGAGATTAAATCTAGGATTGATTTTTAATAATCTCTTAAACTCTTTCATGTTTCCGTCTCTTGGACGTTTGTTACGTTTGTTTCCGTCTATTGGACGTTTTTTTGGTCTATCGAGATTAAATCTAGGATTGATTTTTAATAATCTCTTAAACTCTTTCATGTTTCCGTCTCTTGGACGTTTTGGACGTTTTTTTGGTCTATCGAGATTAAATCGAGGATTGATTTTCAATAATCTCTTGAACTCTCTATCGGTATGGAATTTAGCATTTTTCGAAGTCAATCTCTTGAACTCCTTCATGCTATATATAAAACAAGCATTTAAATGAAAGATTTATGTAAAATGAATCACTGCAAAGGGCTCATGATGGGAAATGTAACCCCGTGTAACAAATCATGCAGAAAAAATGAATACTGTAGGTATCATATGCAAAGTTTTCGACGTGGAAGTCTTGGTCCGTTACCCTGTATTCGATGTGGGGTTGGGGTCAAGGGAAGATCACAATTGTGTATTGATTGTGGTGGTAAGCGATATAGGGAATTGAAGCGTTATTATGATAAAAGAATAAAAAATGGACAATCCATCAGAAATTATGACCCTGAAAAAGTCTTTGACCCTGATAACGTCACTGACAAAATCATAAGAACTCCGCAAGACTACATCGAAAGATTTTCCAGTGATGTAATTATTGAACCAAACACTGAATTAGACAAACAATAGAATAGTATATATGAACCAAGAATTCAGACAGCATCCCTTGATTACAAATTATGAGGCATCTAGTGATGGTACTGTCAGAAACCGTAGACTGAAAAAATCAGTTGGAGTTGTGAATAATCATGGATATTTGAGGTTTGGCGCTGGAAGGAAATTTTATCTCAATCATCGTTTCATATTTGAATGTTTTTATGGATTGATCGAGGATGGTTTTGTTATTGATCACAAGGATTCTAATCCAATGAACAATTCTTTATCAAATTTACGAGTTGTTACACATAGTGAAAATAATTCATCTGGAAGGACTGGGAAATGCTCAAAAAGGGCGAGACCTGTGAAATCTTTGAATACAATAACTAATGAAGAAAAAATATTTAAACCGATATATGAAGCCGGTAAATTTTTCGATATTTGTGGACCCTCAGTACGATTCGTTGCAGAGGGGATTTATCGATCTGCTATTTCAAAAAAGAGCGGGCAAAAAGTTCAATTTAGTTATGTCTAATGCGTCATAATTTTCAATTAGAGATATGTCATTCTTATAGAATAATGAATTCTGAAAACATGAATAGCATCATAGTTGAAATAGCAAAATTGAAAAATCAGGATATCAAACTATCAGATGGGTTAAATCCTGATCAAATTGTGTCTGATTTTCAGGATATAGAATACGGAGTTAACAACAACAAGTATATGCTACCCAAGAAGTATGCACTCATCAAAAGAATTCAGAATTCTATTAAAGACTCTCTTTCATTTTCCAGTGACATCAGTGTGTTTGTCCCGTTGTATACTATCGTAGAAGGAATACGAAAGGAATTGGGTAACGAATACGAATTGAAAAAAGAAGTCAACTCTAAAATTAGAAACCTACGGGCATTAATTCAAGAAAATGAACAATTTTGATTGACCGACCATTGATTGCCCGACCATTATCATTTTTTGATTGTGACCGACCTTCATTTTTTTTAGCCGACCCTCAAGGGAGATGTCAAAAATCGATGGACGATATGTCAGATTGATCAAAAAAAGAATGTTGAAAGTGTGGTATTAATTATTTTTATAAGGATTTCCACACTTTCAACATCAATGGACGAAGGTGTTTTATGATGAAATAACACTTCCATGACCGTATCAAAAATCATCCGATGGTGTTAGGTCGGATTGAAAAATTGTTTTACAATTGAAAAATTGTTTCTGATTTCAAATAATGGTCAATGAAGCATTAACAACCCGATTGGCTCGTGAACGATTAGATGCAATTAAGAGATTTGTACCAATTCGTGACTCTGTCAGGAATAAACTGCAACAACGACAGAGTCTTCAGACTGATTTTGCTTTAGGGTCTGAAGAATTGTTTAAACCAGTAACCACAGCAACGAAAGGGGTTGAGCGTGCTTTACTGGGAGATGTTCCCGAGACGGGGGAATCTGTTATTGATGAACTTGAAAAAATAGCAGCGAAAACTGAACAAACAAAACAAATGGGATCAAAAAGAACAGTAGATGATTTACGCGTGAGATTTAACGCGGAAGGGTTAGCAGAAATTGATAAGACTGATCCAACAGAAATTCATACGCTTGTTGTTACTTCTTATGAAAACAAAAAAAAAATGGTTGAAACCAGAACATCATAAGTTTGTTAAGAATTTAACCCATTGGGCTGATATATTCTACAAAATCAAAACTGGAAAAAGTCAAAAAAAGACAGATAGTGCATCATACATTGAATATATCAATGCGGTGGGTATAGTGTATAAACAATACGAAGAGTTTAAACAACAACAAAAACCGCAAAAACCGCAAAGGCGGCGACAGCAACCTGCAAAGAAAGTACTCTACTCTCCTAAAAAACAACAACTACCACGTGATGATGATGATGATGATGATGATGATCCTGATTATTTACAAGAAACCGATTTAGAAAAAATGGATGAAGCAACTGGTTATAGCGGAAGTGGATTGCAAAATCCAAGGATTGGAAACACTTGTCCTGATAGTGTTATCAATGATATATCACGATTAGATGTTCTTGTAGGAGGATTCCGAGCTGGAAATAATTCACCGGAAATAATTAATGAAGCAGCTGATATCTGTAGACGGTTATTTGCCGGCGGTATCATGGATATCAGAACATATCGAGATTTCATTGACGAGTTAGCAAATGGGTATCATAGTGATTAAATAACAATTGAAAACACTATTGTTTTTATAATAATGATCATCCATTACAATCATGATAAACCAACCCTCGTCTATGTAGTTAATTCACGGTTTCCAGTTTATAAAGCATACTATGGAGATGGCCTCGGCAATACTATTTTAGGATTCTTTTCAAGAATGGCCCCAAAAGTGATGCCGTTAGCTAAACAGTTATCAATGAAAGCCATTGATGTTATTCGTGATAAGGGTATTGGTGCTGTTGGAGATCTTGCCGGGAAAGCGTTTTCAACTGCGAAGGATAAAATAACATCATTAGTAAAATCACGAAAAAAGAAACCGTTACCGTCTACAGCAGAAATGCCTGCAAGTGTTAGTAAAATAATAAATAACGCAGAAGATGAAAAATTAGCATCGATGGCTTTAACTCCCGACCCAAATATGATAGCAGGAAGTGGCTTTAGAAAACGCTAGCGTTGAAAATCATTTACGATTTAGACTCTGATAAATTGAATAAAATGTTCAAAAAGTCACGTGATCCAGCATTTGATATAGACGCCCCAGTTGGCAAGGATGATTCTGTACGCGATTATCAATATTACGCCTATCATGCCATAGACTCAAATAGTCGAGCAAGAATTGATCTTCAAGTCCATGATACCAGTAAATACTTTTTACCCTGTGAAGCATTTATTGAAGTAGAAGGAGAAATTGTAACAGCTGCTGATACTCCTACTGTACGAGCACCGTATCCAGCTGGTACTCAAGTCGGGTTTGTCAATAATGGTATTATGGCGCTATTTGAAAGTGCTAGATATCTCATTGATGGAAAAGAAATTGAGTCGATAGATCGCAATGTTGATATGGCCACAACAATCATAGGGTTAGCGAGATATTCTGATGATTATACAAGATCGGCTGGTCCGTCTATGATGTTTGCAAAAGATGTTACAAATACCGCTGGTGGAAATCAATTTGTTGTAAGACGACCAAAAAAACGTGATAATAGTGATGCTGATGTCGAGAATATGATTATAAACAAAGATGATAATTTCAATCTAGGAGCTTTAACACGAAACGCAATGTTGCAAGGAGCGCGTAAATCATTTTCATGCGCGATTCCACTGCATCATATATTTGGATTCTGTAGAAACGTCAGAAAAGTTATTTATGGAGCTAAGCATACAGTATCACTTGTACGAAAGGGTGATGATAATGATGCAATTTGGAGGATTCCAGCAGATGCTGCAAATCCAAATGCTGATGCCGGTAAAGTCGATTTAACAAAAATATCATTGTGGATGCCAGTGTTGACTCCAGCAATCACCGCAGAAGAACGATTACTATCATTTATGGACCAAGGGGGAAAGTCGTTGTTGAGTTGGCTAACCGTGAGTACAGATGTGAAGCAATCAAATCTGAACGGGTTATTCACGTGGAATCTAGCATCAAAACAAGGTGTTGCTGCGCCACGTCATATATTCGTAGCGTTACAGGATAACACACGAGTTGGCAATCAACTCTCCAGCCATATGATATTTGATCAGTTAGGTGTGAAAGACGTCTCACTGAGAATAAACGGCCAGCAGGAACCATCTGAGGATATACAACTTGATTACACAGAAAATCATATTGCACGAGTTTATCATAGATTGTTGTCATTTATGGCACGTGATCAAAATGTGGATACCGGTCTACAAATATCACAATTGGATTTCAAAAGCCTCTATCCGATCTATTACTTCTCACTGGAACATCTCGATTTGATGAGACAATCTGTTGTTGATATACATTTTAGAGCCCGTATAAACCCTGGTATTGGTATTGCTTATAGAGCGGTTGCTGTCATTCTCAGTGATAAATCAATGCTACTTGAAGGTGTTGGAGGAAGAATGAGAGTGGTAGATGCCCCAGTGGAAAACATGTAAACGATTTAGAATCAATCTATTATGTATAATGTCATATAGTGTTATTAGTGTTGCGTTAACTCCTGGTCAAATAAAAAAATTGCAATCAGAATCGGCTAAAAAATGTGGAACCACAATCACGTTGAAACCTAATCAAATGACTGGTGGTGCAAATAAATTATCGCTGACAACTCGTCAAATAAAACATTTCAATGATGCACTTGCAGCCAAAAAAGGTGTCCAGATTACTCTTTCTGCGGCTGCTATTAAAAATATGATAAAATCAGGTGGTATATTTCCATTGTTAGCTGCAATACCAGCATTGATTGCAGCAGCAGCCCCAGCAGTGGCTAAAGCAGCGGAGTTAGGAGCCGTTGGTACTGCAGCAGGAATGGCACTAAAGAAGGCAACTGGACAAGGATATAAAAAAAAGGGACGATCCGTTCACGGATTGGGTCTAAGACTACCAGGAACCCCGTATTCGTGGTACAGCGGAAAAGGTCTAAGACTACCAGGAACCCCGTATTCATGGTACAGCGGGAGATCCGTTCACGGATCAGGTCTGAGACTACCAGGAACGATTTATTAATTGAGGAACCTATGGTTCCCATGTCCAATTTTGATTTAATGGATGCGGCTAAAAAACTAGTGATTAAAAATTTCAGAGGTGTTTTTATGAAAGATCAATTACCACATCAACCAAACAAAACTGAAACAGGTATTATTAATCTCGATAACAGCACCGGACCTGGAACTCACTGGGTTGCATACGCTATTGATCCACGTGGGATTGTCTATTTTGATTCATATGGATTAGCCCCACCAAAAGAGTTTATGCGTTATATAAAAACCCTTCCAATGAAGACTTGGTATTCTACGCTACCAACACAACAAATGAATGACCCACCAATATGCGGCAGTGAAGTATTAAATGTCCTTGACGCTATTTCTAACCCAAGGGGAAAACCACCTCATATTGTCGTAAATGACTACACCAGCAATCGCTTTTTAGAGAGAGAAGGAGTTTTACAATAACATGATTGATATTTGGGGGAGATCTTTGAAACCCAAACCCGATGGCACTGCACCCCCTGATTCTATCAAGGATATAAAAAAAATAATTGAAGATGAAATAGCTGAGACGTTAAATTTAACAAGTGTTGATCCTAATGAAATAGTTGTATTTCAAGACAAACAGGGTAAATTGAAATCCAGTGATGTGTCGTTGGATTATATTTTAGTTAAACAACGAAACGCAATCGAGAATACTATCGCGCTATTTTCCGATCAGGGTAAATTGAAACCAGGTGTACTTTTTTCGACGATTGCAGATCGATTTAAAACTCTCAACGATTCTGCGTTAGAACTAGCAACACTTCAATCTAAAACCGAAGAACACATAAAACAGTTTACCGCATTTCGTAGAAATATCATTGATAAATTTATTGGAACTACATTCGATAAAATTGAACTAAAACTCCCTGATATTAAAAAATCCATCGATGAGACGAAAACCTTCATCGAAGCCATCAAAGGGGATGCAACGAGGATGATAACAGTCATTGAAAAAACAAAAATTCCTCATGAGAAAACCAATAACGTAGTATATACAATCCAACACGGATCATTTGCGTGGACACCTGCAAACAATAAATTAGATATCACTGCAACCGTTAAGGATATTTATCGATTAACACTGGTGACAACGGATCAATTTAATATATCATCGTCGAGTTCATCCGGGGTCAACAATACGATTTCAACGATCATCGACAAGGATACAACTGAAAAGTTCACTATAACATCTACTGATAAAAATTTGGTTAGGGTTTCAACAACATGGTATGTGGAATTCGTAGCAGATTTAAGTAAATAAATTGAAAGGATTTCACAATTGAAAACGCTAGCGTTGTTAAAATAAAAAATGATTTCATCATCGCAATATCGCTATGATCAGGTCAGAGAATATCAAACTAGACTCAAAACCCTGTCTGAGGAGTATGCAATGAAAATTAAAAAATATCGCAGGAGAATTACCGCAATTGATGTTACTGTGTATTCAGTGAGTGGTGTAATCACCGGAGCCGGTATTATACTGTCTTCAGTGACAATGATGGCCCCGATAGCTGTTCCAATTTGCATTTCTGCGGCAACAACAATCGCTGGAATAATTTCAATAATCACAAAAAAATATCATCATGCAGCCAACGGAAACTACAAGACTACATAATTCAATTTCATGTTGTGTCTACTGCATACTCGCAATTATCCTCATTGATATCGTCATCTCTCGATGATACAATTATATCAGAGAGTGAGTTTTCAGCGATGGTAGATATATATGATTCTGCGATGTCAAAATTAGAAATACAAAAACATGAGTATAATAACAATGACAACACCGATGGAATTACTTCAACAAATAGTGGAGAACACGAATCCAGTACAAACAAGCATGATATCAATAACATTAACGAATCCAGAATTCAGTGTGAATTTCCCCTCTCCGGTCCCAGTGAAGGAGATAGCGCTAGCAAAATTACGAGTATACCATAGTTGGCCTAATATTAGATCAAAATCATTTGGTGGTCAACAACCGAATAATTCCCTGGTATTTGCAAATAAGAATAAACCAGACGGTACCCCAGACTGGAATGTTGTTTCCATACCAACCGGATCATACCAAATTGAACAAATCAATAATGAATTCGCGCGTAGAATAAAATCGATTACTGGAGTAGAGTCAAAAATCGCTATAACAGTTCATGAACCAACACTATCATCTGCCATTGAAATAAACTCAGAAGAATACGTCGTAGATATCTATCAGAGTTCTATTAGAACCGTACTAGGATGGCCTGAAATCCCACCCCGGGAAAAAACCGTTGATTTACCAGAACCCCAAAAAAATGATTATATCACCGACAGGATAAAATCTGATAATCCAATAAAGAGTTATCAAGTTCACAGAACTACTGGAGATTTTTTGGGTCTCGGATCCCAACTAATTTATAAGGAGAAGGAATTGAAGCATGAAAGAGAGAAATATTATTTTATTGACAAACTTAAAACCATTGAAAATTTCGGAGCGATGAATAATGATATTGAGTTGTTGTTTATATCCCTTAGGTCCGGCACACTCACCCGAGATGAATTTATCAGCGTCGTAGAAACATGCAATAAAATTATCGACGATATGGAGACATTTAATTTGAAAAATATTCAGGATATATTAGATGACAATAAACCCCTATCGAAAACAAAATTTGCATATGAATATAATATCCGCGTTGAAGACATTCCAACGTTCAAACTATCAGGATATAACGTACCAGAACTAAAAAAACTTCTCAGTAATGCCATCGATATTGGTTTTAAAATAATTCATGATACATGGAAAAAAACAACATCACCGGAAATAAAAACCCTCAAACATAATAATAACCCAGATGGTGGTGGCAGGCATATTGCTCCGTTCAATGTGAATATTTCATCGGTGATAGCGATCAATTTAGTATGTGATGTGATCGAAGGAAGTTATCAAATAAATTTAGAACGATCAAACCAAGCTCAGCAGGGATATATTTTGTATTCATTTGCACCAATAGCCCCTCCAGGATTTTTAATAATTGAGTCCCCGGTGAATCCAGTCTATATGCGATGTCATAATAATTCATTAACCAGAATTAATTTCAAACTCACTGACCAGTCTAATAATCTGATTGATTTACAAGGTGAGGTTTTACAAATTAGTCTGTTTGTGAAATCTTAGGATTTTCGTCCCTCGAACACGATATCGTATCGGACTGGATCAAATATTCGGTTAACCCATAGCAGCAGAGAGGGTGAGTGACAACGACGTTGTAATCCCCTTTCCCAAAAAAATCGATGGAGGATTTCATTATATTCATTGATTTTTCATTGACCTTTTTTTTGCCTGATTTCATTGACTTTTTTTTGCCTGATTTCATATTATTTTTTGCCTGATCATTGATTTTTTTGCCTGATTTCATTGTTTTAAGCCTGATTTCAGTGAAAACTTGTTTAAAAATGTTGTCTGATTCACCCTCTCTGCTGCTTATGATGTACGATAAGCGCAATCGAATTCTCTATTACGCGAAACTGACACTGTCATGAAATCAAACGTCATATCCAAACTAAGGTGACCATAACGTGAAAGATTTAGGTTTCCCACGAGAGTACATATTTGAACATTAGTTTTAATCTCGAGGCTTCCCCTTTGACGCCCGATTTGCACTTCGAATATCCCATGAGAAGAGTCATCACACGATGAAAACTTGCTTTGAAATTCCCTGTTTTAAGATCGTGTACTCAAGCTTCGAGAAGGAGCCTTCATGTTGTCTCGAATTCCAGGTTATTTGATTCACATAACGTGTCCAATTTATTCTCTCGGGTTCGCCTGTTAGATCATTGATAACGCGAAATAGTTCAAGTTATGAACTTTTCGTTAGTTTGGTTAAAGGCTGCTCTGAAAACACAAAGCGACATCAATAATAACCATGTTCAACAAGACCATAGCCTTTTATGGTTAAGCTCTCTGGATGCAGTGAAATAGCGAATACATGTAGCAGCAGAGAGGGTGAACCCTACAACGTTTTCAGACAAAATTTTGATTGAAATCCTAAAACGAGCCTTCCTACGATCTCATTTTAACCAAAAAAAAATGTCTCAGGGACAAACCCTACAACGTTTTCAGACAAAAAATTTATTGAAATCTTAATGAGCTTTCCCTACGAAATCTCATTTTAACTAAAAAAATGAAAACGGAGATTTTTACGATTTTTTAATCAATTTTGGTCGCAACGATGTGGTCATCCACCCTCTCTGCTGCTACAAGTTTTCAGTTCTGGGTTAATAATTCTTTTACGATTTCAACCGAATATTTGATCAAGTCCTTAGGACGAAAATCATTTATGATTTCACAAACAGACTAATCGCTAACACCTCTTCTTGTAAATCAATCAGATTATTTGACTGGTCGGTGAGTTTGAAATTAATTCTGGTTAACGAATTATTATGGCATCGCATGTAGACAGGATTAATTGGGTTTTCAATAATTAGGAATCCTGGAGGAGCTGTTGGTGCAAACGAATAAAGAATATATCCTTGCTGAGCTTGATTTGATCGTTCGAGATTAATTTGATAGCTTCCTTCGATAACATCACATACTAAATTGAGCGCAATCACCGATGAAATATTCACGTTGAACGGAGCGATATGCCTACCGCCACCGTCTGGGTCATTATTGTGTTTGAGGATTTTTATTTCCGGTGATGCTGTTTTTTTCCACGTATCATGAATTATTTTGAAACCAACATCGATGGCATCACTGAGAATTTTTTTTAGTTCTGGTACGTTATATCCTGGTAGTTTAAATGTTGGAATATCCTTAACGGGGATACCAAGAGTTAATTCAAACTCTGTTCTCGACTTGGGGTGATTATCATCTAGTATAACTCGAATAATTTGTGAATTAAATGTTTCCATGTCATTGATGATTTTGTTACATATTTCTACAACGCTGATAAATTCATATCGGGTGAGAGAGTCGGATTTAATGGATATTAACAACAGTAAAAAATCATATTCCATCGCTGTGAAGTTTTCCATAATTTTAGGTTCGTTAACAACATAATATCCCTCTTGACCCTTCCCCTCCTCCTCTTCCTCAATTGGGGAGTAGAAGAAATAAAATAAATCTTCACTGGATTGGTAATCTTTATAACTTTTTATTGGATTATCGGGGTTTATTCTGTCGGTGATATAATCATTTTTTTGTGGTTCGGGTATATCAACGGGTCCCCCCCGGGGTGGTAATTCAGGCCATCCTAGTACGGTTCTTATCGAGCTGTTATAGATATCTACGACGTATCCTTCTGTGCTTATCTCAATTGCGGATGATAGCGTCGGCTCATGAACTGTTATAGCGATTTTCGATTCTGTTCCAGTAATCGATTTTATTCTACGCGCGAATTCATTATTGATTTGTTCTATTTGGTATGACCCTGTTGGTATCGAAACGACGTTCCAGTCTGGGGTACCGTCGTCTTTATTCTTATACGAGAACACCAGTGAATTATTCGGTTGTTGACCACCAAATGATTTTGATCTGATATTAGGCCAACTGTGATACATTCGTAGTTTTGCTAGCGCTATCTCCTTCACTGGGACCGGAGAGGGGAAATTCACACTGAATTCTGGATTCGTTGATGTTATTGATATCATGCTTGTTTGTACTGGGTTCGTGTTCTCCACTATTCGTTGAAGTAATTCCTGCGGTGTTGTCATTGTTATTATACTCATGTTCTCGCTCTAATTTTGGTATCGAGGAATCATAAATACTGACCATCACTGAGAACTCACAATCTGGTAATGTTGATATTATTGAGATCATTTTGTTTTTTGGGTTCGTGTTTTCCAATTCCATCGGTGTTGTCATTGTTATTATACTCATGTTGTCGCTCTAATTTCGATATCGCGGAATCAAAAATACTGACCATCGCTGAGAATTCACTATCTGATATAATCGTATTATCGAGTGACGACGATATCATCAATGATAACTGCGAATATGCGGTTGATGCAATATGAAATTGAAGTAAGTAATTCTGCAGTTTACTCTGGCTGCATGATGATATCTTTTTTGCTATCCCGGTTGATATACCCCCGATTGTAGCCACCGCAGAAATGCAAATTGGAACTACGACCGGGGCAATCATTGTAACCGATGCAAGTATTATTCCGGCGCCAGTGAGAACGCTTGACACCGAGTACACAATAACATCAATTGCGGTGATTCTTCGTCGGTATTTTTTCATTTTTATTTGATACTCCTCAGTGAGGGTTTTGAGTCTATTTTGAAATTCTCTGACCTGATCATAGCGACATTGAGTTGATGAAATCATTTTTATTTTAAAAACACTAGCGTTTTCAATTGTGAAATCCTTTCAATTTAGTTATTTACTTAAATCCGCTACGAATTCCACATACCATGATACCGGAGTTCTAGTCAAATGTTTATCAGTAGATGTTATAGGGAACTTTTCAGTTGTATCCTTGTCGATGATCGTTGAAATCGTATTGTTGACCCCGGATGAACTCGACGATGATATATTAAATTGAGCCGTTGTCACCAGTGTTAATCGATAAATACCCTTAACGGTTGCAGTGATATCTAATTTGTTGTTTGCAGGTGTCCACTCAAATGATCCGTGTTGGATTGTATATACTACGTTATTGGTTCTATCATGAGGGATTTTTGTTTTTTCAATGATTGTTATCATCCTCGAAAAATCACCTTTGACGGCTTCGATGAAGTTTTTCGTCTCATCGATGGATTTTTTAATATCAGGGAGTTTTATTTCAATTTTATCTAACGGGGTTCCAATAAATTTATCAATGATATTTCTACGAAATGATGTAAACTGTTTTCCGTTTTCTTCAATTCTAGATTCAAGTGTTGTTAGTACAAACACAGAATTTTTTAACTCATCGTTGAGAGTTTTTAATCGATCTGTAATCGTCGAAACGAGTACACCCGGTTTGAGTTTACCCTGATCGGAAAATAACGCGATAGTATCCTCGATTGCGTTTCGTTGTTTAACTAAAATATCATCCAGAGAAATATTACTGGTTTTCAATTTACCCTGATCGGAAAATAACGCGATAGTATTCTCGATTGCGTTTTGTTGTTTAACTAAAATATCATCCAACGACACATCACTAGATTTCAATTTACCCTGTTTGTCTTGAAATACAACTATTTCATTAGGATCAACATTTGTTAAGTTCAACGTCTCAGCTATTTCATCTTTGATTAGTTTTTTTACATCCTTGACAGAATCAGGTGGTGCAGTGCCATCGGGTTTGGGTTTCAAAGATCTCCCCCAAATATCAATCATGTTATTGTAAAACTCTTTCTCTCTCTAAAATCGTTTCGATTTCCAGCGATTACTAGTGTATTCATTAACGACAACATGTGGTGGTTTTCCGCTTGGGTTACTCAAGGAGTTAGAAATAGCGTCAAAGACATTTAATACTTCGCTGCCACATATTGGTGGGTCATTCATTTGTTGTGTTGGTAGCGTAGAATACCAAGTCTTCATTGGAAGGGTTTTTATATACCGCATAAACTCTTTTGGTGGGGCTAATCCATATGAATCGAAATAAACAATCCCACGTGGATCAATAGCGTATGCAACCCAGTGAGTTCCAGGTCCGGTGCTGTTATCTAAATTAATGATTCCGGTTTCAACGCTGTTTGGTTGATGTGGTAATTGATCTTTCATAAAGACACCTCTGAAGTTTTTAATCGCTAGTTTTTTTAGCAGCATCCATTAAATCAAAATTGGACATAGGAACCATCGAAGATTTGGGAACCATAGGTTCCTGAATTAATAAATCGTTCCTGGTAGTCTTAGACCCTTTCCACTGTACCACGAATACGGGGTTCCTGGTAGTCTTAGACCCTTTCCTTTTTTTTATATCCTTTCCCAGTTGCTTTCTTTAGTGCCATTCCTGCTGCAGTACCAACGGCTCCTAACGCAGCCGCTTTAGCCACCGCTGGGGCTGCTGCTGCAATCAATGCTGGAATCGCAGCTAACAACGGAAATATACCGCCTGTTTTAATCATATTTTTGATAGCAGCCGCAGAGAGAGTAATCTGAACACCTTTTTTGGCTGCAAGTGCATCATTGAAATGTTTCACCTGACGAGTTGTCAGCGATAGTTTATTTGCACCACCAGTCATTTGGTTGGGTTTCAACGTGATTGTGGTTCCACATTTTTTAGCTGATTCCGATTGCAATTTTTTTAATTGACCGGGAGTTAACGCAACACTAATAACACTATATGACATTATACATAATTGATTGATTCTAAATCGTTTACAATTTCAATTACATGTTTTCCACTGGGGCATCTACCACTCTCATTCTTCCACCAACACCTTCGAGTAGCATTGATTTATCACTGAGAATGACAGCAACCGCTCTATAATTAGCAATAGCACCACGAGTCACATTAGCTCTAAAGTGTATATCAACAACAGATTGTCTCATCAAATCGAGATGTTCCAGTGAGAAGTAATAGATCGGATACAGATTTTTAAAATCATATTGTGATATTTGCAAACCAGTATCGACATTTTGATCGCGTGCCATAAATGACAACAGACGATGATAAACTCGTGCAATATGATTTTCTGTGTAATTAAGTTGAATATCCTCGGATGGTTCCTGCTGGCCGTTTATTCTCAGTGAGACGTCTTTCACACCTAACTGATCAAATATCATATGGCTGAAGAGTTGATTGCCAACTCGTGTGTTATCCTGTAACGCAATAAATATATGACGTGGCGCAGCAACACCTTGTTTTGATGCTAGATTCCACGTGAATAACCCGTTGATATTTGATTGTTTAACATCTGTACTCACGGTTAGCCAACTCAACAACGACTTTCCTCCTTGGTCCATAAATGATAGTAATCGTTCTTCTGCGGTGATTGCTGGAGTCAACACTGGCATCCACAATGATATTTTTGTTAAATTGACTTTACCGGCATCAGCATTGGGATTTGCAGCATCTGCTGGAATCCTCCAGATTGCGTCATTATCATCACTCTTTCGTACAAGCGATACTGTATGCTTCGCCCCGTAGATAACTTTTCTGACGTTTCTACAGAATCCAAATATATGATGCAGTGGAATCGCGCATGAAAATGATTTACGCGCTCCTTGCAACATTGAAATACGTGTTGCGGCTCCTAGATTGAAATTAACGTCGTTGTTTATAATCATATTCTCGACATCAGCATCACTATTATCACGTTTTTTTGGTCGTCTTACAACAAATGGATTTCCTCCAGCGGTATTCTTACCATCTTTTGAAAACATCATAGAGGGTCCTGCTGATCTTGTATAATCATCAGAATATCTCGCTAACCCGATTATTGTTGTAGCCACATCAACATCGCGATCTATGGACTCAATTTCCTTTCCATCAATGAGATATCTAGCACTCTCAAATAACGCCATAATACCATTATTGACAAAACCGACTTGAGTACCATCTGGATACGGTGCTGGTACAGCAGGAGTATCATCAGCTGTTACAAGTTCTCCTTCTACTTCAATAAACGCTTCACAGGGCAAAAAGTATTTACTGGTATCATGGACTTGAAGTTCAATTCTTGCTCGACTATTTGAGTCTATGGCATGATAAGCGTAATATTGATAATCGCGTACAGAATCATCATTGCGAACTGGGGCATCTATATCAAACGCTGGATCAGGTGACTGTTTGAACATTTTATTCTATTTATCAGAGTCTAAATCGCGATTTTTCATTTCATCGTCGTGTTTTTTTAAAGCCACTTCCTGCTATCATATTTGCAATATTGCTTTGGTCGGGGGTTAAAGCCATCGACGCTAATTTTTCGTCTACTGCGTTATTTATAATTCTACTAACACTTGCAGGCATTTCCGCTGTAGATGGCAATGGTACCGGTTTCTTTTTTCGTCTCACTAATGATGTTATTTTATTCTTCGCAGTTGAAAACGCTTTTCCAGCAAAATCTCCAACAGCACTAATACCCTTATCACGAATAACATCAATGGCTTTCATTCCTAGTTGTTTAGCCAACGGCATCACTTTTGGAGCCATTCTCGCAAATAACCCTGCAATGGTATTGCCTAAACCATCTCCGTAGTATGCTCTATAAACCGGAAACCGTGAATTAACTACGTAGACGGGGGTTGGTTTATCATGATTGTAGTGTATGATCATTATTTGAAATCAGAAACAATTTTTCAATTGACTTTTCAATTCAGTCACTATGATACCCATTTGCTAACTCGTCAATGAAATCTCAATATGTGCCGATATCCATGATACCACCCTGAAATAATCGTCTACAGATATCAGCTGCTTCATTAATTATTTCCGGTGAGTTATTTCCAGCTCGGAAACCTCCTACAAGAACTTCTAATCGTGATATATCATTGATAACACTACCAGGACATGTCATGGTAGAGTCATAGACTCCAGCGTTGAAATCCTTTGGATTTCCAATCGAATATCCTTTTCCGCTTGTTTCCTCAGTTGTACCAGTTGCGCCCTCACTATCATCCAGTAATTGCCTTTGTCGGCCTCGACTTTGTTTTTCTCGTTCTTGTTGTTTTTGTATACCATAGCTATCAACTCCTAATTTAAAAGATCTATACTCAATTGTATCCTTTTTCAAATTAACAGTAATCACCTTATTCGTTTTATACAACCAATTAACCCATTCATCTCGGCTTATTCTACTGTTTTTATACTCGTCTTTTAAAAAATCCTTTCTAGAATCAAAGCTTTTGGCGGCAAAATCACCAAAAGTCGAATAATCGTTGATTTTTATTAATTTAGGTTTTTTGATTTCTGTTATAGCTTCTTCGGTAAGTTTGTCTATAAAGGGAACACCTCTTGGGGTGACGACATCAACAGGTTGTGGTTCAGGTGTGGAAACTCTTTGAGTTTCAGGCGCAGAATCATCAATATCAGCTAATCGTTCATACTCGCGCTGAGTTTTTATATCACTGGATAACTGTTGTATCCCTGCGCGTGTTTGTCCGGTCTCTGCTGCTATCTTTCCAAGCGTATCAAGCAGCGGCGCCTTCTTTACTCGTTCTCGCTCAGGAATATCTCCGTATATCGCTGCTTCAGTTAACTTTTTCACATCTTTGGTCGCACTTGTTATCGGAGTAAACAGTTGTTCACTTGACACAGAAAAGTCAGTCTGCGCTTGTTGTCGTTGTTGCAGTTTATTCCGTACAGAGTCACGAATTGGTACAAATCTCCTGATTGCATCCAGTCGTTCACGAGCCAATCGGGTTGTTAATGCTTCATTGACCATTATTTAAAATCAGAAACAATTTTTCAATTGCAAAACAATTTTTTAATCCGACCTAACACCATCGTGGAAGTGATCAATCCGAACCAGCCATCAATTTTTTATTCACTGATTTTGACATTTTTAATCAAAAAATGCTAAAAAAAAATTAAAATCTCTCTGAGGGACGGTCACAATCAAATAATGATAAATGGTCAATCAAAATTGTTCATTTTCTTGAATTAACGCCCGTAGGTTTCTAACTTTAGAATTAACCTCCTTTTTCAATTCGTATTCGTACCCCAATTCTTTTCGTATTCGTTCTACGATGGTATACAACGGAGCGAACACACTTACGTCACTGGAAAATGCGAGAGAGTCCCGAATAGAATTCTGAATTCTTTTGATGAGCGCATACTTCTTTGGTAGCATATACTTGTTAGTGCTAACTCCGTATTCTATATCCTGAAAATCAGACATGATTTGATCAGGATTTAACCCATCTGATAGTTCAATATCCCAACTTTTCAATTTTGAAATCTCGGATATGATGCTATTCATGTTTTCAGAATTCATTATTCTATAATAATGATATATTTCTAAATGAAAAATATGACGCATCAGACATAACTAAATTTAATTTTCTGTCCCGTCCTTTTTGAAATAGCCGATCGACAAACCCCCTCTGCAACGAATCGTACTGAGGCTCTACAAATATTGAAATACTTGCCGGCTTCATATATTGATTTAAATATTTTCTCTTCGTTAGTTGTTGTATTCAAAGATTTTACTGGTCTCGTTTTTTTTGAACAAGTGCCAGTCCTTCCTCGTTTGGAATTCTCACTCTGTGTGATTGCTTGCAGATTTGATAAAGAATTGTTCCTTGGATTAGAATCCTTGTGATCGATAACACAACCATTTTTGATCAATCCATTAAAACATTCAAATACGAAACGATGATTGTAATATTTCTTCTTTCCAACAGTAAAGAACAAATACCCCATACCATTATCCCACCCAACTGGGTTCTTCAGTCTACAGTGTCTTACAACACCATCACTGGATGCTTCATAATTTGTACTCACTGGGTGTGGTCTGAATTCCTGGTTCATTAGTATACTATACTATTTGTCTAATTCATTGACTGATCCATTGCAGTGATTCATTATACATAAACCTTTCATTTAGACACTTGTTTTTAGTATAGCATGAGGGAGTTCAAGAGATTGCCTTCGAAAAATGCTGAATTCAATGCTGATAAGGAGTTTAAGAGATTATTGAAAATCAATCCTAGATTTAATCTCGATAGACCCAAAAAACGTAACAAACGTCCAAGAGACGGAAACATGAAAGAGTTTAAGAGATTATTGAAAATCAATCCTAGATTTAATCTCGATAAACCCAAAAAACGTAACAAAATCAATCCTAGATTTAATCTCGATAGACCCAAAAAATGTCCAATAGACGGAAACATGAAAGAGTTTAAGAGATTATTAAAAATCAATCCTAGATTTAATCTCGATAAACCCAAAAAACGTAATAAACGTCCAAGAGACGGAAACATGAAAGAGTTTAAGAGATTATTAAAAATTAGTCCTAAATTTAATCTCGATAAGCCAAAAAAACGTAACAAAATCAATCCTAAATTTAATCTCGAAAAACCCAGAAAACGTAACAAACGTCCAAGAGACGGAAACATGAAAGAGTTTAAGAGATTATTAAAAAATAGTCCTAAATTTAATCTCGATAAACCAAAAAAAAGGTCCAAGAGAGATTACCCCTGGAAAGATGCTCAATTCAATCTCGATATAGTTTCTAATACACCAAAGAATACAATTCTTGATAAAGCCATGGTTAGTAAAATCAGAGACTGTTTTAATGAATTCAAGCGTGATGGAGCATCTTATTGTTGGTCAACATTTCGAATTGATGGTGTTGTTGACGCTACCATGAGTGATGAAAAAGCAGCAGTGATAATTTCACGTGTTGGGAAAAACGGCATTTTTTCCGAATCAAATTCATTATCGAAGTCGATGGCAAATGGATTATTAGGGATAAATTTGAACCAATCCTCAAGAATAAAAAAGCTGTCATTGTGAGTAGAGATTCCAAACCAGGAATTCTAACCGGAATCGATAAGCCATACTACGAAAGATCTTATCCCGTAACAGCAATGGTTTATGGGATATATCCGTTAAATGATAAACCCGATATCGCAAAACTAGCTCCTATGAAATATTCGTCAGGGCTTAATTGTGTAGCAGAACGAATAATAGAACACTTCACAAATGCATCCCGAGGAAATAAACTAACTGATCTGCGACGTAGGAAAATAACCGAGTGGGAACTGACAGTGAAACAGCATGGTGCAAAGATTTCTGATATAGCTAAATTAGAAACATCATTAAGATTTCCAATAACCGTTATGACGATAACCGGAGAGGTTTTATACGAACCGAAATATAACAAAAATGGAGCCCCAATACAGATTATTGATCATAACAAACACGCGTGGACACCTGCGGTAACAATATTTCCACGAGAACGAACCGTGAAATATATCCCTAAGGAGTTCGTCGGGGATGTTTTCTATGAAGAGAGATTATTCGATGCTATTCATGCGTTGTGTAAAGATGATCCTGTGTCAGTGTGGTTACTTAGAAGTGATGAAGATCCCGAAATAGGATTCGATCAATTTGTAAAACCAAATGGTGAATTATATCGCATTGAAGAATTAGATAATAGAATGAGAAAAATTGCTAGTGATTTTTCACCGGAGAATTCCCATGAAAAACTACTCACGGATAGTTTTACTATTCCATCAGTGGTAGCTCACTTCGCAAGAGAAAAAAACTCATGGCGTCCAACACGAAGTGATTTTCTCGAGGATGTTAAATTGAGTTGCGTCAAATTCGGTCATGGAGGACTGTGGAATACGAAATACTCACGTGATGGTATGATTTCAATTGATATATCCGCGTGTTATCCCGGAAGTTTTCTCGGATATGGGGAATGCGCTGAGTACTTCAAACGATTTGGACACCCCACGCATGAAATGACTCGTGTTGCGATTAATGGACCATTGCCTGATTTTGATTTAACCGGATTCGCTCGTGTGATATCATTCGAATTAGCTACAGGGTTACATCCGTGTAGTTATGTTTGGCTCGGTAGACACCTATCTGAAAAACACTGGATGCCAATAGTGCTATTGAGATATATGATTGATTGTGGTATGCTAATATCGTTGATTGTTTCCGAGGCTATTATATGCTATCGAGCACAGAAAGAAGTTTGGCTACCACAACCCGATCTAGATAGAATAATCAACGAACTACGAAAACAGTTTCCAGATTTCAGTGAAGAAGAAATCATAAATTGGTCTAAGAAGTTATTTGAAATTAAAAAAGAACAAGCAAAAGATCTCGGAAGAAGAATAATCGGTAAATTTACCCAGGGTGGACGATACGACAATGCAAAATATTCTTCGCGGTTGATCATAGATGTCGCTGAATACGATTTTATTGTAGCGGATTTAATGAAACAGGGAAAACTTGTATCCCGTAAGGATGCTTTTCTATCCAATGGTGAGAAATTAGGTACGGTTGTTACCTACTGTGATGGATATAATTCCCAGTACACACATTTTAGAAGTTCAATGTTAGCCTATGCTTCTATTAATCTATTTTCGATGATAAATATATTTCCTAATACCGCGGTTAGAGTGGCCACTGATTCGATGTATATACATAATAAGTACAAATCAGCTGTAGCGGCATTCACAGATCCCGAAGAAAATTGGGGGCGTTGGCGATTTAAAAAGGAGATGCTACATGAGTATTGTGAATCCGCAGACGTTGCCATGGATGATAAATATCTTTGTTGTAACCGTATTGAAATTCAATCAGAACTTTCTAATGCACCACCGGTATCTGATCCAGTATGTAGATAGAAGACAGTTTATTTAAACGGTTGTGGTGGGTCAGGAAAGACAACTCGTGCAATTGAATTATTTCTTCGTGGAAACGCTAGCGTTTCTAACATGATTGTGCTAACACCGACTCATAGACTCGCCAGAGAGATGATACAACGAGGGGTAAATGCTTGCACTTATCACAGTTTTTTTCGATGGAAAGGTGACAAATGGACTCCTTAGCGTATGGGTGATAAATTCATTCCTGAAATCATAATTTGGGATGAAATATGCACAGTGTCATTAGATGTATTAAAAACATTTCTTGAGTGGTTGTTAAACAAAAACACAAAAGTCGTCATGTGCGGGGATCACGGCCAACCACCACCATTTGTCGGTGCATCTCCACATGAATGGCTAAAGGGTTTTGTAGACTACTATGAAGAAATCACCACTGATTATAGATCACTTGATGAACGATTACGCGAGTTCAAAGCGCTAATTAGATTACAACCGGATAGAATCCAATGCGAAATAGCGCGTGAAGTGATTTCAGAAACCCCAATGAATGATTTCTGGGAAGCGTGGAGACCAAACGATTTGATCATTGCAAGTAGAAAAATAGTCAGGGATACACTTCAGATGAAGTTATTTGAATTGCATAAAGAAAAATTTGCAACGCTTCCAGTACCCCTTTGTTATAGGCCATCGGATACGCGAAAACAGAATATTGAAGTTGATATTCCAGGACAGAGTGAAAAACAAATTCTCGTATTAAATGATATTGTGCTGGTTGATATCAATGTCGTTGAAGATGCATTGCGTGCTAATAAATCCCCGTGGACGCTAGGATACGCAGCAACAATACACTCTTCACAGGGATTGACTATATCGAATACAATTGTTTGGATGGTGGATAATCACATCGAATGGTCAAATTTAGTCTATCTCGCAGTATCCAGAGTACGAAACATAAATCAACTTCGAAGAGTTGTTTTCGATGATAATGACACAACAATAAGTGATATTGATGTTAGCATCATTAATAAAAAACTCTCCGGTTACAAACAACAGGACAAAAAAAAAACAACGAGAATTTGATATTGATGCTGAACTAATAATCACTTTGAAGAAACAACAGAATAATCACTGCGCGAGTTGCAATTGTATAATGCGTTGGCAGTATTCGGATAAGGATCCTCGCCAATTCACCGTAGACAGAAAAAATAACAATCTCGGTCATGTCAGAAATAATGTGATGTTGACTTGTCTTGAGTGCAATAGACGCAACGGTGCTAGTTAAGACCATGCGGTGGCAATTGAGTATCCTTGGGAATCACTTGTAGTTGTTGTCGAGTAAAATCCCGCTGAGGGGCAGTTGAATTCAGTTTATAGACTGGAGGTCTACCAGTTGATCGTGTTATACTAGATATCTTATGCGTAGTGACGCTCCAAATAGGATCAGTAGCCCTTTTTCTACCCCCTTCAAGCTCTCCTGGTTCGTATAAGTACCTCACAATGACATTACTACCAAGAATTGGTTCTTTGAAATCTTTTTGTGGTTGTACGGGTATTGACTTCTTTTTAATCGCGTTGACAGGTTTCATGTTGATTGTTCTAGTAATCTCGTTATTCAGTGCAGTAATCACAGATGGTAATCTTTTAACCCATTCACGGGATCGCTTTTCTTGAATGAATTCTTTTGCGTATTGATATCCAAATAACCGCTCAGCAATCGTCCGATTAAATCGTTCTACAATTGCCTGATCGCGATGTAACGCAGTATGCCCTCGTCGTATTGTGACATTGTGATGTTTCATTGTTGATAACACTACACCCTGAAATTCCTTGCCAGGATCAACTTGTAACAGATTTGGCCAACGCAGAGGACCTCGTCGATTAATCCTCTCAAATGCAGAAGCGACTTCAGTGGCCGATTTTGTTTTCAGCGGTTCTGCTTCTTTGTATCGACTTGCAATATCAACTACGGTTAGCGCGTATTTGTAACCACGATCATGTGGCAGAAATAATATATCAGCCTGATGAACTTCATTAGGAGCGGTCACATCAAAATGCGAGAATTGAATTTGTTTAGGCGGTGGTAGATAAATTTGCCATAGTGCCTGTTTGGATAACCAATTAGCCGCAGTGGTTTTTTTTCACTTTTGCAGCACTAGCGAGTTTATGGACTGCTGATTTACCCCTCCAGTATCCTCTTGGGGAATAATAAATTGATTCCATATTATTAATTACCAGCACCTAACATCAATTTACTTTTCATAGCCGATTTTATCAAAAATGAAGACAATTTTTCTTTGAAGGATTTATCAGGAATAGCATTTAACGCATGAATTAATTTCACATCCGCGAGATGCCTGTGTTGCAAATTGCTGCTTTTATAAGCAACATCATGAAGGTGACAGGCCTTATCAATGGCGTTTATTGGTTCTTCACCGGGGTTGGGTTGATTTTGATCATTGAGTCTGATATCAAGTCTGGTTCCCGGTCCACAGTAGCTATATCCTGGAAGGTGCTTTTCTCCGGGGTACTTTGCCCATGGGGTTCCAGGGAGCTTTGCCAATTTGGCTGCAATATCACCTCCTCGTTTTTTTTAAAAACATCTCCGGGTTTCATAGACACAAATCTAAATTTCTTTGTACCACATTGCACGCATTTACCAGAAAGCGCTGATCTGTTATTTTTAGTTGTAACCGTCGTCAAGTCATCTGTGCCAGTACGCGTTTTACACTTCACACAATATAGATCCATAATTTATGTATAGAATTATGGATATAATTGATTTTTCAGCGACTAAAACAAGAGAACCAATTAAGCATCATGCAGCGCTACCAAACTCTATCCGGATGATTATAATCGGGCCATCTGGATCCGGCAAAACGCAATTGTTACTCAATTTAATAATGAGATGGATGAAGTGGGATAAGTTGTATTTAATTGCCCCTAGCGTAGATGATCAACGATGTTATGAAGTGCTAAAAGATTTTAACGAGAATGCATCAGAAATTAAGGGTGAGAACGCCATTGATTTTATAACCGATATCGATGAAGCACCGAGTATTGATGATATTGATGGAGATATTAACAATTTAGTCGTATACGACGATATAATGTTGGATAAACAAAAGAATCCTGCTAGAATATTTTCCCGTGGGCGTCACAAAAACACTGACGTGATATATGTCACTCAACGCTACACTCAGGTTCCAAAAGTGATCAGAGATAACTGCAATTTATTGTCTGTATTCAACGGAGTTGATACTCATACTCTTAGAAATATTTGGCAGACATGGTGTTCTGATATGGACTTCAATCAATTTAAAAACTTCTTTAGTCATGCTCAGTCAACCCCATACGGATTCGCAACAATAAATTTGCATGATCCTCGGACACGATATCGTATCGGACTGGATCAAATATTCGGTTAAAATCATTTATTATTTTTTGTTAACCCAGAACTGAAAGTTCTAGCAGCAGAGAGGGCGATGACAACAAGTTGCGACCAAAATTTATTAAAAAATCGTAAAAGTCTCCGTTTTCATTTTTTTAGTTAAAATGAGATTTCGTAGGGAAAGCTCATTAAGATTTCAATCAATTTTTTGTCTGAAAACGTTGTAGGGTTTGCCCCTGAGACATTTTTTTTGGTTAAAATGAGATCGTAGGAAGGCTCGTTTTAAGGATTTTAATCAAAATTTTGTCTGAAAACGTTGTAGGGTTCACCCTCTCTGCTGCTCATGTAGTCGGCCGAATGTATCGATTGGTAAAAATTCCAGATCAGTATCACGTGATCATTTACGTCCAATCAAATTATAGAAAGTTGCTGAATTCATTACAAAAATCAGAATTATATCGAAATTCTGTATTTTTAACACAATCATCCATCATCGCAGCATTAAACTGAAAAAATGAAAACGTCATATGGACTTTAATTTGCCAATAGAATATGATATATATATATATATATATATATATATATATATATATATATATATATATATATATATATATATATATATATATATATATATATATATATATATATTCATTTGGGAGTGGCTAGTTCTAATTCGCTAATCAAACTTTCCTAAGTGCTTTACAATCAAACGGAAAATCGTATCACGTAGGTGATGCAAAACTACCGGAATAATATCAGGTTTGTAAAGCTGAGATTACAGATGTTACGTGCTGCTCCTTTTTACACGCCAGTGTTATGGCAATGGCGTCTTAACCGATCACCCGCGAGATGTTTATCAAATATCTAATATGTATCAGGATTTTGATACAAACACCATCAATCTTAGCAACACGCAGATGAAATCCAAATACGTTAATACCTTTATTATTTTGATTTTCAAATTTTATTATATAATCGATTTACACTGACAAATTAAATATCAAGTTTATTTTGGTAATGCTAAAAAACCAGGATGTTTACGTAGCGTGGGTAATAGTTCTCATGAAGCGTTTGTTATTGTTTTTGGCTTCGTTTACACAACATTGGCCTGCTTTGATCTTTTCAGGTAATGATGACAAAGATCATGTCTTAAGCGGAGTATACTTGGATGTGTTGACGTCTATACTTGTACCACAAACTAAGTCAACGAGAGCTAGAACGTGGACGTTTTCTTCTTCATCTGATGTAGGCTTGATATGTGTTTCGTTAGTGTTTATATCCACGTCAATAAAGAAAAAACCTATTGTTTTGCTGCAAAATATGATTGTATATCATTTTCAGGTAGTTTACTAAACAAACAAGCTCTTGTTAAAACAAGCAAATGCTAGCGATTGTTGTCTGAAGCTAGCATTTGAATATATATTAGCCTTTCCTTTCTCCATAAGCAGTGAGAAATTGTCACATATATCTTTAAACAGATTAATGAAATCCTTACGCTAGCCAACAATGATGTCTTGTATATACCAAGAATGATTTTCATTGAAAAATGTATGACTCTAGCCGACAATTCTTTCGTATACACCAAACCTGATTTTTACAGCTGAGGAAGCCCAATGCTGATGTACTAATAAGCTATCAGCATCAAAGACCAAAGCAAAAGTATAAAGGCAAATATCATATTAGGAAAAAGCATTTGAAATATGAGCTAAGGCAAAACGATAAATCGAAATTTTATGAATTATTTAACTATTACCACTGTTGATCTTGCTGACAGGATGAAATTTATATAGATTACAGTTTTGCAATAATATTTAACGCGAAGGGATTACCAGACAAAAATGCGTTATATAAGCCATTACGTGATGATGACAGTTAAGAGACATACGATAAGATTAATTGAAAGGTTTTAATTGACCACATGGGATCCACAAACTAAGTTTGTCAAATAACCAAACCATTTGTACCAGGGATTTATGTTTCGTTGTGTTCATAATAATTCATATACAGACAACTTCTTGTGCTGTGCTCTGTTATGCCAGTTCATAAAATGACCCTATTTTTGGATCACTAGCAGAATCGTATATCAGATAAGTCAATGGAATTGTCTTTTGAACTTTATCAAACAAATACTTCCTCTGTCCTGTTTGGGGACAGTCAGCATTGGAGGGCGTAACATCACCAACCTACGCTTTGCAGATGACATTGATGGGCTGGCAGGCAGTGAAGACAAACTTGAAGTCTAAGTGAAGAACCTGGATGAAAATCTTCCAGATTTGACATGAAGATATGCGCCGAGAAGACAAAGCTGATGACAAATAGTGGCAAACGAATCTCAACCAAGATTAAAGTCAGATAACAGAAGCTGGAAACAGTGGGCCAGTTCAGATATCTTGATTCCATAATCACCGAAGAGGGATGAAAAGCAGATATTTTGTCACGAGCAGCACAAACAACGGCAGCTATGTCAAAGCTAAGACCCATATGGAGAGACAAGAATATATGTATGAAAATTAAAATCAGACTATTGAGCGCACTAGTCATCTCAATCTTTTTATATTCATGTGGGGCCTGGACCCTGACAGCATATTTACAACGAATCATACAGGCAATTGAAATGAGATGCTACAAAACCATCTTAGGCATCTCTTAAATGGACCACATCACAAATGAAGAAGTGCTTAACACCATCAGGCACAAAGTAGGCCATTATGAAAACCTCCTCACCACTGTCAAAAGGAGAAAGCTGAAGTGGTATGGCAATGCCACTGGAGCCTACAGTCTATCCACAACAGTACTGCAGAGCAGTGTCCAGCGTGGAAGAAGCTGAGGTAGACAGATCAAAAGGTGGACTGACAAAAAAAACAAAAAAAAAAACAACACATCATAATGGACCAGGAAAAGGTTTGCGGAGACACAGGCATTTACACATGATCGAAACAAGTGGAGGAAACTGGTCAGATGTTCAGCAGCACAGTGTACCAATGACCATACTAGATCAAGAAACTGATGATGATGATGTTGACCACCAGAACTCTTGTTATGATGTACTATCATGTTTAATATGAAGTAACAATAACCCTAAAATTGGCATACGTAATGATATATTGAGGATTAATACAGTGTTTATAAGAATGATGCTGGATTTTCCCTTTAAAACCATAAATGATTGAAGTGTGTTGTACGCTTCATTTCTACACCTGCAAACAACATTTTATTTTTATTGTGTTTAAAAGTCACAGAAAATTCGTTGACAGAAATAACCCATAATAACAAATATAAAGGATATTTTGAAATTAATAATTTTCCTTTTTTGGTGAGGGAGTTCTATAAGAAACGGTAAATTTAATTCATCTAAAACTACACCAGGTTTGTTGCTTTGTTTAAGTGAATGTACACTCGACATCATATAATCTAAGGGAGGTAAATCGTGTAGACAATACGTATCATATATTGCTATCTTTCCTGTATTCACATTCATTGCACAAATCTAAGAATTTGGATAAATTAAAACGTTCAAGCACAGTTTCCTTTACTAAGAAAAGGGTGTGAATGTTCGTGACAGGGACGAAAATATTTAGACATTTAGTATGTATGTATGTATGTATGTATGTATGTATGTATGTATGTATGTATGTATGTATGTATGTATGTATGTATGTATGTATGCATGCATGTATGTATGCTCAAGACTAAACGAACTGGGACTACATTCATCATAATTTAAATGTAAACGGAAGCGAAAAAAGTAACGTTGTTTCAAAGCTGGCAGGAAGAATAATTCCAGTTATCTCCCTTTCGCTCTTTCCAGATAAACAATTTAAAAAGTCGGCCGTTAATTTTGATAACTTGGTAAAAATCCATCTTAAATCGTCAACCGTCCCAGAGATACCGTTGCGTATTGCATTATTCAACGCCCAATCAGTAGGACCCTCGGAAAAGTTCACAGTTTTATCAACGACCAGAGAATCGACGTATTATTCTCACTGCTAAAAGACATCGCCATAAAGCAGAGGCTTTCCACCAGACTCACTATTCATAAACAAATATCTTAAGCCGCTCAGAAGAACGTAACAAACATAGATCATGTTCAGCATACAATGTTACATTACAATATCATGCAATAATTCATTTATAAACTAACAAACAAACAATTAGAGTAAAGATACATACCACTTCTCCTCATACAGAAAAAGAAGGATTTTAGCAATACAAATTTCTTTCAACTATAAGTCAGATTTACATGTGGTAATAAAACCAAGATGAAATCGTTTGAACAACAAAAAGTGTTCATGAAACAATATACTTCCATAAAAGTGAAAGTGCATCTGCTATTAATTGTTTTTAACCTCGATGTGACTGATGTCAATCTCATATTCCTGCAACATCAATCTTTACCTTAATAGTCTCTGATTCTTGTTTTTCATGTTGCTGATGAAAAAATGGGTTATGATTT
Organism: Unio delphinus; assembly: GCA_029339505.1. Taxonomy (NCBI): domain Eukaryota; kingdom Metazoa; phylum Mollusca; class Bivalvia; order Unionida; family Unionidae; genus Unio; species Unio delphinus. The sequence continues at coordinate 7,149,445 of JAQISU010000029.1, read as the reverse complement.
CAAAACACAATAATTTCAGAGAAGGAGCTTAACTATTGTAGACTTCCAAGTATTGTAATGCCAACATCAACACCATTCGGTCCTTCTCGATCGTGGAATTATTGTTCTAGTACTTATTTAATTTATTAGAAAATTAGCATACTGGATAATCTACACCATTTTTGTTTTCTTGAATTAATACAGTTCCAATCCAAAATTACTTTCATCAACATATAGTTTAAAGGCATACAACCTAAGATTTTCGACATTTTAGTTCTTGCAAATGCATGATATTATGAAAGTATAGTAGAAATAATGAGAAATTACAGGTCATTCAATTTCAAAAAATGTACAACTGTAAGATTAATCAATGAAAATATAACAATTTTCTGTACGGATTCCTAATTAATTATGCAGAAACGGAATTTACCGATATTCTCCGAAGTCGCAGTGTCAAGTGACGCGCGTCAACAAATATGGAAGTCGAGGTAAGTATGTGATTCTCTTTTGATGTAATTATTGCCTTATTCTTCGTCTGTCCTTCTCCTTAGTTCTTTAAAGTTACCCACAATATATGTATTGCATATAGATTTCTCATTATATATGATAAATTACAAGAAGTAGGCAAAAAAGTCAATATGATGGAAAATCCTGAAAATAAGGGGTTCCTTTAAGGGGTCATTCTTGAAAGTGTTTACTTCTCGTGCTTGTGTGATTCTGTTACGTTGTAAGATAAACCAACTAAAAATATGATAATTTGTATCATTGTAATCAGAACCGCTATTAAAAGGTCTCGCTAAAGTAGCTTCTTTTACTCAGAATAAAGTTGATTTTCTTCATCATTTGCATTACCACCTCACGTTCACGTATCCGATAGTCGATGTGATTTGCGCATTTGTTTGTATATTTAAACGTTTAAATTAATATTTTCCGACATAACATTTAATGGATTTATTTTATTTGGAATTTTTTTACTGACAATTTTAAAAAAAAATTTGCAGGACTTCGACCTGGTTGTTTTAGATGAAGTCGTGCTCCATGTTGTACAGGGGTATATGCAAGATGTCCTGGCAGCAGAAGATGATAATGATTACAACCAGGGGAAAATGCATACTGCTAATAGGCAGTTTATTTTATGGACATGTCATTCCAAGCTGTTGTGTATGGCGTATAATGGATAAATAATTTTGGCCAGTACCATGGCTTTACTCAAGGAAGACTTGGATGATCTATCCAAATATATGATGTGTGAATACTATCATTTATGTTGATTTTAAGTTGTATAAAACATGTCTTTTGTAGAGAGCAAATTGTTATTTTGCATGAACAAGTTTTGTTAAACATTTTCTTAGCTACCTACTCGCTAAAGAATGATTATATGTATGGCTATGTTCTAAAAGCAACTGTGAGGAGACTATTTATTAAAAACATAGGATGAATTGAAGTTGACTAGCATTGTCTTGGGATGCAAAATATATAAATAACAAAAGTACACTGGTGAACATGATTTTAATTGTGCATATACAGTAACACATTACGTTAAATGATAAATAACGCATATTCATACTGAGTTGAGAAAGCAAAACTTGTTGCAGTGTTGCACGAATACAGACTGGCTTGTAAATATCAACAGAACTACAAACACTAGGATACTATTCTATCCAGAAACTACTCATTAATTACAATTACATATAATACAAAATGGCTCTGGAAACAATAAGGGTTTTAAGACTAAAATACTAGTTCATCTAAAGCAACATTGTATGCTTATATCACATATGTGCATCATCAGCCATCTTATTACAACTAAATCAGATATACTCGACACCATTTAAAAGTATCAAAGTTTTAGTTTTTTAAAATGTGATCATTTACCATAAAAATAATTATACCCTTTATATGAATACCCAGATGAATGTACACAACTGCATACACTGTAAAACTAACTATTATATATTATGAAATGTACTAAACTTATATAAGTACAAATGTGCATGTACAGGTATAACTTTAATTCAAGAGTAAATGTACAGTCAGGCATAAAAAACTGAAGGATATCATCTAAGAATAATTATGGCATATATAGAGGTTTTCCATGTTATTTAGGTTGGGTGGGGTGCTCCCAATATTATTTAAATTATTACAAAAGACCCCCCCCCCCCCGCATATTTTTGTGAGGAATTGAAGTAGTGATTAACAGATGCAATGCTCAGAGCCCCCAGTCAGTGGTGCCGACAATTAAATTAATGAATACACAAAATGTGCAAGTCAAATAAACAACAATTTAATATCATTAAATAACAGTCATCTCTAAAATGAAATTCAAATTAAAACCAAATCACTCGTCTTTAACTCGACCAAGTTATGGCCTATTTTATCATCTGACTTAGTGTAATAGATTTTCCTAGTGGCCTGTGTTCCTACTCATCTGTATGATCTTTCTCTGGACTGGTAGTCCAATTCCATTCAGTCCATCTAACTTCTGCCTCTGTTCTAACTATTTCTTTGTCTCTCAGAGACTTTTATATGAGAAACTAGTGTACCATTACTATAAAAGATTGATTACAGACATCCTATTCCAAAATACTAGACAGTTCTATAGAAATTACATTGATGTTTTAGTATCCTGTGCTTGGTTTCTATGCTTTTGACACAAGTGATTACCATTTACTCAATGCCAAACTTTAGTACATCACCTAAACAAACTACTGTAGTGAAACAAATATTTAAATTAAGCCCACCCCCATGTATGTTTCCTATTGCATTTCTTTTAAAATTAGGGTAGCTAGGGACTCACACACACATACATGTATATCTATAATGAATAGTATATATAATGTACTAAGTACAATGCAAAACTGGCTCAGATATACATATCAAATTCAGGAATGCAGGGGTCATGTTACCAGGCGCGGAAACTTTGACCTCTCGATTTTTTAGACGTAAAATGACTAGTTGTACTTTATACCTTCCTTGATGTACGCATTAAGTTCTGGCAGTGTTGTAATCCAAGGCAAAATGTATTTATGCAGTGTTGATACCAATTAGCCTACGCAGACAAACAAACTCTTACACATTCACAGGGGTGTTTTAATTGCCAACTGACCTTTAACCCTATTTGCAGCAATATATCACTGCTGAGTTCATGAAATTAGGCATACTGTACAGTGATGAAAATATACCAAATTCTGTTTCAAAATTGTAACATTGTGTGTGATTTGGATTTTTAACATACCTTGAACAATTTTTCAGTCCTATTGCTATGATGTTTGCAGTGTGGCAGTTTATAGTGATGTCTAGCACTGAGGCATCATGCCGCAGACATGTAGCATGACATCCCACCCAGTTACATTATCCTGACAGTAGGACGACCAGTCTTTGCACTAACCTCTTAATGCTGAGCACCAAATGAGGCAGCTGTTAATACCATTCTTATGTCTTTGGTATGAACATGCCAGGGATCAAGGCCCCCACAACCTCTTGCATCTGAGGTGGATGCTCTTACCACTAAGTCACTGGAACGGTCAACACCAGTAGGTAAATAGTAATTTTGTTGTTAACAAATATAATCGGTAAAGATCATTTCTAATTGATTTCTTTTTTTTAAAAAAAAAACAAAAGTTAACAGCATTTTTTTCTTTATAAAATTAGTTTGAAACTGTATGTCAACCGGTAATGGCAGACAACGCTGCACCTGTGATAAACCACTTCATTACATTGTATTCTTAAAAAGTGGGCAAATAAACTCAGGAAAATATATAACTTAATTAAAACAAAGTCTAAATATTTTGTTTTATAAGATGTAGCCTAAATATTTAATAATGAAATCAGAAATATGGGACAATACTGCGTTGTGGAATTCGAAACAATGTTGTTAAGCTCAATGCTGTTTTCTGATTTAATTCATTTTTATGAAAACATACATACATACATACATACATACATACATACATACATACATACATACATACATACATACATAGTAGTGAAGCAAAAACTCTTTTAAGCAATGCATATCGTTGCTATCAGTATTTAGGCAAATAATAAAACCATAAATATGCAGTCATAATATTGGACGTATGTAATAAATTTAAAAAGTGTGTAGTTAAATTAAGATGCACTCACATGGCACAACACATGTTCTTTGATGGGTTTTGTTGTAAAAAAGGATCCATTTCAGTTACATTTCAATTTTAATGCTTCAGTGTGTTGTCTATTGATAGGTACAGTAATGTTTAGTGGGAGCAATGAATTTAAGATGAAGTGTATGGATTGAAGTCATTTGATCCAACGTACATTTTTTCTTCTTCAAAGTATGCTAGAAATTTTTCTGACTGCAATTTTACACAAAACAGTTAGAAAATAAAATTATTAAAAGGTACTTTATTATGCAATAATACCGACTTGCAATTACATGATTTTAATCTTGTTATTCCTATAAGATTAAATGAATTACAATGAATAGTTTCTGCTGTGCTATTTTTAATACATCATATGGCCAAAATACACTGCATTTACCTCAATCTAAACATACATATAAGATTAGTATAAATGCAATGGGTATGAAAAGTTTGAAAAGGTCTTACATCTTGTGGTTCAAATGCATGTTTTTTTAAAAGCTTTAAGAACATAATCAACAGTGGTCTGAAGATAAACTGAATCTTGGAAATCAAACAGATGCTGGACTTTGGCGCATAGCAGACACTTCAAGAAAGACTTAGTCAAAGTCTATATGGGTCCATGGTAGGGATCATTTGTTATCATACAATCACTAGAATAGTCTCTCCATAACAATTTGATATCAATAGGTGTTACCTGACTAAAAGGCCTAAATCATTTTTAACTTAAAATGAGATTTCTGCTTTGTAACAATCTCTTCTGTAGGTGGTGGTGGTATTGGAGCAAGTACATCAGATATTCACCTAGGATCATTTATGTCCAAAGCAACTGGCTGGTTCATTCCAACTCTATCATCTAACCTCATTTTCAATATTTTTATAATTATTTCCGGAATATACAGGTACTGTTGATCAGCTTTCTTTGGGTTTGCAGACCATCTCTCACTTTTTTGTGGAATGAAATTTGGTATCTGACAAGAAAATGCAAACATTTCACTGACAATGTCATTTTATATTTGTTTAATTTTCAAAAGTCCAAAATAAAAACTGCATTCAATTACATGTATCAAATCATTTTGCTACAGATGAAAATGTCAATATAGCAAACCTGTATCTAACATATATAATAAAAATGTTTAGATTATTTACAGAATTTTCTAATTACATTAGACTAATTCTAACCAAAATTGGTTTATGAAATTTATTTTAAAAAATTTCTTCTGTTAAAGATTAAATTGTACCACAAACAGATGGTTTATCAACTTTCATGTAAAGCATCAATATTTTTAACAAAAATGAATTATTATGTTAACAAACAAGAATAAAGTTTATTATCTTATTGTTCCATCTGTGTTTACAATTACATCTCTGTCAATATGATAGTTATGATCAAGAGTTGCCAACAGATTCCTAGCTCTGAAAGCTGGTGGCTTATATGAATGTTCTTTGGAGGCATACAATACAATCAAGCATCTGGAAATTCTCCAGTTCTGCTGTACTTCTGAAACAAAGTAAAATGACTAAATAAATAAATTGATTCAGATGCAGAGAACTATTTCAAATTTAAAAATCCCAATAAATCTGTTTTCATGAAAATGCCAATGTACAGTAGCATTATAAAGGCTGAGAATAATCAACTCTTTCCACCCATACAAATGTTTTTCCTTGTCACCTGAAATGGGGGTAGGGAACGCATTTGTGGGCTAATTTTGAATACATCGAAATACATCTGCTTCCAAGAATTTTTTGCTTAGATATATGCCTAGGTGTGCTCGAAACATCATTCGGCATCTGCATAAGGGTAAAAGTTGGAGTTTTTTCTTCTTCTGACCCATCATTTTCCTCCTGGCCACTTTTCACTTCCAATCCCCAATTTATCCTACTTCTGCAAATGTTTATCTGTCTGTGTATTGCTCAGACCGATGTGAATTAGATTGCAAGCAAAAAAGTAAAAAATCCGGAAACAAAATCTGATTCCAACAATGGGCATGTGCACAAAAATCGGGTAGAGCTTGACCCCTCCCTCCCTGTACACATGCATCCTTTATGTTTTACGTGCACCCCATCTGCGTACATGCGATTGTCCTCCCCATTCTGTAGAACAGCCTATATTTAATCCACACAGAAAAGATCAAGGATTAATAATATTATGTATTTAATATAAAAGATAGTCCACCAATGTTGAATGTCTGGTTACATCAAAGAAATAAGCTGTGTAACTTTACAAAATTTGTCGATTGTCCACTAAAACTCAAACACCAACTGAACCAAGTCAAGCAGGTTACATATTAGACAAATTACTATCGAGGTATATGTGTACATACATTATCAGCAGACCACCAACCCCCATACACAAGCATATGCATTTGGGTAAACCCCCCTTGCCCTCTCAATGTGTACTAAACGGACAAACCATAACTATGTCCTTAGTGTGGTTTGTATTTATAATACAATGTATTCATATTCTTACTATGATAACCAGTATATCTTCATTTTTTCAATTATGCATCAGTACTATATATGATATATTGTAATTACACATTTTTAACTTGTATGGGTGACTCATTTAGTCAAAGACTATTCTCCCTTGAGGCTCTTTAACTAAAATACAAACAGCATGATGAGGAACATATCAATAACAAAAAAAGAGACATATGCCAACAATTTACAGCAACAATATTATTCTAAATAAAACAAACCATATTTTAACAAAATGTACAATCTTTACCAACTGCATAATATTAAACTAGTATAGAATGATACATTTCCAGGTGCATCTACCAAAATATTTGTAAACAAGTAAATATACATAAAATTTAATAAAATGTAGTAACACTTACACAGATGCCATATCTGATTATGATGTGGTTATATCAGACACAGCAGGAATTTGTATTTTATGAATTGTTGGCCCAGGTGTAGAAGTTGTGGCCATGTCTTCTTTGACATTCCTCTGTTTCTGATGTTTTCCTTGCACTGGAATTAAATTCATAACTAATATAGCAAGGGAAAATAAATGTTTCATTAGACACAAAAATTATATATATTTTACAAATAATAGTGAATGAATGATTGTTAAATTAAAGTGAACCTGCCATGATGGGTCATTATTCACTGTTTTATCTTTCAAAAGAAAGTTATTTAATTTTTCCCGTGGGGTACGGAATGGTGCCACATTCCCACGGGCGTTTATGCACACATAGTGTGCTATTTAATTTGGTCATGCATAAAATATTCTTAACTGTATTGCATTACTTTTACTTACAGCCATCACCATTTACATTATAAATAATTTGCATTTTTAAAAAATCAGTAGTGACTGCTCGCCTCTAAATAAAGTCTTATGGTTGCGTGCGAAAATGTAGATGATCATTAATGTACCTTTGGTAGCCTCAAAAACAGCTGATATATGTCATGTACATGCGGATTTCAGCGATATTGTTTTAGGGCTGTGACATTTTATTTCAAGCTAAATGGAATAATGCCAGTTTATATAAAATATGTTATTTTAAGAGTTTTGATAAAGAGTTAGCAATACAGAAATAAAACAGCGGTATAAAAACATGACTGTTCATTGCAATATTGAGACTCACCAGTATTCAGCAAGAATTTGGCGACCTCTGGATTATTTTCCAGGCTCAAAGTGGACTTCTTTTTATTCCATCGTTCATGCTGGTCACCAATACATATGCGTGTGCTGCCATAATTTGCCTAAAGAGCTTTTTTCCCCCTACTTTCAGAATCTAAGTTTCGGTTTTCGATCTAGTTGCGGACACGCCATTATTTTTGTAAACACGTGTTTGCGTGGTTAAAATTCTTAATCTTCGGGAGAAGTCAACACAGAGGTTACACGAATATAGGCGTGGCAAATAGCGAATTTTTGCTTGGCAGACAATAATTAAAAATCGCGTATTTTATCACAAAATTACCGATACTAGCCTGATTTCGGCCTCAGTAACAGCCTGAATCGTTATTTTTTAACTAAATAAGTAATCACGAACTGAAAAGAGAACAAAATAATTTCATTCGTTTTTACTTAAGTTTTATGCCTTTAAATGGAAACCGATGCACTCAAACGTATGGCCTTTTAATTTATCAAAGTCTCCTACAACGTTTCAGACCAATGAAACGTGAATAAAATAAGATCAAGCGGAAATGAACTAGATTTTGGACAAGGTCAAGTCCATCATACAATGTTACATTTCAACAGCATGTAATGAAATATTTTTTTTTTAAACTATATATTTATAACACTAATAAATACATTGTTAAATCTACCGAGCCCAGGATCCGTCTCCATTGGTATTTTAGTGATTATAAATGCATATGCCTGACCTTTTTAGTCTTCTTGTGATTGTAACGCGATGGTTGAAGCTTGCATTTGTTGTGAATACTTATTGTACTGATAATATGATTTCGTGTTGTCACAAAGTTTGCCAGATTTTTTTGAACAAAATGTCAGATTGTTTCGAAACAAAATAAAAGTAATACAGCATATTGAGTCCTTATTGTCCGTTACCTTATCATATTGCACTGAAGGATATTATCCTTTTGTTTTTCCCTTCTGGACGACTAAACAATTATATCATCTAGTTCGCAATGCTTGTTGCTCCTCAAAGAATTATCGAGGAAAAAGTGTGATACATTTTTCAACATACGTAACTTTCATTCCGAAACAGTTATTTTTGTATGATAGCTTAATTTTGCGATTTTAAATAAATATGAATGATCGCTGGTCAAGAATATGTTCAGAGACAAATAGTTCTTCATTAAGATAATATTAAAACATTTTGTCAACAAATTAAATATTCCTAGCAAACAACAACTAATTTGACATCTACATGTTAATTTCGAGCGACAGATAAGAATATTAATTGTCAATAATTAATAACTATTCATTATATTCCTTTTGGTAAAGCGTTAATTTACACCGTGAATGATGCAGATTTTTCACACGAATAGTTCGTTTCCCATGTGTCGAAAACATTTATAAAAAACCATGAACGAATCGAAATAATATGAGCAAAATATGAAGCAAGGTAACTCGGTTGGTGGAGTAACAGAATACGTCGAGGATCGTCCGTTCGATATCTGAGCAGGACAGCCTGCATCGGCTGCCTGGATGTGTCATTCGAATCGGAGAGAGCACTTTACTCCCATTTTCACTGCATGATATAGCCAACGATGTCTTCGTGATGGATATAAAATCCTTCGAACCAGCCTGCGGCAAAACATGATTTCATGCCCAAGAACACCAGTCGAAGGGGCAATACTACTACTACTACTACTACTAAACCGTATGGAAATCCTTGCGGATGCGAATATGACGTTTACATTGTTCATAGTACAAAAGTAAATGACTTTTATGGTCTTTTATAAACAAATAAGTTCTTTATCTGCAAAAACGAATACTTTTATCTTAATACTAAAAATAAAAGTTATTCCTCTCTTATCGTTCTGCGATAATCACTAAAAACCAAACTCATTATGATCATGATTTTATTTATTTATTTATCTATTTATTATTATTATTATTATTATTATTATTATTATTATTATTATTATTATTATTATTGACTATAATGATGTCCCCATTTGGTGCCCCACAACAAAAGTAAATCAAAATGGGTTTTCCACACAGGCACTTGATTCTGAGTAAATTCATGTATACACTCACCATATAACATATGTTATATGGTGAGTGTATACATGAATTTACTCAGAATCAAGTGCCTGTGGTTATCCGCTTTGCATACCACAGCTGAGATAACCCAGATAAGTCCCGATGTTCTGTTGGACGAAAATACTGCTTTAAGATGGCTAATGCTGAACGCCTTTCAGTCACTATATCTTCATTGCTGGATTCGATGGGATTCAGTAGACATATGGTGGACTTCAGAGTAAACAATATGATGTTCAGTGAAGATATCGGTGTATTGAGAGATGGGCATTGTTGTAGCATCCAAACAGGAGGCAAAGCTGACGGAACGTCGCAGTTACGACAGGGTGATACCGATATAATGCGTATCCCCAAAAGCACAATCGTCAGTGGCCGACATATTGATCCAATTAGCCCTCAGCATACAGTATTATACACAGAGGACACGGGAGTCCATCACGGTTACACATGGTTATGAGTGGGCCATCAAGGGCTAGTGTCTGACGTTATATTTCAATCCCTGGTGAAGGTTAATACCGCTTTATACGTGTCAAGTTCTGGATTTAATCAGATTAACATGCAGAAACTAGCGCAGTTGAATTCGTCACATATTCAATGTCAACCGATATCAGGTCCATCACATCCAACAATAAGTTCTGGTGGTGGATCTATAGACCATGTATTTGCATTTATCCACCAAGACTGGCCCGCTCAGGCGTCTCAATGGATGGACAGATGTCGGATAAACGGGTGGCCGCCAGAATCGATCATCACAACTATTGTAAATTACGGATGTCATATCGTACCTAAAGGATTCAAAGGAAGTCCCTCTGAACACATGGAATGGAGTATCTCATTCGCTGTGCACGAAACATCAATCATCAGGTTATTCAATTTGACACAGAAACACGTATACATTTTGCTAAAAATGATAGCAAAGGGCCTGAGAGAAAGTTTCCCTGATTTGCAAGATTTATTAACGTCATACACAATGAAAACTGTAGCTCTGTGGCAGGTAGAACTTCACCACACCAGAGATTGGGACCGATATCACTTGCTAGATCGGCTAATAGAAGCTTTAGCCTTTCTGAAATCCTGTGTGGAGAACCAGAACCTGCCGGCTTTCTTCATTACGGAAAACAATTTGTTTGACGGCAAAATGAATGTATCTCAGGCAGCAGTTTTATCCCGTCAACTTAATGATTTGTTGTCTCAGGGAGTTGAATGTGTTTTGAGATTTTCTTCGATACAGCAACAGCTTCAGATTAGTCAGGTGCCGAGCCTAAGACAGAGTCTTCCTATATACTGGAGCGGGCTAGAGATGGGACGTATCATAAATCTTAGTTGTCTGTTTCCTCTTTGTGTGGACATGTCTATGATACACGTACGCCATGTTCTATCACAAATAAACTCGCCTAATGTGTCAAGACATGGGCTATTTATAAAGATGATGAAAGCTACATTTGCATACCTCACCATAGCCAAGATCAAGAAGACGGGAATGTCTAATAGAATAAAATACAAATTGTATCGATATTTGCTTCACATTGCGTCTGCCAACATTGACACAGATAGAATGTCGGGAAGAGTTAAATTTGCCAGTGTACTACACGTACTTGGAAACACAAATAAAACAACTGAAACATGCGACATAAAACAACAGCCTCCGTTTGGTATACAGGTGAAGTGTCATATGCGGAATATCGTAAGGAAAGATTACTATACTAATAAAACAAACTCGGATAATTGTGAAGCTGTTATCACAAGACTTGGCAGATACAGATATATACAACAATGCATATCACTAGATGTGAGGTACACTATAGAGGAGATATGTATTGTTCCAAATGTTATTAAATATGAACTCTTCCATGTTCCAGAACTTTTATGGAGCAGTTCGGAGCCTTCGTAGACCCTGATATGCTGAGGAACTACCTGCTGTATAATTGTCATATAGAATTCAGGAATGAATCTAATGCGCAAGCTGCCTTCATTATCCTAATTAGGATTGCCACCCATGAACGATTAGACCCAAATATAGAACACCGCGAGGTGGCGCTAAATGTGCTTGGTCTGTGTTATCTGGAGAAGGAGGACTACCTCAGAGCCTACATCTGTTTCAGTCGAGCCATGTGTCTGCGTCCTAGGCTGTTGAAGGAAGGATGGTCCACGTCAACACCTTGGCACCTAGCAGTACTTATGTCCAAATTAATAAACAGGTGAATATAGACCTATTACCAATGTTTAAGAGTTTTATCCATTTGTATAATAAGTTCAAGAGTCATTATGGGTAGGATTATAATTATATTGTGCCAAAGTATATATTGTCAGAGTAGAAAACATGTATCCATGTCCGTTTATCAAACTAGTATGTGAATAGAAGATATAGCATGATTATTTGCAACCTGCTTACCAAATACCAAACCTTTGATATCAGGTGATTTATGAACATATAGTACTATGGTATTTTAAATATAAGAATTAAAAAGATATATATTGTGACAGCGATACCAGCTTACATGCAGTTTAAAACTGCAAAATAACACTATTGGTCACCACTGAACATTGCCTATGTCTCCTATTAAAATATTATATCAATCTTCGCGAACGTTATTTTTTTCAAAATTGCTACAGACCATCATACCTTATTTATTATATCAAGAGTATTATTCATGCTAGGTTTTTTAATAAGAAATTTCTTTAGTTTATTTAAAAAAAGAAACGTTTCAATTTCAGGATACAGTCTGGATTTCCAAGTCACTAAAATACTGAGCCACACTCATGCTTCTCAGCTCATCTTGACAGGCAAATTCAAAATGTCAATATCAAGCGAAACTTGCCAAACTTTTTTATTCACAATGAGGAACTTATCGTGAGTTTTTAGAGAAGAATATACAAATGTGACTATTAATGAGAAAAATCTGCTTATATGTGTGCTCTAAGTATTATTCAAGCCCGTGAATCTTCTGGGCATCAAATGCTGCTGGTTTATTGTAACAATATACCCAGCCCATATATGATTTAGCAGACAGGCAAAATACTACTTATATTAGGAATTAGTTTTTCTCAACGGAACAGACAGTACATGCTGACTCTTTCCTTACAACTTAAGAGGAATAGACACAGCATTTTTAAGCCATGAAGTTAATATAGTACCATTAATACAAATTTCCTTTAACCGTTGAGAAGCTAAATCAATCCGTTAGGAGATAAGATTACTACAGTACCAACTGGAGGAGAAGACGAGTCTTTTTCTTTCAATGTCAGCTGAACAATTCAAAGTTTCAGTGTGAATTTATATGAACTTTTATCCTTAATTTAAAAGGAAGATGTATTCATTTAGCTTTCTCAACACATCAGAATATACTGTATAGGCGGCGACCGAATGTCAGCATCATGCGACTGTTGACGATTGTCCTGTGCCTGTAGTAATTCTCCGAATGTGTGTAAATGAAATGTGTAGCTATCTAGTTGTCTTGATGAACCAGTCAGCTGTAGCACTATCCCTGGGAAGAATTTTGCATGAAGTTACTGGTCACAGTCTTTTTACTATACTGCCTTTTCTGTGAAGAAATTGCAGCTAGCGTAACCTGGCACTCTCCAGCATTCAAGACACAAAGCTCATGTTATGTTCAAATACTGTTTATTCTGTGCGAGAACGCTCATCGAAAATTAGAGTGTATGTGTGTGTGATAAAAAGACTGTGGTGGGCTTCAATTTCAAAAAGAGCTGTGAAGGCACGCTCACACTCCCGCCTCGACGTACCACAAACGAAAACAAAAAGAAAACTGATATTCATGAAGAAGAGTTTTTTAAAAAAAGGGAGAAAAATCTAAATGGCCACTTGACTGTTCTAACGGTAACAGCACAACAGATGTCACCTCTAGTTGTATAAGCATTAATGTGTTAATTATTTCTGAACATGCATTTCTTTGTATCAATATTGATATGTGCTTCTTTCTAGCTTAATTTGCCAGTTTGAATGTATTGGGAAACTTATCTTTGTGACTGTAATGTACAAGTTTGTTTCCAGAGCTCAGATATATTATCTATTGGATACAACTGCTCCAGAAAATGACTTTTCCCTTTACTTTACTTCTTTACTTGAAAATTTCATTTTATAATACCCTTATTTTATTAAATTTATCTTAACCCTGATATGGATACACGCATAAGACTTTGTAACACATAATCCGCAAAGTGAAATTGATTAATATAAAAAAAAAGAAAATCGCATTACACTTTTTAATTGTACGTATTTTAAGTTGGCTCATTAATCTGCCCTTTGTGCATTCAATTTCAAAACAACATTGAAAGGGTCATGTTGTCTATTCTTCGTCCATGCAGCATGTACATCTGACTGGTATTTAACACATTTTTGGGCTCTAAATCACTCTAATATATCCGTTAAGGCGTTCCCTGCTCCAACAATCTGAGATATTTCTTAACTTTATAAATTATTGTCGTCACTGTCATCAGCAAGTGATCAACCACGCCGGGAAGCAGACATCTTCGTTATACTAGTAACCCGTAATTTAAACAAACATTTGTAAAACTTTCTGTATGAATGAATTCAAACTACGCCACAATGCCTTTTCCTAGGCACGTTGCGCAAATCACATTTAATTTTACAACTATTCATGTCGTGTTTGAAGACACCAGATGTGGAGAAGTGCTAGCAGAAAAGAATAAACACGACAAGAACGGTTTTAAAAAGTTTGTATACTCCGCCAAGCACATTTACATATGTGGGAGTTGCAACGAATTTGGGAGAGTTCTCGCTTTTCACTGTTCTCTAAGCGCGCGAGCTCCTAAGCATTGTGCACAATTCGCGCAATGGAAAACCCTGATAGCATCAATGCAGGTACTTTACATATCTAATGACTTTCCCGCACAGACTCTGTTGCTCTGCCAAGACTTCCTGTTTGTCACGTAGAGAATAAAATACGTTGATTTGAGATTGGATATTATTGTTTAATCTTTACCAGAACAATAAACAACCGAAAATGAGAATAACGTTAACATATTTCACCGTGCAAGGGACATATATTTCAAATCGACCAAAAAGTCAAAACACAATTCAAAGACGGAATTTGGCGTCAAAATGGTTATTATTATTAAATGATGAGTAAAGTACTTAGTTATACATGGAACACGTCTGAAATGTATATATGCTGAACATACCTCTGGGTTAAGATAATTAGCATGGAATGGGGGTGGGTCAGACTACTTACCATGTCACTTTGTGTTAACTAGGAGCAGAGGGGGCGATTCCGACAACTTTGTAGAGGCGTCGATTCGGCAAACTAAGGCTTCCACGAAAATGCTTAATAGAAGTGCTCATTCGGCAAACCAAGACTTGTTTGAAATAAAAAAAAAGGACGCCAACGTCGTTGTCACTTATCCCCTCTGCTGCTATGGGTTAACCAAATATTTGATACAAGTCGTATACGATATCGTGTCAGAGGGTCTGATAAATTTATCGTTACAAATCCATGCGGAATTGACTGAGCGTGACTAAAGAAATTTTTAAATAAATTATAATCCATATCACCGCCGCACCAAGTTTGCCAAATATTTCGTAGTGTATGTGTATCAACTCTGTTGAATACAGCAAGAATATTACAGTTATCTCTGATAACTTTTGGTATTTGAGTGTACCGTTGAGTGATATATATCACGTCGGTATTTTTATGTCTACCTCTAGAAAATATCCTAGCGGGATTTTTTTTTTTGATTGTCTAGCATGATATCGTCGTACACGACCGAATTGTAAATACTTCCGTCAATATCATCAATGCTCGGTGCTTCCTCGATATCGGTTATAAAGTCAATAATACCCTCGCCGGTGATTGTTGCCGCTTTTTCGTTGCAATCCTTTAACACTTCGTAGCATCTCTGATCGTCTACGCTCGGAGCAATCAAATACAACTTATCCCATTTCATCCATCTCGTTATTAAATTAAGTAGCAGTTGCGTCTTGCCACTTCCAAATGGTACGATCATAATCGCGCGAATAGAATTCGGTAGCGCTGCATGATGCTTAACTGGTTCTCGTGTTTTTGTCGCCGAAAAATCAATTACATTCATGTTATTATAAATATATTTTGAATCTATATTGTGTGAAGTGTAATAAACTTACTAGCACAAAACACTTGACAAATTATTACAACTAGCAATAACAGATCAGCGCTTTCTGGTAGGTGTGTACAATGTAATACAAAAAATTTAGATTTGTTTCAATGAAATCTGCAGATAATTTAAAAAAAAACGAGGAGGTGATATTGAAGTAAAGTTAGTAAAACTCCCAGTATCTAGGAGAAAAACATCTTCCAGGGAATAGTTATTATGGACCTGGTACAAGACTCGATATCCGACTCGATGATCAAACCAACCCTGGCCGGGTGAATATCCAATAAACGCCATTGATAAGGCGTGTCATGCTGTTGATGTTGCTTATAAAAGCAGTAGTCTGCAACACAGACATCTTGCAGATGTGAAATTAATTCATGCGTCGAATTCTATCACTGAAAAATCCTTCAAAGAAAAGTTGGCTTCATGGTTAGTAAAATCGGCTATGAAAGGTAAACTGATGTTAGGTGCTGATAATTAATAACAACATGGAATCAATTTATTATTCTCTAAAAGGATACTGGAGGGGGAAATCAGCAATTGGTAAACTCGCTAGCGCCGCAGAGGTGAAAAATTCCACCGCGGCAGATTGGTTATCCAAACAGGCGATATGGCACATTTATCTACCACCGCCTAAACGAATTAACTACTCGCATTGTAATGTGACCGTGATTTGTCAAAGCAACCAATATTCGGCAATGTCACCGTTAGATATTTATATGAACCAGGAGAGCTCGAAGGTGTAAAAAAAGAGCTACTGATCCTATTTGCAGTGTCACCGCGCATACAATATCTTGTATAACACGATCTACGTGTAGACCAGCAATCTATAGACTGGATTCAACTGCTCCTAAGCGATCTTTTACTCGTGAACAACTACAAGTAATATCCGAGGATACTCAATTACCGCCGCGTGGTCTTAACTAGCGCCTCTTCGTCTGTTGCATTCAAGACAAGTCAGCATCACATCATCTCTGGTATGTCCAATACTGTTATTTTTTTTGTCTACGGTAAATTGTCGAGAGTCCTTATCGGACCAACGCCAACTCATTATACAATTGCAACTCGCGCAGTGATTATTTCGTTGTTGTTTCAGTGTAGGTATTAATTCAGGATCAATATCAAAATCTTTATTATTTTTTTTATCCTGTTGTTTATAACCATATAGTTTTTTTCTGATTATATCAACGCTGACAATATCACTTATTGTAGTGTCATTAGCATCTAAAACAACTCTTCGAAGCTGATTTATTCTTTGTACTCTGGACATTGCAAGATAAACTAAATGTGACCAATCGATGTGATTATCTACCATCCAAACAATCGCATCTGATATAGTTAATCCCTGTGAAGAATGTATTGTCGCTGCGTAACGTAGCGTCCATGGGGATTTATCAGCGCGCAATGCATCTTCGACAACATTGATATCGACCAGCACAGTATCATTTAACAATAGAATTTGTTTTTCACTTTGCCCAGGAATACCAACTTCAATATTCTGTTTTCGTGTATCGTTGGGTCTATAACACAGCGTCGTTGGAAGTGTTGCGAATGTTTCTTTATGCATTTTAAATAACTTCATCTGAATGTGTCTCTGACTATTTTTCTACTTGCCACTATCAAATCGTTTGGTTTCGACGCTTCCCAGAAATCATTTAATGGGGTTTCCGAAATTATTTCACGGGCTATTTCACATTCGATTCTATCCGGTTGTAATCTGATTAGTTTCTTGAACTCGCGTAATTGTTCATCAAGTGCTCTACGATCACTATTAATTTCTTCTTATTAGTCTACAAAATGTTTCAGCCAATCATGTGGGGATAAACCGACAAATGGTGGTGGCTGGCCATGATAGCCGCACATTATTACTTTTGTATTTGATAGTAATAACCAGTCAAGAAATCTTTGTAATACATCTAACGACACTGTGCATATCTCATCCCAAATGATGATTTCAGGAATAAATTTCTCACCCAGTCTATCAGGAGCCCATTCATCGCCTTTCCATCGAAAGAAACTATGATAAGTAAAGGCATTAATTTCTCGTTGTTTCGTTTCTCTTGCAAGTCTGTGGGTCTGTGTTAGCACAATCATGTTTGATTTCCCACGAAATAATTCAATCGCACGAGTTGTCTTTCCTGACCCACCAAAGCCGTTTAAATAAACTGTTTTATATCTACATATTGGATCAGATATCAAGTAACAATTGTACTCAATTTGGTTCCATCGGACAAGAAAGCGTCTTTATGATTGACGTATATACCTTTAGATGTTACACCCGCGATTTATAAAATCGTATTCAACGCTATTTATAATCAACCGTGAAGAATATCGGTTATTGTCGTATTTTCCACCCTGAGTGAACTTACCAATTATTCTTCTACCGAGTTCTTTTGCTTGATTATTTTCAATTTGAAATAGCTGTTTGGATCATTTCAAGATATCTTCTTCGTCGAGGGACGGGAATTGTTTTCTATTTTCGCTGATTATATTATCTAGATTTGGTTGTGGTAACCAAACCTCAATCTGCGCTCGATATGATATAATAATTTCACTGACAATCAACGATATCAGCATTTTAGAATCAATCATATACCGTACTAACACTATTGGCATTCAGTGTTTTTTCAGAGATGTGTCTACCAATCCAAACATAACAACACGGATGAAGTCCTGAAGCCAATTCAAATGATACCACATGAGCGATTCCAGTTAAATCAAAATCTGGTAGTGGTCCATTAATAGCAGCACGGGTCATCTCATGTGTGGGATGTCCAAATCGCTTGAAGTACTCAGCGCATTCTACGTACCCGAGAAAACTCCCGGTATAATACGCAACAATATCATCCGAAGTCATACTTTCGCGGTCGTCTTTTGTATTCCATAATCCACCATGGTTATATTTCACACAGCTTGATTTGATATCTGATAGAAATTCAGCTCTTGCTGGTTTCCACGTGTTTCTCTTTCTCGCAAAATGTGCTGCAACTGACCGAATTGTAAAACAGTTTGTTAGTAATTGTTTTTCGTGTTCCGTTGAAAAACTACTAGCTAGTTTTTTCATCGCGTCATGAAGGGCTTCAGTACGGTATAATTCGCCGTTGGGTCTTATAAATTGATCGAATTTACCCTCTTCGTGCTCAAAACTGTGAAGTAACCACACTGACAAAGGATCGTTTTTACTTTACTGGTAAATAAAATCAAATAATTTCTCTTCAGAGGATTCTTCTCCCGAGAACTCAGCGGGTAGATATTTTATTGTTCTATCTCGCGACAATATTGTTACCGTAGGTGTCCACGCGTGTTCTTTATGATTAATAATTTATAATTGGAGCTCCTTTTGATTTATATTTTGATTCGTGCAATACTTCCCCTGTTATCGTCGCTACGGTTATTGGGAATCTTAATGATGTTTCTAATTTGGTTATATCCTGAATTGTTGCTCTGTGCCCCTTCACTGTGAGTCCCCATTCGTTTATTTTTTTGCGTCTTAGATCGGTCAATTTGTTTCCACGCAACGCATTGATGAAGTGTTCTATTATTCGTTCTGTTACACAATTCATTCTTGACGAAGTCAACGGTGACAGTTTCATTGGTTTTAATTTTTCAATACTCGGTTTATCATTTAACGGATAAATCCCATAAACAGCTGCTGTTAAAGGATAGGATCTCTCGTAGTACGGTTTGTGAGTTCCAGTCAGAATTCCTGGTTTGGAATCATGACTCACAGTGACAGTTCTTTTATCTTTCAAGATGGGGTCAAATTTATCTCTGATAATCCAATCTCCCGTTTCCAATCGGATGTTGAATTTCACTCTAAAAAAATACTATTTCTTGTCAAGATGTGATATTATCACTGCTGCATTTTCGTCGTTCATGGTAGCATCAACGCTACCATCAATTCGAAATGTCGACCAATAGTGAGATGCTCCATTGTGTTTGAATTCATTAAAACAATCACGGATTTTACCTATCATGGTTCGGTCACTTATTAGATTCTTTGGTGCTACGGAGACTCTATCGAGATTGAATTTAAGATTTTTCCAAGGCTTCGATAATCTCTCGAATTCCTCCATGCTATAATTAAAACAAGTATTGAAATAAAGAATTTATATATAATTAATCATTGAATATGGCTCATTATTGGATCAGTAACCGCGTGTAACAAATCATGCAGAAAGAAGTTCTGTGGATATCATATGCAAAGTGTCCGTAACGGGAGTCTTGGCTCGGTCCCTTGCATACAATGTGGGGTCGGTTTGCGAGGAAAATCGCAGTTGTGTCTCGGTAGTGGTGGTAAGTGATACAGAACGTTGAAGCGTTATTATGATAAACGAATCAAAAACTCCATCAATGACTCAGACCCTGACTATTTCAGCGACAAGTTCATAAGAACGCCTCAAGATTATATTGGAAGATTCCCAAATACTGTATTACTTCAACCAAACAATGAATTAGACAAATAGTATTTTAGTATATAAATGAACTAAGAATTTCAACCACATCCTGTCGATCAGCAATTATGAAGCATCCCGTGACGGTATTGTCAGACACTGCAGGCTGAAGAACCCAGTTGGTGGTGTGAGTAATCAGGGGTATTTGAGGTTTACTGTTGGGAAGAAGAGATATCATAATCATCGTTTCGTGTATGAGGTATATAACGGATTGATCAGAGATAGTTTTGTTATTGATCACATAAATGGTATTAAGACTAATAATTCTTTAAATAATCTACAAGCTGTTACAAAGAGTGAGAATCCCAAACGAGGAGGAACTGGTACCTGTAAATCGATTGGGAAGAGACATGTAAAATCATTTAATACAGCAACTAATGAAGAAATGGTATTCCAATCAATGACTCAAGCTGGTATATATTTTGATATTTGTAGTACCTCAGTACGATTTGTTGCAGAACGAATACAAAATTCTGCTTTTTCAAATCGTTTTAGAAATAGAAATAACTTTATTTACATCTAAATTTTATTTTTTACCATTGTATACAGCATTAATGAGAATAACTGCTTCAATATTGTCAATAATCATTATCAAGTATATGAAAGGTATAACGATCACACCACTTCCTGTTTGACTTCCGCAATTTGTATTAACTATATAAGCAAAATTTATCTCTATATTATTGGACTTTAAAGCGAAGGTCAAGTTACGAAACCAAAAATAAATCACACCGTTGCAGGTGGTGTGAATGTTTTTCATTCAAACCAGGTTGATTTTGTAGGTTTATTTTGGTTTTATGTTACTTTAGTGTAGGGTAGCCCGTCATTCATACCATTATCATTCTATAATCCATTGTTATATGTTGTATTGTCTTGTGCAGTCCTATATAACACCATTCATTGTAAATACCATACCATTGACATCATTCATTGTATATATACCATTGTCTTTATACATCGTTTGTCATTCATTGTATATATCATCCTATAATCCATTGTTATATGTTGTATTTTCCTGTGCCATCCTCCATTAACTCTGGGCACCTTCGATTGAATAATACACCGGACGGGTTTCAAATGGGGTTCATCATCACATAATATCTCTAAGCGTGAGTAAGATGTAACAATACACCTTACCACGATCAGGGTTCTTCAGCATCATATATAATCGCATAATCGCATAATATCTCTAAACGTGTTAAGATGATAACACCTTACCACGAACAGCGGTCATTTTTGAAAAATACGTCAGTGTATTTTTTTGCATTAGAAATATATAATTATCATAAAATATGAATTCTGAAAATATCATTGAGATCATAACCGAGATTTTAAATTTGAAAAGTCAAGGATTTAAATTATCAGATAATTTAAATTGTGATAAAATTAGTTCGGAGTTTGAAGACATTAGATATGGCATCCAAAAGAATAAGTACACTAAGTGTTACCTAGGTCGTATTCATTTATTAAACGGATTCAACATGCAATCAGCGAAACATTTAGATATGAAAACAACATAACTAAGTTGGTCCCGTTATTTATTATCGTGGAAAAAAATAATAAAACAATTGAGGCAGAACTACGAGATGAAACGAGCAGTTAATTCAAAAATTAAGAATATAAGAATGTTGATTCAACAGAAAGTAATTCCCCACTGAATACCCCAGCGGAATAAATTATAACCAACCAACGATTTGACTTGTACATACGATCTATAAATTTCAAATCCAAAATACTTCAATGAATGAACAGGTAAAATTCTCACTATAATACAATTGACAGGTATGTGCGCTCAACTAGAACAAAATTTGTAAAGGCGGTTTTAATCAATACCGGCTTTGAAATCCGATACTGGTGTTTATCAATGAACGCGTTTCTATAAGGAAATAATAGTAAAATCTTCACGAATTTCATTATTTGTTAATTACTGAAATAATTTACTAAGTTAATTTTTTAAATTGATTTTGTGATCATTGCTGGTCATTGCTGGTCAATTTTGTTCATTTCTTGGTAATTTTCAATGATTTTTAGTGATTGTTCAGTGATTCTCAGTGATTTGTCAGTGATTGTTGTTGGTGTCAATCGGGTTAAGTAGTCAATGTTCTCTAAATTAGGGACTTTCCTCTTTAAATTATTTTTTTGATCATAAATGATCATTTCAGACCTGAAATAGACAAAAAATGACCAAAAATGGACAAAAAATGAACAAAAATAGACCAGCAATGACCAAAAACTGATGTTGGTGTCAGTCGGGCCACGGAGTCGATTTTCCATGTTATTTCTCGTAGACTTTTCCACTTGGAATTGCAAAGCAATTTATAGAATTATTTATGGTGACTTCGTCGAGATTTTACATCAATTGGAAATTGCTTTGCTGTTTCAATAATGGTAAACGAAGCATTAACTACTAGACTAGCTCGTGAGCGATTAGTTGCAATTAAGAAGTTCATCCCTGTACGCGACTCTGTACGAAGAAACCTACAAGCTGGACAGAGTCTTCAGGCTGATTTGCCGCAGGATCTGAAAAATTGTGTAAACCAATAACCACAGTAACCAAGGGAGTAATATCAGCCACTGAGCGAGCAATACACGGAGAATGTCTATAAACAAGGACAAAGAAAAGAGACGCCTCTTCTTCCTGTACTTGAAAAAATAGCAGAAAAATCTAAACAAACAAAAAATCCTTAAAAACACTCCATGGTGCTATAATAACTGCTGTAAGACAACAAGAACAACAAGAACGACAACTTCAAGAAGAAGTTGAACGACTAAGTAATATTGATATTAGCGCCCCGCCTGAAACACTTGAACAACATGGTGCTGTTGCAAGAGAAGACTATTCACCTGAAAATATATTTACGGCTGATGCATTAAATAAAATTAGAGAAATTAGAACAGACTCTGAATTAGTTAATTTTACTAAAGATAGTTTTTAAAAAAATAGCAGATAAGTATTTAAAAGACAACAAGTCTAGAGATTTTATAAAAGATACAGGCACCTGGGCAAATAAAGTATTTTTAGCAAACCGCGGTAAAACTAAAAAAAATAAAAGAAATAAGTTCTGATTTTAATAATTTTCTAGCTGCAGTAAAAGGTGTCACACAACCACCAGCAGCATATACAGCAGACCCAACCCCAGATGAAATAGAAATAATGGCAGAAGCTGATTCTGAAAAAGGTGCAGCTGATGTCACTAAAAGATCAACCGGAAAGGAATTTTCTCAGAGTGGTCCAAGTGGGGTATCAAGTAGTGGTCTAGTTAGTTGTCCTTGTATTATTCTCAGCGATATAGCACGATTAGAGGTTCTCATATCAGGGAAACAAGCTGGAAATAACTCACCGGAAATAATTAAGGAAGCAGCTGATATATGCAGACGACTGAGCATCCAAAGTATTTTTCATCGCCACATTAGATAAATAGTAATTCACTAAGATGATCATACACTACAACCACGATAAACCAACCAGCGTTTATGTAGTAAACTCACGATTGCCAGTTTATAGAGCATACTATGGTGATGGTCTCGGTGATACAATTGCAGGGTTATTTTCAAGAATGGCTCCAAAAGTGGCGCCAATCGCAAAACAATTATCGATGAAAGCCATTGATGTTATTCGTGACAAAGGTATTAGCGCTGTTTGAGATGTTGCCGCGAAAGCATTTTCCGCCGCGAAGGATAAACTAACAGCGTTAGTTCGACGAAAAAAGAAACCACCAACGACTTCGTCACCAATGACTTCGTCATTGGGACCACTATCATCTACGGAAGGAATGCCTGCAATTGTTAGTAAGATAATAAATAACGCAGTAGATCAGAAATTAAAATCATCATTGACAGCCAGCAACCAAAACGATATCGCAATTATGATAGCGGGAAGTGGCTTAAAACCACGACGACGACGATAAAGATCGTGATTTAGATCGAGGAATATATAATAATACTGGAAAAGAATAGAAAATCGCTATAACAGTTCATGAGCCAAGATTATCATCTGCCATTGAGACAAACTCAACGGGATATGTCATAGATATCTATCAGAATTCTATAAGGACAATACTGGGCTGGCCTGAAATCCCACCTCAAGCATCTTATCAAATACTCGAACCTAACATTCGGATTATGTCACGGATATACAATCATATCATGAAATCAACGCTTCATATCGAAATTATTTACTTGATATAAAAAGTGTAAAATTAACTGATAGATTCACATTTCTTGATAACAAAACCATGCAATGGGAATTTGGTTTCAAGAAAACTCCTGATTCATCCATCGCCATTGTATTCACTCTAAATAATGTCGTTGGTTATTTGAAAGAGATTAATCAATTACATAAAACACAATTAAAACGACTACGACGGAGCTTCGAAGAGCATCTCTCTGATATAACAAAAGAACTTGTATTCGACATGGAATATATCAACACACGAATAATTCAAGTAATAATTAATGACAAAAACGGAGATAAACAAAAATTACTAACCGGTTACAATATCACAGAAGCCGATTTACCCGATTTCAAATTTCCTGGATATAACGCAAATGAACTAAACAAATCTGTTAATGATCTCCTCCATGAGTTTTGTCTACAAATACTCGCCGCATGGAAATAAATACCACAACCACAGACAACTATCCTCAAACATAATAATGATCTAGACGGTGGTGGTAAGCATATCGCTCCGCTCAACGTCAATATATCCTCGGTGATTGCACTGAATTTAGTACGTGATGTTATCGAAGGAATCTATCAAATAAATCTCTAGCGATAAAATTTGCACTAACAGCTCCTCCAGGGTTTTTAATAATTGGGGATCCAACTAATCCAGTCTATATGAGATGTCATAATAATCTCAACTGATAATAATATTGTCATAATAATCTCGAGAATTAATTGTTAACTCACTGACCAATCCAGTAATCTGATTGATCTACGAGGTGAGGTTTTACAAATTAGTCGGTTTGTGAAATAGTAACGATTTTCATCTTAAATTACTTTTATTGTAAAAAAAAACTGTTGACCCATGGCAGCAGAGGGGGGCGCGACAACGACGTTGGCGTCCTTGTTTTTCGATTTCGAACAAGCCTTGGTTTGCCGAATGAGCACTTCTTTTAGGCATTTTCGAGGAAGCCTAAGTTTGAAGAATCGACGCCTCTACAAAGTTGTCGGATTCGCCCCCTCTGCTGCTTAACTTGAGGACGGCGAATGGGTATTCTAAAATAGTATATTTCGTTTTTACCAATAAACGTGAGTGCTCGTCGATGCAAATCTTGTTTGAAATGGATTATAATTATATATAATAAGAAGGCAACTAATAATAATTATTCATGACTGCAGAAGACTAAAATAAAATGCATACGGTAACTATTGTTTTGTATCGATTGTCCGTCTTTTGTTTCGATATGTGCATCGTTTCAGCAAAAGTATCGATGCATCGTTATATCGATGAATCATTTCCCTCTACTACTAACGCAAAGTTTATGAAAGATGGCATTGATAATATCTGTAGAGTGTTCATGTTTCATCAAAACTGATCCATATTCAATTTTTTCTAAAATCAGTCGTCGTTATTTAACGCTTTTTGATAGCTATTTGACTGAATGGAAAAATGCATGTGGCAAGACAATTTCATTTAATTCTCATTAAAATCAATAAATAATATGCGTTCACTTATAATTTATTTAATATCCATATTACTAATCATAATGTACAAAATTGTTGTAAATAAAAAAGCATGGGAGCATTGTGAGTAACAACTAATTGGTTACAAACGTGTATCATAATCATTTTCACCTGATGTAAATCATAATCATTATCACTTGCGGGGTTCCTCTTTCCATGAATATTTCGGTGCTGTCCCTCAAAACAAAAACAATTAGATTTTAATTAATTTAAGTAACTAGCAATGTTCCAATATAATGTTGCCATTAATTAGGCTTGTATTAGGCCTATTCTGCAACTGTATATCGTAGCAGATTAGTTCATTTTATATTTGTCATTGCGTTTAAAACTACTATTACTGGCTTCTTTGCAGTGTTCTGTACGTCTGTTTCAAAATCAAATGCATGTTTATTATGTATGTGTGCGTTTAGCTTGACTATATGTTTGTAGATGTTTTAATCCATATGTTCTACTGTACCAGTGTTTAATAATTCCGTAATTCCACCGAAATTGTCCCTTTGTGCACCTTGGGTTGCCTTGCGCTCACCTATGTAGTGTTGTCTCTAGGTACATGATGTATTTTAATCTTGGTGGTTTTGAATGGGACATTATATTGTTTATTTGTCCTTCAAAACTTGAAAATCAATACCGTTACACAGAAACTCGACCAGTCCTTAATATAACATTTACAGGTATGTTAACATACTTGTATCACAAGCTCAGTTATAAATCACAAGGACTCAACCTTATTTGCATTTTAAACTTCATTCGTTAAATACTTTAAACATATTAAGTTATTGGACATTTTTGTTATATTATCTTTTTTGAAACTCCAGAGGGAATATTTTCTTTCTCTTCATTTGTAGTGGAGGATTAAAGTATGTAGAAACATTAAAGTATGTTGAAAACTGCTGGCCATGGATGGAAGCATATGTTATTCTCACACATTTTGAATCCTGGAATAAAAGCGAAGATTGCAGATACGTGATGCAAACACGAACGAAATGCAAGATTTAGGCCGCGGTATCTGTTGACATTCATGCTTGGTAGGGTTCTGTCTTAGAGCCACTTTTATGGATGGTAAAGTAAACAGACCTCATGAAGACTGGTATACAAATCATACATTCCTGGACCGTATCATAAAAATATCCAATGAAGAGTAGTGTAATTCATGATGTTGTACATGGTAAGGCATTGAGGAATTTAATGCACACAGCATTACATCAGATTAAACTGAAGAATTACTTGCAACGTACACATTTATATCATGTTACACGTTCAAGCGGATTTATTTATATCAAAAACGTTAATGCCCATTCCTTCATTGTATACCTCAAAGGAACTTTATGGAAAACATTTTTGAATCAATTTACTTCAGTATATGAAACACAATCTCTCTCTCTCTCTCTCTCTCTCTCTCTCTCTCTCTCTCTCTCTCTCTCTCTCTCTCTCTCATTAGGTATTTAAATGTAGTATTCACGGTGGACCATTTTCTACCTGTACTATTTTGATCACTACTGGACCTGGATAGCATGGTTGTAATGCTCTTGCTTGTATATCTCCAGATTTGAATATTTGCGAACGTTTCTGGTTTACCATCCAACATAAGTAGCCTTGTTAAAGTTGTTTGCATTCCTGCACCTCACATACCACAGTCACCAATATTTGAAATTTGTTAACTCGAATAAACTTATTCCTCAATGAGACTATGTGTTAATTCAGTATACAATAGCACAAAAGCGACCAACGGATAATACGATCTAAACAGATTATACATGCATGCATGCATGCATACATACATACATACATACATACATACATACATACATACATACATACATACATACATACATACATACATACATACATACATACATGGTCATTGTGATGTATTACTCGATGTAGATGTTGTGGTCAAGATAGGAAAGTGCGATTGCCGGATCAATCTAAGAAACCATATCGGAGGAAAATAGATACTGAAGCTGAAGACAAACACCAAAAGAACTCCGTCAGTTTAGTATACATATCAAATTTAGCGACACATTATTGTTATGATTTCAAATAGTAATTAAAGGTGGGCAAAGATTAAAATTATAAACAAACACAAAAATATAAAATCAAGTCAAATATATGTAGCAAATCCTGCAAAACAAACATCTGACAAACATACAGACGGACGAAACCATGTAAAGATCTAGCCAAGTAAATAACCTGGTCTGGATTAATAACAATCACTTTTCTGGCCTAAAACTTTCTTAAATGTATTTAAAAGTACACACACACACACACACACACACACACACACACACATATATATATATATATATATATATATATATATATATATATATATATATATATATATATATATATATACACACACATATATATACACACCCATATGAGTGTGTAAGTGTGTGTGAACAATGAACATTTTGTACAGATATATCGCGAGACAGATACATATTAGGAATGACTTATGATAAAACCAGCAGTATGCAATTAATGACAGCATGATGACACTTCTTCAATTTATAATATATTCTTGTCTTCGCACAACAATCAAAATGAAACGATCAATAAATTTAAAGTATTGTTGTATCGTGCTCTCATTGTGTAGATACTATTTATATCTGCACTCCAATAAGTGCTTGTCAGAGACGGCATACACTGCTTCTGTTATATCAGTGACACACACCATTGACTGAGTTCATTTGTTTAAGTTATTGCCCTTTCCTTATGGATGCCGTCGAGCTAGCTGTTACCTTGCTACTTGTAATAAAAGTAATATTGATATCGTCTTAATACCCTAGACGGAGTTCATAAAATTCAACGAGCGTGGTATTGTAAATTCAAAAACCAAATTAACATATAAAGAGTCATTTCTAGCGATGCCGACTCTTTTGTTTTAAAAAGTAGTATGTTTGGGGAAATCAAACCAGTTTTTTTCAGACTGGAGTATTACATGTTTATATGTATATGTGATAGGACCATATATATATATATATATATATATATATATATATATATATATATATATGTTTTCTCAGGTATAATTAAAGCAACATACACATATAAGTTTCAGTCATGTAGAGTTTACATTCTAAATTGGATAGAAGTAATGATAACCGAAATATGGAGAAATACTATAGTTTTTTTGTCTGTACGGATCAATTCATCTCTTGATGTGGATGTAAACCAAACAAAACAATCCAGTGGACAATGTAATGAGGTATTGATTAACACTCATTTTTTTTATACATGTACTTATACATCTGCTAATTGTACAATTGCACCGAATATTATCTGAACATTAATTGGAAGTTAGATATAACTGGGGTATGCGGGAAGGTTGAGAAGTCGTAATAAGGGAAGACAATCTTTATATCTGGTAACATTAAAAATCAGCCGCGGGCCCTCGAGTGGCCGAGTGGTCTAAATCGCTCTCCGTTACGGATCAGTGCGATCTCACCTCTGTATGAGTGGGTTCGAGTCTAAGATTCGGCTAATGTGGGTATACAAGAAAGCTTGGCAGTAGCTTCTAATGAGGTGGTTGGTTCTTTCTGGGGGTATTCCATGGTTCTTCCTTCACCATTAATACTGGGCGCTATGTATAGCCTATCGTGTGCTGAAAAATGGCGTGAAACACTACTACTATTAAATCAGCTGCAGGGAGATATTGACATACATAACTGTGAGATTCCGTGCTTTTAACCAGTCAGATACTTGTAATAGATATTTTTTGCCAGATTTGTCATGTTCTTGCATGTTGGTGTATTTGAAAAGTCCCTTTTTCTCACTACATGAATCCGTATGTCTAAACACTGACTTCAATGCAGTAACATTTCAAGGTGCGTGCAAAATCAACTAGTCATGTGATGAAAAACATCCTAGTAAATTAGTTGAATTCAACACATCAAAGATGAGAAATCGACAATTTTAGAAGCTAAGGAAGAACGACAGGGTGTACATAGTTTGCAACAGTTTGAAATAAAACGCGTGAAAATGTCAGCAGAGATGAAAATATAGCACTATCATACGGAGAAATATAATGTAAGAAGCAGCATGATCTTTTCAAGAAACTTATCTCTGGAGAAAGAATAATTTGACGCTGAGCGACATTGCTAATGCATACCTAATGACTGAGGAAGGTAGTGCACTAGACACTAATTATTTAATAGATCAACACATGCTCACTTTAACATCAAGTTTACACACATACATTGAGGGGGTATTCCAAACTCTTGACACGACAAGGTGCACATCTATCATGAATACAGCGCTGCATAAATTTGTTTTGTTATTAGACTGACAATCTATTGATTTTACTTGACGTGATCGCTTTCTATGAAAGATGGATGATTCATCCTCTCTATTAGAGGGAGGTTGTTCATCGTATCATTGGCTTGATACAAAATAGGTTATTTCACCAACGATCCTTTATACATACACGACCTAGTTACGATATTGTTGATCATCTACTATAAAGGATTACAATGCGGCTTTTTCAAGAATATATGCACAACAAACAATCAGTATAATTTCCATATTTAAATATTCTGCAAAACCTAATGATCTGTTCAATTTTCATGTAAAAACATTATCTCAACCTCTTTACTTCACTTTAAACGGTTGCTTTCCAATAGCGTGTTTAGTGTGGATAACATAATTTAATAGTAAAAGTCAGTTCACATCCTCCGTCTAGTTCACCAATAAACGGACGTATGTTTGTATATTCTTGAATATATAACTGTCAGAACTTATTTTTTATTCACGCGTTTCTTCATCCACTACGATTGCACTCATCAGTGCAACATGTCGCAGTTCATTCATCGATTCTACTCTTAAAACATCCGATGAGTTTCTTACAAGGTCAGTGTGGAGACGAATATCTTAGCTCATCTTTTACGATGGAGATACGTAGAAACGGAAGCATTTCCAGGTCTGTCGAATTGCTAGAAGGGCAGCCAAGACGACATCATATGCAGGAATTCAAATATATTCACAATGAAGCTACGAAGTTTGAATTTTTTAGTTGCCATTAATAGATAAAGACGTATCTTCTGTTCCAGTCGGTACTGTAGTGATCTTTTCTCGTAATGGATTGATTTTGCTTCTCAACGGTGAAAGACAATCTGTGTTAATGTAACTATATTAACGTGATGACTTTAAATGGTCTGTCTATTCCTCTAAGTTAAGCATTATTTTATTTCTGATGAATCATATATGATCTAGGTATATTATTACAATAAACCTGCAGCATTTGATGCCCAGAAGATTCACGGGGTTGAATAATACTTGGAGTACACATAGATGCAGATTTTGGTCAATAATATTCACATTTTTAAATCATTCTCTGAACAGCTCACGATAAGATCCTCACTGTAAAATAAAACATCACGTTCGGCCAGTTTCGCTTGATATTGACATTTTTAATTTGCCTGTCATCATGCGTTGAGAAGCATGAGCGTGGCTCAGTATTTTAGTGACTAGGAAATTCAGACTGTGTCCTGCAATTGAAATATTTGTTTCTTCCTCTAAAATACAGTAAAGAAATGTATTTTAAATATCTAAAATGAATAAAACTCTCGATAAAATAAATAAGGTATGATAGTCTGTAGCAATTTTGAAAAAAAAAACGTTCGTGAAGATTGATAGAATATTTTAAAAGGAGACGTGGACAATGTTCATTGATAACCATTAGTGTTAATTTTCAGTTTTAAAGTGCATGTAAGCTGGTATCGCAGTCACAAAATATATATTTTTTTGTTCTTACATTTAAAAGTCCATAGTTCATAAATCACCTTAAATAAATTGTATGGTAGTAGTAGTAGGGGATACTCTAGCGTCAATGGGAAAATTCAGTGCAAAACAGCTTGGGAACATCTAGCGTCAAGGGGAATTTAACATGGAGGGACTATCTAGCGTCAAGTGAAATATAACATAGTGGGACTATATAGCGTCAAGGGAAATATAACATAGTGGGACTATATAGCGTCAAGGGAAATATAGCATAGTGGGACTATATAGCGTCAAGGGAAATATAACATAGTGGGACTATATAGCGTCAAGGGAAATGGAACATGGAAAATAGGGTTGGTATAGGTATAGGTAGAGGGGTTTGTAAAGCGACAAGGGAAAAAATGGTGGCAATGAAAGCTAATATCTTTTCGAGGCAAATGAGTGGCCCTGAAAAGGGCCGTTATGTGTAATGTTAACAGTATTTTTTAACATAGAGGGCATCTCACAGATCTTCTTCTCTTCCTTAAACTTCTCCTTACTAGGGGTCCATAGAAGAGAACTCTCTTCAAACAACCTTGTCCTTCTACGTATACCCTTCTCTTCCAAAAGGCTGACTCCGTCATATGAATGACACTCCACGCTGATCTGACATACATGGGTATGTCAGTCCGAAACAGCATACTAGACACAAGGGTTGACGATTCAACGTTAGTCCACATCTTGTGATGAGAACAGGTGAAGTGAATACCGTGTACTGCGGCTATTTATAGGGGAAGAGCGGATCGAAACGGATTGAGTGTATCGACCAATCCAAACGTGCGTTACAAAAGACAGTCACAGACATCCAATCGAAAGAGAGCAGTCTGTGACGTCACCTTTTCTATATAGAGGTACTAGTGCCTGTGCGCAGTCAATCGATGAAACAGAGTTGTCAATAATGGCGGACAGTAAGAAGACGATGAATTGGAGTGAGCCAGAAGTAGAGTCAGCAAGTCACGGACCAGCAGTGACTACTAAAGTCATGACAAATATACATCAAGAAGAAGTGGATTTTAACTGGGATTTTGTGGATTTTTTAACATCACAAGAATTTATTCCGGAACCTTCGTTGCCTTCTGTATCTTCTTATGTACACGTCGATGATTTTAAGCCAAGACAAAAAGAAGAATTGGAGCGATTTTTACAACAACAGAAAGTAGAAGAACAAGCTTTTCTTATGCAACAGCAGGAAGAAGAAGCAAGAAGGAAACACCAGGAAGAAACAGTAGCAGTAGCAGCTGCAGACAAGAATGAAGACCAAAGACAGAAAGAAAATAGTGAAAATCAAACAGTCACGACGGTACTTTTAGATATTTTAGCAGAGTTAAGGAGTCTGAAACAAATGTATCAGACTTCTTTATCACGACCGAAGAGAAAAAGGCCTTCTCGAGCGAAACAGCCCGATCTCTCTGTGACTACGTCTACCTTACCACCGTTAGTGATTTCTACCAAATCATTGACAGAAACCACCAGTCCCGAAGTAGGCCTTGGCCGTGGCAAAGGCTTAAGACATCTCAAGAGGATTTCGTCCCGTTTCTGAGTTTGTTTTAATTTAAACAATTAAAACACCAACGGTCCTTTTCAGGACCACTCCAATTATTTCGAAAAGAAATACTATTTCAATTATCTAATTCAATGAAAACTCAAAAGTCCTTTTGTATTTTTTTTTTTTTAAAAAAACCCATGATGTACGTGTGAGTGAATGAATGATGTGATTATTTTATAAAATCAAAACCAAGAGGCACTTACGTTTTTTTCTCTCAGGTTTATTCTAATACAAACGTTACAATTCAATATCACAACATAACATAACACAATACCACTTTAAAAAAGTTCATAGGTTTCTTCTTTTTCACTCTTTCTATTTTTTTATTTTCTTTACTGTCACAGCTTTTTCTTTTTCTTCTTCTTCTTCTTCTTCTTCCTCTTCACTTTCATTTCGTCTTCTTTTCTTGTCTTTGTGAACGTGTCGGGGTTTTTCCTTGGGGGAGGGTACCTCTTCCCCCTCCTGTTCAGAATTCCTTTCCTCCTCCTCCTTCTCCTGTTGTTTCGTAGGGCAGTTTGGAGACCAATGTCCTTTCTCTTTACAATAATAACAGGTATCTTGACTTTTGTCTCTATTGGTACCTTTTTTTATTTTTGTCACGATCTGAACATTATGTAGCCCAGTGCCCTTTCTTCTTACAGATATAGCAAGTATCTTGACTTTTATCTCGATAGGAGGGAGAGTAGTCCGTCGGCTGGTCTGACGAAAACTTTTGTATGACCCCACGTAAAGCTCTGATGAGAAGTTCCACTTGTGTAGGTTCTTCCATCGTTCTGGTCAATGTGAGAGTGAAATGAATACTGAACGGTTAGACACTAACCCTTTATATATGCACCGATCGGACATGAATATATAGGGGTTATGGTCTTTAAAAGGTAGTCATTTGACTTTTTGCAGACAAGATGAAAAGACCACATCATGTTGTGGAGAAAGGAAAAGAGAGCAAGAGACAGAAACGTAATGTATCGCCTAGCACGATAGCTGAAGTCTTGGCTCAAATTCATGCCAGTGATTTTGAAGATGACATGAGTGAGCCCGAATTTACACCCAGACAATCGTCGTCCAAGCAAAGTGCACTACCCTTAGTAAACCCTGAAAATTACTATCACATTCGAGAGACGGAAAAGCGTTCCTCTCGAAAATTTAGAACAACGGCTTGCACCTATACCGTAAAGTTTAAAGATTTCAAGTCCAATGTACCTTTGGAGAATACAGAAGGGTTCATTACTGAGGTGTGGAATTCTGTGTTAACTGCACTGAAACAGCAATGTCAAGCCAAAGAAGACGATCGCTTGAGACTTTCTTTTCATCACGATAATTTGAAGTCTCCCGTTTGGATCGAGTTTACTAGCCCATCACAATTAACACCTTCCAAAGTCATTGACAAAATTCAACATGTGCAACAATCCAACGATAAGTTTCACATCACCGACGGAAAAGCTACAGTGTTTATGACCCACGTGTCTCTTCCTCAGGGGACCGGACGCAAAAAAGTATTATTGGTCAACAACCTTCGCAATACCAAACTAAGCCTCGTCCGAATTAACAATCCTCAAGACCAGATGTGTTTAGCCCGTGCTGTCGTCGTGGGACGAACGTATGCCAACAAGAACGAGACGGCAGAATGGAAAAGAGCCTGGAAAACTATTCAACAATCGGACAGAGCCAAACAAAGAAGTGAAGCAGAACTCCTGTTACAGCAAGCGGGGATATCGAAAGTCACCCCTTGCGGTATTCCAGAAATGCAAAAATTGCAAGACGTCTTGGCTCCACGTTACACCTTGAAAGTACACCCTCAAGAAGTGCGTGGACCTCTTTTGTTTCGAGGCCACGATTTCAAAGACGGAAAATACATTCACGTCTATCATCACAATGAGCATTTTGATACCATTACCAGTATCACTGCATTCCTGGGATACGGTTACTACTGTGAAAAATGTGACTATGGTTATAACAATCGAGAACAAACATTGTGGATCAAAATGTGAGGGATGTTTGGCCTCTAAACCTTGTCTGGACAAAGGAAAAGAAAGAGTGCATTGCTCTGTGTGTCAGCGCACTTTTGTCAGTCCTACCTGTTACCAACAACATTTGAAGATGCAAGGTTCACAGCAGAGAAATGCTTGTCAGCTTCTGAGATTGTGTCCTACTTGTGGACAAGGCATACGTACCAATAATGCCAAGTTTCACGTTTGTCGAGGGAAGAAACGATGTCACATTTGTTGCCAAATCGTGGACTTGGAGCACGAATGCTTCATTCAAAAATACCAACCCCGACCAGAAGATACCCAGAAGAAAGGAAATTTTATCTTTTTTGATTTCGAATGCATGCAAGAGACCGGTATTCACATTCCTAATTTCTGCGTGGCTCACCGTGCGTGCGAGAAGTGCATCCAAGAACCTATCTTTAGTTATTTCCCTCACTGTAGCAAGATTCCTGGAGGACGTGAAAAAATCTTTCGTGGGTCAAACACGCTAGCCGATTTTGCCCAATGGATCCTAAACCCCATCGACGAGACGTGGAGTCCAGAAGACATCGAACGTTACGGAGAGTGTCATCGCTATGCCACGGTCATGGCTCACAATTTCTCGGGATACGATGGGCAATTTCTGCTCAGATACTATGCGGAACAAAGTACCGAACGTCCTAAAGTGACTTTGAACGGAGCCAAAATCATTTACATGCAAGTTGGACAAGTACAGTTTAAAGATTCGATGTGTTACTTGGCCATGCCATTAAGTCGCATGCCTAAAACGTTTGGAATGACAGAAATGGCTAAAGGTTATTTTCCACACTTTTTCAATACCGAAGCCAATCAACATACCGTTTTACCTCATTTGCCTGAGGCTAACGACTACGCCCCCGATAACATGCGCACCGAACAACGAGAAGCTTTCTTTGCTTGGTACCAGACTCAAGCCTCGGACCCCTTTGACTTTCAAGAAGAAATGTTAAAGTACTGTCGATCTGACGTGGACATTTTACGACGCTGTTGTGGAAAATTTCGAGAATTGTTCATGGAATACGGTGGGATCGATCCTTTGAAAGAAGCTTGTACCATTGCCAAAGCGTGTTCCTTAGTGTACCGAAAACGCTTTATGCCTGAAAATACTCTAGCTGTCATCAGTCCTCAAACGACTAACTTTGTCAAACGTCAATACTCGGTCAAAGCCCTACGCTGGCTCCATTATTTGTGCGACAAGGAAGACAAATGGATCCAACACGCTCGCAACGGAGAAGGCGAAAAGACCATCGAAACGTATTCAGTGGATGGTTGGGACTTAGAAAACCCTCAAATCGTGTACGAGTTTAACGGATGCTTATTTCACGGATGTCCCCTATGTTACCCTCAGCGTGACACCAAAAATCAGTTTTTACAACGGACTATGGAAGATTTGTACCAGTCCACGTGTCAGCGTCGTTTGAAGTTAGAACAGCAAGGATACCAGGTGGTGGAAATGTGGGAACACGAGTACGATCAGCGTTTGAAAACCGATCCCGAGTTTAAACGCATCGTAGAAAGTTACAAGTTGGTGGACCCATTGAACCCACGGGATAGCTTGTACGGAGGACGAACGAATGCCACTTGTTTGCTGTACCAAGTGGACGAGGAGAAGGGAGAAGAAATCAAATACTTGGACGTGTGTTCATTGTATCCTTACGTGTGCAAATATTGTCACTTTCCCGTAGGGCATCCAGAATTGATGACAGAACACACTGACTTGGACTACATTCGTTACTCAGGTACAAAGAAAAGCTTTACTTGCTGCAACTGGGGCATTGCCGTCCACATCCACAGACGAGCTACAAATACTAACAGGTGAACCATCGCTGCAACTGAGAAGACAAGAGGTCATGTTAAGATATGTCGCTCGATTGTCTGCCCATAATGAAACACACCCCACTTTGCAGGCAATTAAACAATGCAACAAACCTTTAATTAAAAGGGGTAAATACTCTAACTCATGTGGCAAACTAATATATAAATTAAAATCACAACTCACTGTTGATATCTTCCAAGCTCAAAAAATTAAACATTCAATTATAATTCCCTGGAGACTGACAAATATACATGTAGACCTCACTATACAAAATAAAGGCAATAAAACCCAGGACTCACACTACATAAAAATGCTTATAAATGAAAAGATTAATAGCACCTATAATGACTCTCTAAAAATATATACGGATGGTTCCAAAAAAATTGACCCACCGCGAACAGCAGCAGCATGGGTTATACCACAACTTCAAATTAAACAGGGTAAACGCTTACCAGACCATTGCTCCATATACACTGCTGAATTTTGGGTTATTTTACAAGCTCTAAAATGGATACAGTACCATAAACATACAAAAGTACTAATTGTCAGTGACTCACTCAGCGTCCTAAAAACTATTCAAAATAATAAATCTTACAGTAGAAAATTCTTCCTCTATTTAATACAATACCAAATAACCAAACTTAGCACTCAAAATATTACAGTCACCTTCCTGTGGGTACCTTCACACATAGGCATAAGAGGAAACGATTTGGCAGATCAAGTAGCAAATGAAAAACTAAATGAACTACAATATGAACCAATACCGTATAGTCATACCAAAATATATATACTTTTTCACGATATGATTATTGGTATATGGCAAAATAACTGGAACCTGTCAAACAAGGGGAGAGTACTGCACAATCTTATTAAAACTGTGCAAAGAAAAGCAATAATATTGGGCAACACAAGAACTGAACAAATTAAAATGAATAGGATCATGATAGGAAAAACAAAGCTGGCTAACAGCTTTGGTAAATATATAGGCCCTTCTCCCCATAACATAAACTGCTTTAAATGCAAACAACCAGAAGACCTAGACCACATATTTAATAAATGTATAAACAATACTGTCCATAGAAACATACTTAAGAAAAAACTAAAACTAGGAACCTCAACACAGATATCCAACTATACTTCTCACTCAAACCAGTAAACAATCAACTGCAAGAAATATAATTGATTTCCTTAACAATTCCAAATTAATTGATAAAATATAATATACTATAAACTATCCATTCCAATATCCATAAACCTTATTTTTAAATAACTAGTTAATATATTAGCCTGTGACTCTGTTGGTATGTGTGAGACAGGTGGGTGTCGATATGGGGCTTAATACACCCTACGTGACTTACGAGTCTATACCCACTTGTGATCGCATGACCTACAGCGATCACCGCCATATA
This sequence comes from Unio delphinus, assembly GCA_029339505.1. Taxonomy (NCBI): domain Eukaryota; kingdom Metazoa; phylum Mollusca; class Bivalvia; order Unionida; family Unionidae; genus Unio; species Unio delphinus. Next base: position 7,110,877 of record JAQISU010000029.1, on the reverse strand, counting down.
CTCTATAATATAATATTATAAATTTATAAATGACTCAAACATAAATATCTACTAAACAATTACTCAGACTATAAAACAGCCTACCAAATTGGCATGTGGCTCTGCTAGGGGCGTGAAACGGGTGGGTATAGATATGGGGTCATTACACCCTACGCGCCTGCGAGTCTATACTCACTTTTGATCGCGTGTCCTACAGAGAACACCGCTATTACCTTGCAATATAATAAATAAATTTAGTCTGATAATCCTACGCCAACATAACCTTAATTGTCGGAATAAAAGCTAATGGCGCTCAATATTCCAAATTAACCAACTGACAACTTGAAATGGGACACATATCATTCGAAGGACAACCAATGGAGCCAAATGCTATCACTGACATTGAGGGGAAACGTGGAGGACCAGACAACAAAACAGTCCTTTTCAGGGCTATTTACCTCATTTTATTTTATTTGTCTTTTCCTTTTATTTATTTTATTATTTATTAATTTTTATTTATTATTTTTTATTATTTTGATTTTTATTTTTATTTCTATTTAATTTATTCCATTATCTATTATTTATGTTTTTACTTTTTCATTCTTTATTTAGTTGAATATATTTTTAAAAAAAAAGGGGGGGGGGGAATTTATTGGATGTCTGTCATTTTGTATGTCTGTATGTAACTATTTCCCACCTTCTGTACCTCTTGGGAATAGGAGAAGACTAGTGGAACTATAGGGGCACAGACTATAGTCTGGATTGGTGACGCACATGTGTACAGCCCAGTACACCTCTGTATACAATCCAATCAGCCTCTTAGGGAAGCTGGTGTTGATCCATTTCTCATTTTCCTTTCTAAAGCTTAGTCTTGGTTTTTCTTGTTACATGTTCTTTATTATTTATTGAATTCTCATAATTTCGATTGGTACGAGAATTCCATTTGACTAACCAAGCATCGAACACAGATATGATCCTTTCGAACACACCCAACCAATTCATAACCACATAAACCTTACTTGAACAACTCAAATAGTCACTCTGACACTTTAAAGTAGGTATTTTGTTTTTTCTTAGGATGAATTTCACTCGGAAGAAGTGATTTTCATCGTACTGTAGGACGGTGGTGACTTATATAGTGCACTATGTACTTACTCTAGGGAGATTGATAAGTGCTATTCAATTACAAATTCTTTGTAACTTACTTATTTTGATACAATTGCACAGGTGGCTTACACATCATTGGCGAAGTAGAATATCCTTTACTATAACTGGATCCAAATTAAAACAAGTCGAAGGGACTACAACTCCATGGGCAATACATGCATTCATCTCCATATGACCTTTTTAGGAAATATATGGTAGTCTTAACCCAGGACTTTCAGTCCCCCGCAACACAATGTTGCAGTATTAAATAAACATAATAAATAACATCAACATACTACACAACACAACATATAGCACTTCCACACTGGTACATGTCCCATGGAGTTGTATATTAACGAAATACCTAGGGTGTGGACTCCTCGGGTTTTTTCGTGTGGGGCCGGGGTGCGTTTCTTCTTGCTGCCTCTGCGTGTGGGACGACGATGAGTTGCTTACTGGACCTTTGCCTCGAGTTGCCTACTGGACCTTTGCCTCCTTTTCCGCTTCCTGATACCTGTTAGACGGTTGATAGGGGGAGATGTGGATGAGACTTACCTATCTCCTTGGCATACATCTATATCGATAGTTACTTTTTAGTAATTCGATATAACGCCATATTTAATAAGTGTAGAAAATAAATGTTTAGCTACATGCTAAATATAAAAGTTGTCCAAATGTCCCTTCGTGGACGGAGATAACTATAAAAATCCAAAAAGAAGAAGACAGTCTGGCCAGCACATTTGCACTCGCCGCTCTGTACTGTACAGACGTCTTTTTCGAAGCTCCGCTAAGAAAACCACGCACGCAGTAGAAGCACCTATCACCTGTTTTCGGAACACCACGCTTTCACAGTGAATTTGATAGCAGATACTCCCTCCTACATCCAACTTCACAGAATATTAAAGGATTACAGATTTCACAGGATATTACTGAGGATTACAGATTGCAGAATTTCATTACGGATATTTAATCCAGCTTCAAACAACGCAACGCAATTAAGGTATTTCGTAAACCTACGGGTCAAATTGAGTGCCACTAGCTTTATGTTCCGAAAATAAATACTGCTGCAATACTTTTAATTAACAATTAAAACAGATTAAAACAATTACAAAACCTTCTATTCAATATTTGCATCTGTAAAAGTCTTAAAACAAAAAATGTATCGTGCTAATGCAAGACTCGCGTTTCTAGCTAAAACAGCTGTTACCAAAACAAGTCCATTCAAATCCAGCTATCAAGATGGGAGTAATAGATACTAGTTTAGAAAGTGGAAAAAGGCCTGTTTACGCCAAAGAACTTAATTTTCTCTCCACACCAGACTATCACCTAAGAAAGCAACAGGCCGACTTGCTGAACCCTTTGTCTCCCATAAGGTTTAATTTAGGAGATAACTTCATAAATGAAGGCACTTTATCCTTCCAAACAAATCAAAATACAAAACCCGTAGGGATAAACATTGTAAGCGCAACAAATGTCCAAGGAAAACAAGAGAAATTGTCCCTCGATGACACTTTGCCCTACCAACCACCCACCCCTACAACCACTAAGTCAGATAAAATCCAGCCCATGCAAAAGGTAGGGACCAAAAACAACAAGGCAAAAAGTACGGATACACCAATTACTCCAGTATCACTCAATAAGGATAGTACGGCGAAACTAGGACATAATATTGTGAGGGATGAATTTACCTATGCGTACATAAGGCGGGGGAAGTAGGTCAAACAAGCGCTACCAAAGCTATCATATTACCAAATAGCCAAGAAATCAGGAATAAAGCTAAAACCCAAACAAAGGAACACCAAATGGTCAACAATAAGCAGAGTGATAAAAGTAAAACAAAATATCACTTCAGTCAAACGCCGGGGCCATCAAAAACACCACAAGAAGCAGATCTAATAGATATAAATGAAATTGAAACAACTCTTCTCTCAACATGCTCGCAATCAAGAAATGTAACAATAGAAAGGCAGACATATAAGGGAAAAGGCAAGCAACCCTTAAACATGAAACATAGGCAAAATGTCAATAAATCAAGCATTCTTCCATGTAAATCCATAATTCAAAACTCGGAAGAACAACAATGCAAAGTGAATAGACCAAACTACAAACAATACCACAATGTTGACCTGACAATATACATCAAGAGTAAAACAAACAAATTATTCGATTTATCAACGGGGAATATTGCCAAGGCCTTACTCAAAGTTCACTCACTACTCAGGCCAAAGTAAAATCATACGCCCTAAAAAAAACTAATTACATAATTATTCACTGCAACTCACGCGCTCAAGTAGCGAAATATTTAGAAATTACTAAAATATGTGGCATGCCTGTAACCATGGAGCACACCACAAAATTAACTACAAATCAGCTCAAAGAAATAACATTCAAAACAAAACCTGTGTAATACAGAACAAACAGGAAGTAATAGCCCAATGTGAAATTAAAAGAAACATAAAACCAAGCCAAAGACAGGATCAACAACAACAACAAACAGCTGAAAACAAATTTAAATCCATTCTGAAATTAGAAGGAAAAATGGCCCAACTTAGCAACCAAGAAATACATGCCAAGCTAAACGAAGGTGGAAACAGCATCATTAAGAATTACAAAATAGGGAAAAAATCTAACCAAAACTATAGTGTTACAGTCATAGAGACCCACAATCCCTTACCAACAATAATTAAATTTGGAACCTATGGGATAAGACGTAAAGTAGAACCCTATATCAACAAACCTAGATTCTGTACAAACTGCAAACATTGGGGACACTATAAGGTCACTTGTACGTTTAAATTTCTCTGCAATAACTGTGGAGGCCCTCATACGGTATAACGGTACCAATTGCGCAAGTGCAGGTGGGAGGAGCTTATGGTGTAGGGTCCATACCATTCAGAGATTAACAACAACACAAGCTATGATTGGTGGATTATGTAAGAGTTGTACTTTCTGTTAGGCTTAAAAAATAGTTTAGCCTCTTGGCAACATGTGAATTTATGTTAATTCCTATATAGATCATATTTTGTATTTTTTATGATTTTTTGAAAATGTCATAGACATGACTGAAAATAAGTATGTTGTGTCTAGATAACTCATACCCCTGTCTACTTCCAGCAGAGTTATCTCTCTTAAATGCAATGGAGTACCTGGTTTTGTCATCATCAAATTGACAATCTAACATTGTTCTCTATAACAGTGTGTGAGATGCATGCTAAATTAGGATAGAAAATATAGTTATCTCTCCAAATATTAGCATTGAGGTCTATGGAAAAACAATTGGTACCGTGATACCTAAAGGTAATACCAGCTTCACAGTGTATCCATAGTAACGAGTATATATAGCCACCATTTCTATAATGTCATAGTGTCATTTGGTTAAACAATGAATATTGAGAAGTTTTGGTCTAATATTGACAGACTTTTACATAGAAAATGTATAAAATCTTCAGATGAAGACACATGCTGGCTTTGGAGGGGGGCATTTGATAAAGACGGCTATGGCAGACAGAAAGTTGTATGGCCAGATGGTGGAGTCTGCTCATAGGATGTCATACATGCGGCAAAATAATTTATTTAAACACAATATATCACGTATGGATGAATGTGGTCACCTATTAGATATTTCACATATATGTCATAATAAATCATGTATAAATAGTAAACATTTAGTTCTAGAGCAGCATGCCATAAACCAGGATAGAGAACATTGTAAGGCACAAGGAAGGTGTTCCGGTTGTCATAGACCGGTTTGTGTCATATAAGAAATGCTGGATTAAGTGATCTTTGGTAATTTATTATATATATGGTCTTCTTTTCCCCTTTTCTTTCATGATTTCTTTACAAATTTTGTTTGAAACCTTTTGCATCCCCTTCGTGGAAGTTGCAGGGATGCTGGCAGACAAAAGTAATTTCCTTAGGCCAGCATTTCCCATTGACACTTGTGTCAACCCAACTTGTAGCCCTCTGTTTATATTGGCTGCTTTGCGTCCAGAACTTTTATTTTCAATTTCTTCAAATAGATTAAACATCTTTAATTTGTAACTACATTTGTTACAAATTGCCCGTTCCCTCCAACCAAGGCCCCATTGCTCTTCAGAGTGCTGGTCCCATTTAAAAAAAACACAAACACATTGGGGATACTTGTGTATGTTCTCGGAATACAGAATTCCACATCAATTCATTCTGGTGGACATTTATTATCTGATTTGTAGATGACTCCTCATCTCAGCCAAATAATAAAATAACTACTGTCAGGCACTCTACAATACTTTTATATATATAGATCTCTGATTATGTAAGCACTCACATTCTGATATTGTTTTTTTTTCTTTGATGTAATGCATATAATTTAAATCACATTTAAGTTAACTGAGTTTTATTATATGGAGAATTAAGACATGGAAAGAAAATTATTACACATGTGTAGGTATCTCACTAAGTTATCTCCCTTCATGGAACAAATCTTTTCAAGAAATAAAAAGTGACATTTTCAGTACTTTTTCTGTCAATAATGAGAAGATTAATAATACAATATTAACTAAATCATTGGATAATTATGCAAATCACAGTAGAATTGCTTTCATAATTTGTCAGAGCAAAGCTTACTGTTTGTGTGTTGTCTTTTTATAAACAATTATTCTTTCACTGGTTTAATCAAAGCCAATTAATATTAACTTATTGTGTGGAACCAGTACAAATTGCATGTGTCTGTATGCATTAAGTTATTTACCCTTTTATTTCAGATGGATATGCACACTGTTCCACCTGCAGTTTTGATGAAACTAAGGGCCGCAGCAGTACTGGTGCCAATGCATTGTCACTCTTATTCGTCGGCATAGCCTCCACATACTGATCCCATGTGAGTCTAATAAACTTTCTATTCTCTGATTTTTGTACATTGTTGTTTTCAAATCTGATTCCTTTATTGAAAGGTACACATCCCTTTTGGAAACAGACTCTCCTCCTGTTTTTTACTCCCTTGGAAGTGCTAGACTTTTTACTTTTTCTTGGCATTTTTCTGTTCTTTATTCCCCAAAGTATTCAAAATTCTAAACCAAAAGTGCGTATAAGTTGTATTATACAAGGTGTGATCACAGAATGGTTCATTACATGAATATTAGTTGCTATTTAAGGGAGGAATGTTTGTTGTTTATGTTACAGATGGGATTTGGGAGGCTGAACTGTGTGAAAGGACTGGGGTTAGTGACCTCACTCATTTAGAGGCAGTGAAAGTTGTTGATAGCCTAGACTGTTTCTAAAGATTAGGTCATGTCCACCTGTCCCTGCTGTTACTTTCTGTGTTTGTGAAACAAATATAAGTCCTTTACTTTATATCAAAATGTCTCTTTAAGTGTAGAACTGGTACATGCTGACTAGTGCATTGACCTTTGACCTTACTATTACATAATATGACATAATGTGATTTATCCCATATCACCAAAGTGAAGTATGATAAGTGCTAATATGAATAACACACAACTCATAGTTAAAAGAATTCATTTTATTTCAAAAGATGAGTTTGATAGTGAAGGAAAGGCATGTAAACAAGAGTTAGAACAGCTCAATAACATTTCTATACACAGTCATATAAAACATAGCTTAGTACCTCATAAAATTGTTTTTGACAAGCGAGACTAGGTACATTTGTTACTTATATAGTCCCAAGCTATTTCACAGATTATTGGAAAAATCAAGGTTTGCTATAGGTATAACGGTACCAATTGCGCAAGTGCAGGTGGGAGGAGCTTATGGTGTAGGGTCCATATCATTCAGAGATTAACAACAACACAAGCTATGATTGGTGGATTATGTAAGAGTTGTACTTTCTGTTAGGCTTAAAAAATAGTTTAGCCTCTTGGCAACATGTGAATTTATGTTAATTCCTATATAGATCATATTTTGTATTTTTTATGATTTTTTGAAAATGTCATAGACATGACTGAAAATAAGTATGTTGTGACTAGATAACTCATACCCCTGTCTACTTCCAGCAGAGTTATCTCTCTTAAATGCAATGGAGTACCTGGTTTTGTCATCATCAAATTGACAATCTAACATTGTTCTCTATAACAGTGTGTGAGATGCATGCTAAATTAGGATAGAAAATATAGTTATCTCTCCAAATATTAGCATTGAGGTCTATGGAAAAACAATTGGTACCGTGATACCATACAGGGCAGTGCAAAAGGGAAAAACCAAAATGCTGCAACTGCAAGGGAGATCACCCTGCCAATTACCAAGAATGTCCAAATGCGAAAATGGAAAGGGAGATAGTAACTCTGATGAATCAGCATAATTGGACATACCCTAAAGCAAAAAAAGTGATAACTAGCATTAAAACCAATCAAAAAACTAAAATTAGTAACAACAATAACAATAACAACAATAACAACAACAACAAAAGCAATCAAAAGCAGTCATTGGATTCTCAAAACAACTTAAAACATAGCAAGCCAACTGCTGCAATAAAGTGTGATACACAGACTCAAACTGAACACATTATCGATCTAACAAACAATCTCACTCTTCCAACAATGGGATCAGCAATCACAGAAATAGGTCGTTACATTAGTAACGCAAACAAAATGGATACCAATTACATAGCTACCCATACAAAAGGAATTCGCATAATTCTACAACACATAGAAGAGGGTATAAAAACAGAAATGTTACCTCCCCAACATGAATAGTACAAAAATAACGAACAATAATAGGAATATAAATAAACATAAATCTAATTTAATAATCTGGCAGTGGAACTGGAATGCAAGAGGTCTAACAACAAATGTTAATGAACTTAAACTCAAACTAGTAAACACAGTAATTAAGCCTGATATTATTTGTATACAGGAAACTAAAATCACATCTAACACTAAATCTTTACCTACCATTCAAGGATATGCTCCAGGATATTTTCAAAATAGGAAAGAAGGACGGGGGGGGGGGGGACTAGCAGTCTATTTAAATAATAATATCCCTTCAGCCACAATACTCCCAGTACAATCAGATAGAATCACTAACTCTCAAATTGAAGTACAAGCCCTCACCATAAATACAGGTAAAATTAAATTTAACTTATACAATCTTTATGACCCAGGAGGAGATAATATAGGAAACTACAAATCGGCACTACAAGCCTTAAAACTTCACATAGCTGATAAACAGGCAATTGTGCTAGGAGACTTTAACTCTCATAATGAAATATGGGGAGGAGTACAAACAAATAATAGAGGTAGGAAACTTGCACAATGGGCCAATAAAACTAAACTTGTCATACTTAATGATGGCACTAAAACAAGATTAAATCCGACAGATGGCACCTTATCAGCCCTAGATCTTACCTTGTGTACCCCTAAATTAGCACAAATAGCAGCATGGACAGTAGACCAAACAGACACAATGGGGAGTGACCACTTCCTCCTAATAACTACATTGCAAAACTCCGCACAATTAGGTGATAACAATAAAATACCTAAATGGAACTATAAAAAAGCAGACTGGTACCACTTCCAACAAAACATTAAATATGTCAAATTAGAGGATATCCAAAATGAAAACATAGATCAATATTATGAAAATATAACTAATACAGGCAGCTAGTAACTCTATACCCAAAACTAAAGGTAACAATTCTAAGTTGAGAGTTCCTTGGTGGACAAGTGAAATACATAATCTCCGACAAAATAAAAGAAAAGCTCTAAATAGATTTAAACATTCAAATCATATTCAACATTTTAATGAATATAAACAATATGACACTAACTTAAAATCTGCAATTAAAAAAGCAAAAAAAGATACTTGGCAACAATATTGTAGTAAAATAGACCATAAAACTAACTCAAAACAAATGTGGGATAAAATAAGAACAATTAGAGGTAAACATTCAAATAATACACCTAATATAAACAACACCAGTAATCATAAAGAGCAAGCTGACTCATTAGCAACACATTTTCAAGCTATGAGCAGTGACACAAATCATACAAAAAAATTCCAGGAACATAGGATCAAAATGGAAACTGACTATAACCATCTATTTGCAGACTTAGGTACTAAAACCTCTTATCTAAATGATAAAATTAATATTAATGAGTGGTATCAAGCTCTGGCAACCAAAAAAGATACCTCACCTGGAGAGGATACCATAGGATATACAATTTACAAAAAATTACCTATCAGCTTTATCAAAATAATATTAAACATGTATAATATGATTTGGGAAACTGGCAAAATCCCTTTAAAATGGAAAACAGCTGTAGTTATACCTATATTAAAACAAAACAAAGATAGAAATGATGTCAGCTCTTATAGACCTATATCTCTCACAAATAACATATGCAAAATAATGGAAATTATCATCAACAACAGACTTAAATATCATATGGAAACTAATAATCTCATATCTAAAAATCAATGCGGCTTTCGCAACAATAGATCCACTATAGACCAACTAATTAAACTAGAATCTACTATAAAACTTGCCTTTAATAACAAAAAACCCAAAAATAGACATCTTATCGCTGTCTTTTTAGATATGGAAAAAGCATTTGATCTGGTTTGGACTAAAGGACTATTAACTAAACTAAACCAATATGGTATCACAGGCAACATATTTAACTTCATTAAGGACTTCTTAAGTGACCGAAAAATTATAACTAGGATAGGGAACACATACTCAGAAAAATATACCTTAGATAATGGTACCCCACAAGGGAGTGTACTCAGCCCAACCTTATTTAACATTATGATAAATGACTTAGATAAAAACCTTGCTAATTCCAAAATAGACCTATCACAGTTCGCTGATGATAGTGCCCTCTGGAGAGCTGGGGATCCTACCAATCCAAATCATATAGCTGAATTACAAACAAGTTTAGATAATATAGGGAATTGGGCTGACAAATGGGGATTCAAATTTTCAACTCAAAAAACAATAGCAGTCTTATTCACCCCTCATAAATCTTATCCTATATATCCCCAACTTACTTTACAAAATCAAAACATAACATTTGTAAAAGTAGTTAAATTCTTAGGAATGTTTTTTGACCAACATATGACATGGTCATATCATATTAAAGATTTAATTAAACGATGTAACTTAGATATTAATCTCATTAGAAGTATACAGGGTACACATTGGGGTGCCTGTCAAAAAACAATTATGACCCTATATAGGTCACTCATTCGATCCAAGATTGACTATGGGTGTCAGCTTTATGCCACGGCATCAACCACCCTTCTTAATAAAATTACTCAGGTACAAAGAAAAGCTTTACTTGCTGCAACTGGGGCATTGCCGTCCACATCCACAGACGAGCTACAAATGCTAACAGGTGAACCATCGCTGCAACTGAGAAGACAAGAGGTCATGTTAAGATATGTCGTTCGATTGTCTGCCCATAATGAAACACACCCCACTTTGCAGGCAATTAAACAATGCAACAAACGTTTAATTAAAAGGGGTAAATACTCTAACTCATGTGGCAAACTAATATATAAATTAAAATCACAACTCCCTGTTGATATCTTCCAAGCTCAAAAAATTAAACATTCAATTATAATTCCCTGGAGACTGACAAATATACATGTAGACTATACAAAATAAAGGCAATAAAACCCAGGACTCACACTACATAAAAATGCTTATAAATGAAAAGATTAATAGCACCTATAATGACTCTCTAAAAATATATACGGATGGTTCCAAAAAAATTGACCCACCGCGAACAGCAGCAGCATGGGTTATACCACAACTTCAAATTAAACAGGGTAAACGCTTACCAGACCATTGCTCCATATACACTGCTGAATTTTGGGCTATTTTACAAGCTCTAAAATGGATACAGTACCATAAACATACAAAAGTACTAATTGTCAGTGACTCACTCAGCGTCCTAAAAACTATTCAAAATAATAAATCTTACAGTAGAAAATTCTTCCTCTATTTAATACAATACCAAATAACCAAACTTAGCACTCAAAATATTACAGTCACCTTCCTGTGGGTACCTTCACACATAGGCATAAGAGGAAACGATTTGGCAGATCAAGTAGCAAATGAAAAACTAAATGAACTACAATATGAACCAATACCGTATAGTCATACCAAAATATATATATTTTTTCACGATATGATTATTGGTATATGGCAAATTAACTGGAACCTGTCAAACAAGGGGAGAGTACTGCACAATCTTATTAAAACTGCAAAGAAAAGCAATAATATTGGGCAACACAAGAACTGAACAAATTAAAATGAATAGGATCATGATAGGAAAAACAAAGCTGGCTAACAGCTTTGGTAAATATATAGGCCCTTCTCCCCATAACATAAACTGCTTTAAATGCAAACAACCAGAAGACCTAGACCACATATTTAATAAATGTATAAACAATACTGTCCATAGAAACATACTTAAGAAAAAACTAAAACTAGGAACCTCAACACAGGTATATCCAACTATACTTCTCACTCAAACCAGTAAACAATCAACTGCAAGAAATATAATTGATTTCCTTAACAATTCCAAATTAATTGATAAAATATAATATACTATAAACTATCCATTCCAATATCCATAAACCTTATTTTTAAATAACTAGTTAATATATTAGCCTGTGACTCTGTTGGTATGTGTGAGACAGGTGGGTGTCGATATGGGGCTTAATACACCCTACGTGACTTACGAGTCTATACCCACTTGTGATCGCATGACCTACAGCGATCACCGCCATATACTCTATAATATAATATTATAAATTTATAAATGACTCAAACATAAATATCTACTAAACAATTACTCAGACTATAAAACAGCCTACCAAATTGGCCTGTGGCTCTGCTAGGGGCGTGAAACGGGTGGGTATAGATATGGGGTCATTACACCCTACGCGCCTGCGAGTCTATACTCACTTTTGATCGCGTGTCCTACAGAGAACACCGCTATTACCTTGCAATATAATAAATAAATTTAGTCTGATAATCCTACACCAACATAACCTTAATTGTCGGAATAAAAGCTAATGGCGCTCAATATTTCAAATTAACCAACTGACAACTTGAAATGGGACACATATCATTCGAAGGACAACCAATGGAGCCAAATGCTATCACTGACATTGAGGGGAAACGTGGAGGACCAGACAACAAAACAGTCCTTTTCAGGGCTATTTACCTCATTTTATTTTATTTGTCTTTTCCTTTTATTTATTTTATTATTTATTATTTTTTATTTTTTATTATTTTGATTTTTATTTTTATTTCTATTTAATTTATTCCATTATCTATTATTTATGTTTTTACTTTTTCATTCTTTATTTAGTTGAATATATTTTAAAAAAAAAAAAAAGGGGGGGGGGAATTTATTGGATGTCTGTCATTTTGTATGTCTGTATGTAACTATTTCCCACCTTCTGTACTTCTTGGGAATAGGAGAAGACTAGTGGAACAATAGGGGCACAGACTATAGTCTGGATTGGTGACGCACATGTGTACAGCCCAGTACACCTCTGTATACAATCCAATCAGCCTCTTAGGGAAGCTGGTGTTGATCCATTTCTCATTTTCCTTTCTAAAGCTTAGTCTTGGTTTTTCTTGTTACATGTTCTTTATTATTTATTGAATTCTCATAATTTCGATTGGTACGAGAATTCCATTTGACTAACCAAGCATCGAACACAGATATGATCCTTTTGAACACACCCAACCAATTCATAACCACATAAACCTTACTTGAACAACTCAAATAGTCACTCTGACACTTTAAAGTAGGTATTTTGTTTTTTCTTAGGATGAATTTCACTCGGAAGAACTATATAAAGAAGTACTCGTCAGTCTGGCTACCTATCGTTGGCGCATCAACACCAAAGATGAACAGAGTAGAAAAATTAAGAGAACTTCAACTACACCTGGAAAATGCTAGGCGTCTCCTGGACGAACTAACCATGGAAGCCAAAGAAGAAGAGACCAGAGTTAAAGAAGATGAGGAGAGGGAAAAAAAAGAAATGAAAATATCAATTTCGCCTCACCGCATGATGAGACAAACAAGTCAAGTCACCCCTATGGTGAGGACGCCTTCACCACCAGAACCAGTTCGTCCACTACAGACACAAACCCCACCGCAACAAACACAACCTCAGCCGCAACAACCACAGCCTCAGCCGCAACGACAGTTGCGGAATAGGCGAAGATATGAAGAGACTTTCACTATCCCTCAAACAGAAGATTGGGATAGTGAAGCCAGTCAGACTACCTTTGTACCCCAAATCGCCAGAGTGAATTGGGCTACACTCCTAATCACAAGAGTGAATTGGGAGAACGACTGGAGTAGACGATGTGTGTGTGGGACTAGACCTGGGAGATGTCAGCATTAGTCAGGTGTAATTTGAAGTTTAAAAAACAGCCCTTCTCAGGGCTATCCAAATAACTAGAAGAGAAATACTATGTCAATTGCCAATGAGTATGAGAGAGGAGTAGTGATTATAAACACTGACTCTTTAATCTGTGTGTGTGTGTGTGTGTGTGTGTAGTTAGTATATGGTGTGATTTTGGATAGTAAATAGTATGGTTTGTGAATAGTATATAATATGAAAAGTGAATGTATGGGTGTTTTCTTTAAGTTAAGCGTGTTTTGGTAATGATAGGGATAATGTAAGTTTTTTGGATCTAGAGGGTGTTTTCCATCACGTCCGCGTGTTTTGATCATGATAGGGATAATGTAAGGTTTTTGGATCTAGGAGGTGTTTTCCATCACGTCCGCGTGTTTTGGTAATGATAGAGATAATGTAAGTTTTTTGGATCTAGGGGGGTGTTTTCCATCACGTCCGCGCTTGAACTATATAAAGAAGTACTCGTCAGTTTTTTAAATTTTTCCCTTATAAAGGGAACATTAAATGTTCAGTGATATACTGAATATAAAAGTAGCACAAATGATCCTAGTGATCGGTTGCTACTATAAAATAATCATGTCAGTCAGTCAGTCAAATATTTTTCATAGTAATATGAAGTCTGTCACTCACTTCTTCTACCTTCTGTCAGAATAAAAGTTAATGGCACTTTTTTATTCAAAATTGTTCGACAACAACTTGCACTGGATCATAATTGCTTGGACAATTTTCTATGGATGACAAATGGAGCCATTGATGCTGTCACTGACAACAAGGGAAATGTGGAGGACCAGAATTCTCAGGACTATTTGCCTTACAGCCCTTCTCAGGGCTATATAGTGATAATTAATTTTAATTAATGATGTTGTTATGTTAAGTTGATATTGCTGTTTTGTTTGTTGATGTTGATGTTAGAGTTAATATGTTGATATTAGAGTTAATAATTATACTAATACTAATATTAATAATGTTCATGTTCATGTTGGGGTTCATACTAATTTTAATTGACATAAATATTAATGTTGGTGTTCATACTAATATTAATTGATATGATATAATACTAATGTTAATTGTTAATTGTCCTTGTCCTGTTTTAATTGTATTGTATTTATACTATTTCCTACCCTTTGTGACTCTTGGAAATGGGGAAAGATCGGTGAAACAGTGAAAACACAGGCTCTTTTCTATGGAAATCGCCTGGATTGGTGTACGCACATGTATACAGCCTGGTATACCTCTGTGCCTACGCATAAGTATACAATCAGGTATACCTCTGTGCTTAATCCAGTCTGTCTCTCTGGGAAGCTGATGTTGACCCTTTTTCCTTCCTTTTCTAAAAACTTCTATGTCTATGATCTGTAATTGTTTTATGTCTTTTAACATAGGGAATTCTCAAATCTAGATTGGCACGAGAATTCCATTGGACAACCAAACTTAAAATCCAAATATGACAATTTCGGATCACACCCAACCAAATTTACAACTTAAATCAACCTATCGAGATCAAACTCTCATTGTCATTTTGACACATTAATGTAGGTATTTTGTTTTTTCCTAGGGTGAATTTCCCTCTTAAGAAGGGATTTTCACCGGTAGGATGGTGGCGAATTCATAGTACACTATGTACTTACTTAGTACTTTAATGATAAGAGATAGGAAATTTTTTAACTAATATAACTTGACTCAATTGCACAGGTGGCTTACACATAATTGATCTTAGGGCATCCATTAGAACAACTGGATTGTAATTGAAATAAAATTTATAGAGATTACAACCTCATAGACACATATGCGTACATTACATACACTCAATATGTCCCTATTAAAAATTATAAGGTAGTCTTAACCCAGGACTATCAGGTTCCGGCAACACAATGTTGCAATTTAAATGAAACACAATAAATAACAATAAAACAATACACAACATAACATATAGCACTTCCATTCTGATACATGTCTATGGGGTTGTATATTAGCAAAAGGGTGTGGCTCCTCGTGTTTCTTTGTTTTTGGGTCTGGTTGTTCGCTCGCTGCCTCTGCGTGTGGGACGATGTTGCAGTTACCTTGGAGCTTCCTGCCTTGAGCCTTGCTGCCCTTTCCTCTTCCGGACATTCTGATCGAGTTGATCAGGGGAGGTGTGGATTGATCTTGCCTACCTACCCCGAGGCTGCCATTTACATAGATAGTTACTATTTAGTAATTCGATGTAACGCCTCATAAATAAAATAAATTTAAATTTTTCCCTTATAAAGGGAACATTAAATGTTCAGTGATATACTGAATATAAAAGTAGCACAAATGATCCTAGTGATCGGTTGCTACTATAAAATAATCATGTCAGTGTCAGTCTGGCTACTCATCGTTGACGCATCAACACCAAAGATGAATTTCGACTTGTTTATCCAACTCCGAGACAGCTGGTTTGGGATCCTTGATGCAGAATATGAAGTGGAAAGACTTGAGGAAGAATTTCAGAGTAACCATGACTTTGTAAGCCAACTGAAATTAGCAAGAGATTTATTAGAAGGTATGATAGAGGAGGAAGACCAGAAATTAAGATGACGTATTAAAAGAAAATATATAAGAATATGTGACTTGAACCAGGCACTTGATGATGTCATCAAAGTCAGGTGTTTTCTAGAAGAAACATTACATCTGATAGAGTGGGAATATGTGCAGTGGGGTCTAGACAGACTAAAGAAAGCAGAAGCAATGATGAGAAAGGTAATGGAAGAACAGGTGATCCAGATTAAAGAAAACTGGTCCAAGGAGAGAAAGGAAAAAAAGAACAAAAAGACGAAAGAGGACTTTGATCTACTAAATCTAAGATGGATGAGAGTTCAGGAAAAGTTTAGAGCTATGGGACATCCCAATTGGATTCCCGAGGAAGAAGAAAAGAAGAAAACGGGAATCATTGGTAAAATGAAAAGGTGGTGGAACAACGGCAGAAAATAAAAGAAGTATCCAAAGGTCCTTTTCAGGGCCACTCATTTGCCTCGAAAAGATATTAGCTTTCATTGCCACCATTTTTTCCCTTGTCGCTTTACAAACCCCTCTACCTATACCTATACCAACCCTATTTTCCATGTTCCATTTCCCTTGACGCTATATAGTCCCACTGTTATATTTCCCTTGACGCTATATAGTCCCACTGTTATATTTCCCTTGACGCTATATAGTCCCACTATGTTATATTTCCCTTGACGCTATATAGTCCCACTGTTATATTTCCCTTGACGCTAGATAGTCCCCCCATGTTAAATTCCCCTTGACGCTAGATGTTCCCAAGCTGTTTTGCACTGAATTTTCCCATTGACGCTAGAGTATCCCCTACTACTACTTATGGTCAGCAGGTTGCAAATAATCAAACTATATCTTATATTTACATGCTAGTTTTATATACGAACATGGAGCAATGTTTTCTACTCTGACAATAAATGTTTTGGCACAACACTAGCATGCGTGATTTCTACGCATTAAAGAGTGTAAATGGTCAAAAGATCTTTCGTGGTGAAATTGTTTGCATACATGAAGACTTTATATGCACATGTTAATAATGCTAAGTATAGGTACAGAGTCATGCGTTTGCTTTCTTAAAGAATTTTGTTTGGCCATTAATCTGAACATCACTCCATCAAGGATATTGTAAAGCTACCTAGAATGACTCCATAATAATAT
This sequence comes from Unio delphinus, assembly GCA_029339505.1. Lineage (NCBI taxonomy): Eukaryota > Metazoa > Mollusca > Bivalvia > Unionida > Unionidae > Unio > Unio delphinus. The sequence continues at coordinate 7,093,690 of JAQISU010000029.1, read as the reverse complement.
GGCTGTCAGAATAAAAAAGGAATTGCTTGCTTGTCCTTTATAAGAGAATTTGACTATAGTAAGAATACTACATGGTTAATTCCCAAACATCTTTAGTAACAATACCCTATTTCCCAGCACTGATTTTGTGATCTCTAAAATCTGATGTAGTAACAATACAACATAGCTCTCCACCAATCCCATGTAGTAACAATACCCTATCTCCCAGCACTGATTTTGTGATCTCTAAAATCTGATGTAGTAACAATACTACATAACCCTAAACCAGAGCCATGTAATAACAATACCATATTTCCCAGCACTGATTTGTTTTCTTCAAAATCTGATGTAGTAACAATACTACATAGCTCTCCACCCATCCATGTATTTTTTAAATTAAATATGCAGAGTTATAAAAATTTTGAAAATAATTTGAAAAAATGAAATTTTCATGGGCATCAATAATCCAGTGTCACCCAGAAGATTTGGAGAAAATAAAATAATTTGATGAATTTGTGAAGGCCAGATTCAAAAGATGAATTTGCCTACAATATGGCGATTAACATGGATGAAACTCTAATGAGAATTATCATGACAAGTGCAGATTGAGAGAAAAAAATCTGACCTCAGTTCTTGCAGTTTCAACTTCAGGAGATGTGTTGCCTCCAATGATAATTATTCACAGTATGAGAAAGGTAAAGAAATATTCATTCACCAAAATGATGGATCATACATGTGCAGGAGAAGGGTTGTGTAGATGAAATGTTGATGCATTAGACTAAAGAGTTTTATCTCATTTGCACAGTTTTATATTTTTACTATAAAATTTAAGTTGCAATTTTGGAATAATTTATAAGTTGTCGAACAACTTACTACTAAAAATAACTGTGAACATACACTACACAAAAAATGACTTCAAAAATTAATTTATGGTGTCCCAACAAATATGTTGTCTTAACATATGTGTTAAATACAGTAATACTGCTACAGAGATGAAGTTTACTGATATGCAGTAATGTTGTTTGTTAATATGATAATATTACCATATTGTTACCGTACTCCTGACAGCCTTGCTGTAGTGATGTTACTTGCTAATGATTCTTTACTACTTTGTTATATCAAAAAACTCTTGCAGTAATATTACCATATTTGTAAGGTAATTGTTGAGTATCATTGTTTTAATTTCCAAAACCATTAGTAGGTATAATTACTATATAATTAAGGTTTAAAGCCATGCCATAATGTTACTTGCTGCATTTCTACAGTGTTAAAGTTTAAATCCTTTTGTAATAATGCTATTCCAAGGAGACTGCATCAATCTGAAGCTGTCATCACCAAGCCTGATTTAATAGTATGGCCAGTAATAATAATACAGCCTAGTTGAAATTGTTGAAGGTGTTATTTATACAAGATATTCAGTATATTGGAGTACTTGTACACAATATTTTAATTATGATAAAATATAGATATTTTCAACAGTAATGTAAGGCACAATTTCTTTCTCATTTAATAGAATTAAAATGACAGTAGCATCTCATTCTGTTATTTCTGGTATTTCTTCCATGTAAGGCAGATATTTGGGTCATTATTTCATTAGGTTGTTGTTTGCGTTTCATATAAATTCTGTTCTGCTCTCCCACTGATCTTTTTTCAACATATAGACTACACATATAGTCATTGTCTCCACAAATAGTATTTTCCTCATAAATTTGCTGAAAAGATAAAATAGTTTTTTTGAAAACATTGCAGACACTAGCATGGAAATTTTGTTAATACTATTTGGATCATCCATGCACATGTCATACAAGTATTCTAAACATATACTCTCAATATCTAAATCAATGATCTTCAATAATTTAAACTTCCTGATGTTATATTTATAGTAAATACTACAAATATTGCCTTATCTGCTTATATTATTAAAATAAAACACATTTAACATGTTTAATCATAGAAAAGCTACTTTCAGGTCTTATCTCTAGGAAGTTGTAGTATAATTATATACCATCAAGATTCAGATTTCTTTTACTCAATTGTCCATATTAATATTCCAGGCATAACTAAATCAGTGTCTGTTGTACTGATATTGGTGCATCTTCTACTAGATATACATACTTGTTTCAAAACTGGACATACTTGTCACAATCTTCTTTTTACCTTGTCTCCGCTTGTGATTTTATTGTTTATGATACTTGCAACCATCTGTTGCAAAAGAGATATAATAACAATCAGATTATTTGTTATGTTAAGAATATGGAATTCTGTGAATCTATGTATAATTAAGATGTCACAGTTCTAATTGTATAAATGTTTTCCCTGATAAAATCTTTCAGATTGTATATATTGCCTCGGACAAATATTATACATATTTAGAATCTTCCATGAATTATCATTCTCTCTCACTCCCAATACACAAAACATTTTATGCAAGGTAAGACTGTTCCCATTTACAATACAGGAATGGCATGCTATATTTAATTGAAAGTACATTTTATTAACCATAATTAAAAAGTCAGGTACATTGTATAATAGGTAGACAGGTAAACATGTTTTATTTTAAATGCTTCATGAATATTTATATAGAAGGTAATACATTTCACTTCTGTGATAACAGAAAAACACCACACTATGTTAAACTGGAGACATAATCAGTCATTGGGGCAAAAATGTTTAAGATCTACCAAATATATGCTTTAAATTTACTTTGAATTTTGAATGTATATTTAAACTTACTACTGGGTCTTCAAGTTCTTTATCCACCATTTCTTGTAGATGTTCTGCCACATTTATTTCTGGAGCTGTGATGCTGTGAAAAAACACTTTGTTTTTCAAATTTGGCAACAACCAGTATGCTTGGGCACTGGCATACTCCTTCATTCTTTGCTGAGACTGCGATATTTCTGACATTTCATTTAGAAATCTGACCCACCACTGAAACTGACCATCACCACCAGACATCCTATACCTGCACCTTTCCAAATTACTTCGTATGGCACTAATATTTATTTTATTGACTTTTGATGGTAGTAAGACTACTGGTTTCCCAACAGGAACATTGTTTAAAATTGTGCATTCCAATCTTTTCCAAGGCCTTCTGCTGTTACCTTTGTAAAGAACACAAAAATCTCCTTCAGCATCTTTACCGAACAAGAAATGCAGTGGTTTAGAATGGTGCTTTATCTGATTGATATGGGGCTCCATCCATTGCTTAATATCAAACAGACCTTGAAACTTTCTGCCGCCTTGTAAGACATGGAGAAGTTTTGGTAGAGTTTCTGCATCCTCTGTTCTGAGCTTCTCAGCAATTCTGGAAAAGGCTGCATCTATATCTTCATGGGTGTGACCCACATAGAGGAAGGATAGATGTACCTAATAAAAGTTTTTAATTTTTATTAAGTTACTCTTTTCTAAACAGTCATTAATTTCTCCAAAATAATATGAAATTATGTGAATTTATTCTTATTATCAATATTAAAAATACCTCTCATACAAAACTTAGTAGCTATATATTAATCAGCACAACCAAATCGCTTTTTTATGTCTAGTTCTTGTTCATAATATGATTTCTGCCACAGAACTTTATTTAGATATTACAATATCAGAAAAAAAGAATATGAAAAATGCTATTTAAATTTGTGCCAGCATATATTTCAATGACATGGTAAAAACAGTACAGGCAATTAATGCCATTTTATAACATTCCCAAATATTACCACATACCTCTCTAAAAACTGCAAGCCTGACCAACAAGTCACAGAAGCCCAACATGAACTTGTTTTTATTTTCACGTCCACAGTTATCTGCTTGAATGTATAATATCTCTGGCAGTTTTCCATTCTGTAATTATGAAAAGCACACACATTCTAATGTTTAAAAGATTGCAGAATTTTTAAATATCTATGATACAGATGTTCATTAAAAATGACTTTTAATTTTAGGTCTGACCTATTAATATCTATACTGTAACCAATTCAAAATTAGGTAATAAGTATACTGCTGTTTCCATGTTCATGATATAGTCATCTGCAAGGAGTGTATTTAAAACTGAGTTAGTATGGTAGAACCATAATTTGATTTAATGATATCATTGACTTCAGAAATTCAGCAGTCTTTAAATTAAAACTTATAAGAAGTGAATAGTTGTGGAAATCATCTGAATCATTATGAATGATACAACATATCGAAAAAAATTATATTCTATGTAACTAGTGGGTGGATGACATGCACCAGGTTTATAAAAATAATTTTTAGTGCTGTATTTTATATTATTAATCACAATTATCAACCAGAGACTAACCTTTCAAACTGAATCATGCACTTTCCTGAGTAAAACATTCATAATTAAATTGGAGTCATGACAGCATTCATTGAGGTCCACATAGGTGTCAAATTTCTTTCAGCCATGATTCAGTACTCCCTGTACATGAGTCTTTAAGAGGCTTGATGGATCAACCCCCTGCAGACAACAAGGATAAAAACATATTGAATACTCTCTGTACAGTAATATTTCAGTTGTCTTATCACCAGAAAGATGCATGTTTGATTTTTTGCCTGACTAGGCTGGGTCAGATGCCATGGTATGTCTCAGGGAAAGGCACTTAACTCCAGCTTCCTCTGCTGAATATAAACCTACCAATTCTTACTTTTACTTTATACAGTACAACAAATTCAATGAAAGAACTATAAAATACTTGAAAATGCACTAAAATCCCTCTACATTTATTTGACTCATAGGAGGTGATATCTAAGATTTTTATATACATTATACATGCATATTATTTTATGCAAATATTATTCTCCTTTGTTATTTTAAGGCAGACTGCATGAATGTAGATGTGAAATATGTCATGGATACTTTCTTTAATACATTCTAATGTGGTCAGTTACAAATTATTCATTTAAACTATTTTAAATTTATGCTGTTTGAAATAAATTAGAAATTATCTCATAGCAAAACAATCTTCATCTCCTATTGATAAAATTCCAGAGTATAGAATTATTGTACCACAGTAAACAATCTAGTCACAAATGTAGAAATCTTGCATGTGATGGAAAAGAAACATGACATATAGTTTTGAAAGAGGATAGCGACTGTTTATAATTTTTTTAATATAATAAATTGTACATACATACATACATACATACATACATACATACATACATACATACATAAAAGAAAATACTGAATTATAGAAAACCAATCATTAATAAAGAATTAATTAGTTGTAACATCTTTAATTTAATATTCAGTATGAAAGCGATACAGTTCATATAAATCTCTACAGCCTGCAATTTAACAATGAAATATTTTGATTTATTTCATGGAATATTACTGAAATATTTTGATTTATTTCATGGAAGATTACTGAAATATTTTGATTTATTTCATGGAAGATTACGTGTATTTGACTATTACTAAAATTAAAACCTTTTGAAGTCTTTCTTTGAAATGAGGCAGGCTTGTTTTTGCTGAAAAAAAAGGTTGAGAATATATTTTAAAATATAAAATGGCAGATTTGTGCTATTTAATATTTTCTTTTAATGCAATAAACAAAAATGACTAGTGATAGGTGCTTTGCAAAAGGACTATGCTCACTAGAGTTTGTTAGCAGTGTCCTAAAGAATGTAAAGTGTGCTTTGAAACCAAAGTTTGGAGATGTGTATGCAGATACTATAATTGTTCTAAATTATTAGGTGGAATGCTGAAAAATAAATCCATCAAAATCTGAAAGCTTATCCTTGGTAATATGCTGATGCAAAACCAAAGCCAAGACAATACAGTTATTGGTCAAAACTCTTGTAAATTACATGAAGCAATATAAATAAAACTGACTCAAGGTTGTTCAATATAATGGGGATTGTGAAATGCACATGAAATCCAGGAATCATGTATAAAGTAAAGCTGTAGAAATTCAAGTGAAAAGAATATTACATAAAGGGTCATAACTACTTGAAATGCTATATAATGCTAATGCTGGAAATTCAAGGTTTCATTTATATAAAACTGTATGAAAAGAAAGAAAAACATTAGGGAAAACAAAACAGCAGGATGGCAAAATTAAGTCATGGAACATAGGGATTTCAAGACCTTATCAGTATAAAGTGTCTTGCCAAATTTCAATGAAACCTTGGTAAAGGTATTAAAGTCATGAAGATGGGCTATCAAGGAAGATAACTCAATTAAATGAAGTCATAAAATGCTGGAAATCAAATTATTAATGTACTTGAGAATATGAAGCTGCTTAATTACACAGACACTTAAAATACAAACACTTCTGAGGTCTCAAAAGTATAAAGCTAAAGTGAAATTTTTTAAAATCCCAGTAAGAGTATCTTGCAGAAACCACACTGTTGATGGGCAGATAGATGCATATGATTAGTGCTGGGCTCTATCAGCTTCATAGCATGATCCTTACAGTCTGCCTGGGTTCAAGTCTCAAGCTTTCCCATATGGGTATGTGAAAAACCTTGTAAGTCGTTTCTCATGGGTCGCTGGCTCTTTCCTGGGTTTTTCTGTGTTCTTCCTACACCATTTATACTGCCTGCCAAATACAGCCTACATTGTGATTGTGAAGTACCAAATTTTTCGTCAGTAAAATTCATTAAATAATTCTTAGTTCTAGCCAGCAGTTAACTGATAACTTATGGCAGATTTTGTACGTAGGAATGTTGTTCTAACTGGGTCACCATTATTAGACTGTTTTTAGTCAAAACGAATTGGGAGTATGGCAGCTAAGAAGCGCTAATTTCGCACGTAGACCTGACAAAAGTGATTGAGACAAATGATAGGATGTTATTTCAACCCCAGGTGACATTTTTGGCACATTGATAGGCACATTTTCAAATGTCTGTAAGAATAACCTTTATTCTGATTGGTCAAATGTGGAATAAGGGGTGGGTCGATCCCTGAATTTTGAAGGGAATATATACTAGGAATCAAATGAATTTAATTAGTCTCGAAAATTCTCTGCGAGAGAGAAAACAGAAGTAGAAAATACATCGTCAAGATTCCGAGCGGTCTTTAGGGAAAGAGACGTTCGTAAAATTGGGTTCCAGGAAACTAAATTTGGAACGATTGTAAGACACCAAAGACACAAGGTATTTAACTCAAATTCACATTTATCATGATGTAATATATATAATGTTCTTCGTTACAGATCTGTTGATTTCGTAGGAATTGTTCACCTTTATCATAATGTAATTTATATGAGGTTTCGTCGTACAAATGCATGACGTGTATGGATAGTTCGGTTTTACAGTGATTTTTGTACTTTTGAATTCTGAATTAGCATTTTTACCTTATCTACTTAGGTAGGTTAATGGGTGGTGTAGAGAACCCGCTGTATACGTTTATGATTGGAAAGTGTTACATTAATTTGAATTTATCATATGAGTGAATATTTATTATGGGCTATGATATATTGCCTCACTTTACGTAATGATTTACGGGAATATATGTGACTTCCCTAAATTTTGATGTCGATAATTAGCGGTATAGCTGTATTGATCTGAAGACTTGTGTAGTATTTGCTAGCCGTATAAAGGTTAACACTGATAGTAAGATCTGATGGTTCGAACCAGAAGGACAGACGGACAATCTCAACTCTTTAAACCTAACAAGATACTTAGGGCGTTTTACCCTTTTCTTTTCAAGGGAAAATAGTTTGAAGGAATAGCGAGAAAATTGGAATTGAAGGAATAGCGAGGAAGTTGGAATTCAAGGAAAAAGGTGGGAAAAAAAGGGTTACAAGTCAGAGTGTGGAATCCCACGTTCACCCAGAGAGGGCAAAATTAAAGTCGACGCAAGCATAAGGAAAGCCGATCGACGAACAGGTCATTGTGAATGTACCAAGTGGTCCAATGTTAATGAACACTCGATTTCATGATGAAATTTGCTATCAGCTATTAACGGATAAATTTGTCAATTTTATTAGTATTTGAACTTTAATTAATGTATTAATTGTTTTTAAACTTCGGTTTTAGAGTGCTTCTGGACTAAGAGTATTCAGAAGGAAAGAAATTGTAATTTATGGTGTTTTTAATTCTCTTGATTTAATTTTGATTAAATTCTTTATTTATCTTTACGGGGGCTCGTGTTGTCTTTGTTCAAGATATCGTCTCAGATTGCTATATCCAATTGTATAACCAGGCATATCACATCGTAGAGATCATCCTCTAGATAACGAGTATTAGCGGGAGGTGGTTTCGAGTGTTGTTCTTCCAAGTTGCGCAATACCTCTGACCAGGGACTTGTGCAATATTGTACCAATAAGGCTTGATATCAAAGCCCCCCCCCTCTTTACAGTGATGAAAAATGATTTAAAACCCTTTAACAACAACAACAACAACCTATATTTTCTATCTATGCAAAACTTTGATTTTAGCTACTAACTGCTTGCATTCTTAATAATTAGTAATGCAGTTTACAAGATTTTTTCAGAATTAAAGTTAACAATATTTGTATTTTCATGGTGGGTATCTTATGATTTAAATCTCACAGGTGATGCTGTAGAATCACTTTTAGATGTATCTGAGGTCAGTCAGTGTGCCAAATGCATTTTGGCAAATGATTATATTTGGAATTGAACCAATAATCCTACTGGCATTATAGTAAATGAATTGCCAACACATTGTCAATATTTTATTGATGAGGAATAATTTGTGAGGATTTCAATTGTAAACTTTCATTTTACCAATTTAATTGGAATACAATATGTAGCTGTCAGGGAGAAAAATGCAATAAATAGTCAAATTGTATAGAGAGTCCATTCTCACATACAGTATATATACAGAAGAAAAATATTCTTTTATTGTTTTTTAAAATCTGAATGTTAGTAAAATGAATAATTTTTATTTTTGGTCATTTCTGTTTGGCAAAGAATTATGCAGCCAATGACACAGTTTCAATGGACAAGACGAAACATAACTTACATTGATCCATGCCATCTATTATGACACTCATATATTTTCCAGGTTGAAGTCTGGCTCTCTCCCTTTTTCATAGTAATAACGGCGTTCAGTCCTGTAAGTAATACAAAGTAAGAATGAAAAAGACACACTGTTAAAATATCAAAAGTAAAACAAGTAAAATGCTATAACATGCAAACTAGGGTTCAGCTACTAATAAGGTATTAACTGTGACTTTGTAACAGGTCAATACACTATAATTGATAAATCTGTGCATGGAAATCGTGATTTCTCCAAACAAGTGATCTTTCATAGCTGCGGTCTCTCAAGATGGGTTTTATTATAGTTAAGTACTGCATTGCATTATTATTGTGTCTGCATCTTTTGTTTGGGGCTGTACACTAAATAAGATGGTATTGGATTTGGTAATTGCAGGCAATATAAGGGGTGATTTACATTACATACCCTGGTTGAGTTCCCAGTAGACAATATGGTTAATGATCTTCAAACCACTATGATAATAAATCAATAAATAAATAATAAATAAATCAATATATATATATATATATATATATATATATATATATATATATATATATATATATATATATATATATATATATATATATATATATTGCAAATGATAAGTATTCTAAGTAAATATTAACCAAACTGCACTTACATCTGCCTGTCATTGTGAACAGACATTAATCTCTTCAAGCTCATTCTCTTGCCTTGATCTCTAGTCTTCTCTAACTCCAGTTCAAAGTGTACACAAGTACTACATTTGGAGAAGGAATTGGTCTCAAATCAGAGATTAGGAGTAAAATACATGGAAACTTGAATGAGGTCATACTTATCCAAGCTACACCTACATAAGTATTGTCTTATCAAGTATACAATATTGCATGAATTTGTCTTTTCAAATCCAGTCAGTGTATGCATGCATGGTTATGGTTTAGATATCTTGATACTGGACTAGATATGACACAGTGGGTAGGTCCCCTGCTCCATGTGTCTGATGTAGGGACATGTACCGATTCATATGAATTTATCTCTTTATGAAAGGTAATTGTATACATTAACAATGATTGGGGATCTCATAAGATTTCTACTAAGGCTCTCACAGTTTTAAACAAATGTAAAATTATGGTGATCGCACTTAAGAAGCAAGGTACATGTATTATCTGTGTTGGACTTCTTATTCAGAAGAATTGAAAAAGGAAACAAAATGAATGAAATTGGAATTCAACAGCATGAAAGTTTACTGAAATGCAAGCTTCTCACAACCTTAAGAACTGATGATCAGCATAATAAGTAAAACTAAACATGCATGTTGTCAGCTAAAAATTATACATCATGATAATAATGGCTACAGTTGTTATGATGATAGTTACAAGAAGCAATTTAATATAATGAATTTATTATTATTATTATTATTATTATTATTATTATTATTATTTTCTAATATAAAGAGGATAAATTTTAAGCCAAACTGGAAATTCATTTGTCGTTAACTTAAAACATTTAAATATTTTTACAATTTTTTATAAGAAACATGTACATACTCAGATTGGTGTAATGCACATAAAAAAATGGCATACAGTATTTATCATATACATCAGCAGTATTAATCATCGATAAAATCATTACTGATATTTTGAAACTGCAAGGACAATAAATTGTGATAAATTTCATATCTCACATGTTTTCACAAAATCCTAACTTGGATCTATTTAGAGTGTGCTTTCTCTGATGCCACTGTGTCACAGACCTTAGTTATTAATGTTCAGCAAGTTTTTTGATCTGGTTAACTTATGTATTTTTCACACTTTCATGATATTTGGGTGCAAACAGGAAAGGATTGGGTTTGTAAATACATATTAACTTGATATATAAACTAATATCCAAAAGTTTAAAACCTCAATAGAAAAGTTTAAAATGTCTCTAAAATGTGACCTTTAAAACTATATATGGTTATAGGGTGCTAAACTCAACAGCTTCCAAGAGCTTACCCAAGGGCATCACTGGAGAATGGGAACACCAAAGAATGTTGTTCTGAAACCTTTTACATATACCTTGGATAATGACACATGCCATCCTTCAGATCTCCATATGCAATTCTTAAGTGTGTGTGTGTGTGTAATTTATATTTTTAACGTAGCTTTAACAATTTTTCAGTCATATCACTATATCTACAGTGGGGAAGTTTAAGTGATGTCTAGAACTGGGGCATCATGCTGCATACATGTGGCATGATGTCCCACCCAGTCACATTATCCTGACACCAGGCTGACAAGGCCTAACACTAACCTCTTAATGTTAAGCTCCTAGCGAGGCAGCTGTTATTACCATTTATTATGAAAACTGAATACAAGCTTCTAAACTATTTTGTAATATTTAGTAGTGAGAATATTTAAAGATGGCATTGATTGATTTCATATTAAAATATTTGTTTTACGCAGTTTACATTAAGTATCAGTTTGACCAGAAGTTGACAGAATGTGTCAAGTTCATGACTACTTGGTATTGATGATTAAACTGCATACCACTGCACAAAAAAAGATTTGCTATTAAGGTCAATAGACTTCGGATTTCAAATGGACAATAATGTCCATACTCTTATGATAAACATTATATGTGAGACCTACAGTCATTGCAATGATGATTTGACACATAATCTGCATTTGAACTATGGCAATTATATATGGGTCAAGTTATTTAAATCATAGTCTAAGAAAACTTCCTAACCTGTTTTATCTTCAGGTGATGGAAACTTATATTCCATATGTCCGAAAATGTTGACCGACTAACTGCATGATGCAACATTTCTGTCTTTTCATGCAGATACTGCTTGTAGATTGTTAATTTTCTAGATTTGTAAGGCAGCATCATATCACCATTATCTGGCATTCTGTCTGCATGGTAGTATGCATAATCCTGAAGCAAATATATTGCATGTTCTCTTTCTTGTCCTTGACCTATCCCTTTTCTGTATCCAGCTGAAATTGTGCCACCCATAGATTTCTTTATGTATTTGTAATAGAAATTTTGTCAATCCTATACAAAAATCTGAAGCAAAATCTACAAACACGCTTTCCACCATCAGTAAAATATGATACATTCCCATTTTTGTCCTTCCCTTCACCAATTTTGTCAAAAAACCAATCAACTCTGCTTTCAAAACTTTTGGTCCAGTATCTATATCTTGATTGTTTGATAACAGCTTCTGTTATCCCTTTTAGACAGTAATTCTCACATTGTTTTGCTCTCTGTAAGCATGTTGTTACATCTTGCATAGCTTTTGCTAGGAGTTTGGAGTTACTATAAGTTCTTAAGTGTTTGTTCGTATTTGATTTGCATGCTTCATCAAAGCTGTAATTGTATATGCTTAAATCATATGACTGAGATGTAATTGTTTATGCTTAAATCATATGTTCTCATATTTTCTTCATGCATATTTTCATCCTTTTGTCCGGAGATGCTTACATTCATCTGCAAGATGAAAATACTGCAATCAATTAGGTCAAAAAATTACAAGATAAAATTCATTTTTGATGAATGTGGTATCTAGAGCTGGGTAGCACAAACAATTTCTTAATGACTATATTAATCACCAGCAATTTATTGTTCTGGGGTGGGTTTCTGATGCTTTTTTTCCCACAACTTTTGTTTGTCAGTAGCTGGAAAAAACAGCTTGCTCTGATCTATTACACCAAACACATCAAATATATTCATTATATTATTTTTTTTACTTTACAAGTATAATTTATCTTGAGGTTAATGAAACTAACTGAAAACTGCATACTCCTCCAAAGAAAACTAAATGGTCAATACCCAGTTGCAAATGAGTTTGCTATGTTGCGTAAGTTGTAGCATCGACATACATGATGTGTAAAACATGTAAAGGACCATAAATATAATTACAGTGTTCAAAAATAATCTGTGACAAATAAGACTGCTCTGTAAAACAGACAATAATAATCTCTTTTATTTTTGTTGTGATGAATGAAATATCTTTTAATACATTACATGATTAGTCATGAATTTCTTAGCAGATATTAATTAACGAAATACTGATATAGTCAGAAAGTGTTTTGGACTGTTATGTCTATTTGATTTAATTTATATTAGATTTAATTTAATTGTTAGTTAGTTAAAAATAATTATTCCATTACATGCTATTGTAATGTAACTTTATTTACTGGATTTTATATTGTCCAAAAATTCAGTTTTGTTCTGTTTGACCTGAATGTTTTTCATAAACAAGTATCAATAGAAACATTGTATATAATGCTGACTTAATTCCTGACCTTGATTCAGAAATATTAAGGGTTGCAGTAAACAACTTTTTGTTAATTTTTAAAAATTCTTTTTCAGAGTAAGATTCATGAAGTGAAATTGAGGCCATACTTGGAGTATATGACAGATAACATGTATCAGTAAAGGTTTTTTGAGAAAGAATGGTCATTACTTGCCTTAACACTTGAGAAGTGAAAGCGTTTTTGGCTAATTATTTTGTTTTCTTCATATTACATTGTATTTGGATTCCAAAAGATTATTTTTCCTTGGAAATACTTTTGCTCTTAATTCTTGGGCAAGGACAGTTATCAAAATTTATTCGGGATTCAAACACTGGAATATTATTTTCTGTGATTCAACAAATAACTGTTGACATATCAGTATGACGCTGACCAAAGCATACATCATCATGTTCCAGTTTGAATTTCATCAGGATTTTGAACTCAGATTCATTAGGACTTTTCAATTCTAGGATTTCTATTTTTGAACTCTTGGATTATTTCTGGATTTGATTCATAAACTGTAAGTTCTTTTTCTCCTTTTTAACTTGTTTTTCTAGGGAAATAAATTATTTGTTAATTTTTACAAAGCTTATTGTCTTCACTTTCTTCTTGTTACTGTTTAAATGAGCCTTAATATGTAACAGTCGCACAAAAGAATATCACAGTAAACTGGTATAACATTAATTCTGTGCACCTCTAGTGACATCTATATGAAAAGATCTATCATTCATTGTTGTACTTCCCCTACCTATAAAGATTTAAATAAAACAGTAGCATCTTCATGTGAACTTTTCAAGACTTCCGTTAAACAGACTGATACATACCATAAAAGAACAAATTTATTTTCAAAATTTTTAAAAAATATTTTTGAAAAAATATTTGAATTTCTTTGCAGAAATATTGACTTATATTATTGCTTATTATTTCACAGGTAGCTGTTTCCACAGTATGATGACCTTTAGCATAGGCAGGCATTTTCAAATTATTTCTTGTGTCTTCAATACCTTTTATTCTAAATATTTTTAGGTATCTTACACATTTAATTCATGCCTAATTGTCCTCAATAAAAAAGGTGTCAGTCATGTTCCTGTTAAGTGCTTGATCAAAGATTTGTCATTTCATATTAAGTAGCAGCTTTCTGAATTTTTTAAAAAAAATCTAGACACTTTAGCTATGAATGTAAAGAAATCAAACGTTTTCATTTTCTCACAGATTCTGGTATTGCTTTTGACTTTTTGGGTGTTGACGTAATCAGTGGCTTGATCTTGAAGTTGAATAGGTCCCTGGAGACATCCCGTATAATGCACTGATCTTCAGAATTTTCAACCTTAACATGGAAAAGAAATATTGAATAGAGATAAAAAAAAAAAAAACATGCAACTAAATTTGACAAAGAAATTTCAAAAATGTGGAAAAGCTAATACAAAGGCAATCTGAGCATAACTGTTAAGCAGTTTTGTTGTTGTTGTTGTTGTTGTAGGGTTTAATGCCATTTTTCAGCATAAGATAGGCTATAGATGGTGGTCAGTATAAATGGTGGAGGAAGAGCCCAGGAAAACCCCAGAAAGAATCACTGACCCACAAGCATTTTTGAACTTTCAAGCTCTATGTCAGTAAATAATCTTCTGTTGTATCTTATGAATATATCATTGAAGATCTTCAAGTTTATATTTCTTCTTGTCATAATGTCACCATAAGTTTCCATGGTATACACTGTAAACTATCATTTTAAGAAACCTGAATGGAAGCCCTAATATATATATATATTACTGAATCCATAATTTGTTACAACTTTGTTACAATACTGAGTTTGTGCTTTTTTGGTTGAGCAAATATTTTTATACTAAGCTCAAATTTGTTATATCCATCCATGCAAACCATGCTTTACTGTACAATATTGAATATGTCAACCAGCCACAAAAGCAGTAACCACAATAAAACATTTTTAAATTGTATAAACTTGTGAAAAAGAGTCAAAATATATTCCAGTAAAATAAGAAAGCTCATTACTTCTGAATGTAATTGTACTTAAATTCATAAATCCACCTACCTCAATAGTGAAGTCATAGGTCATCCTCCATTTGTAAGGGAAGTATCTTCAATAAATAAAAGAAGGATTTAGACTTAGAGTGTGTAACTAAATGTATAAAATTTAATTTATGTTTTGTTCTTTTATTTAACTTCAGATTTTGGTACAATTTTATAACTATAATGATTCAAATATGAACATTTTCTCTTCAAAATACAAGACAATTTGAATTTTTTCGGCTTTGTTAAATGACACTAATACCCTGAGCATCACCCCATGCCCTATCTTCCACCAGCAAATCATATCATAACTAATTTGCAAACACATGACTTGCTAAAAATGCAATTCTGGACAAAGTGCATACATTTTATGTTGTCACATGAAAACCAAGGATAACTAAGATCATGACCATATTTACATGATGAAGTGAACATTTAAGTGGATAATTTTATCATCTGCATTCAGTTGTGTCCCTCTTCTAGTTTTGAGGCTTAAAATGTATACTGGAACTGAAAATTATGTCAACTGATTAACAGTTATTTCTGTATTGCTGTGATGTGCTTATATTGTCACAGCAAGAACTATAAAAGTTCTGCACATACCTAGATCTACAAAATGTATTGTTCCACACCACCTGGTTAATTAATAAATGATAACACATTTTAATCAGAATCAGGTTATTGAAGAATTGTATAAAATAATGTAATTGCTAACTGCTACATCTGAAATCAAAATTGGTAGAATTACAATTACAATTAATTAAAAGCAGAAATGATAAAATCCTCAAATACATTGCGTTTGTTTTAAGGTTTATAAATATTTTGTGGTATAATATTTAAGATGCTACATACCTTGGTCTTTTCAGTAAATCATGGGGTTTTCCATCTGGATATTCAGGAAGCAACTGTTTGAATCTGTCGGTTTTGTGGAAGTTATTGATGATCCAAATGCATCAACATTATCTTTCTTAGTCATGTTATCTTCTTGCAAAGTGATGTGTTCCTCTGTAACTGATGAATCTGAAGCATCATGACTTTTTGACCAATCTTCTTGCAACGAACTTCCCAATTTGTCAATAAGTGATGTACCCAGAATTTCAATACTTTTGGATATATCATCATCCTCCCACACATAAATGTCCATTAATGAGGTTCCTAAAGCATTATTACTTTCAGCTTCATAATTGTTTTCCATGGAGTTGCCTAGTTCATCATATGCAAAGTCTGTTTCCACTGGCCATTTCAGTGTTAAATGACAATACATTCAAGGATTTAATTCAGGCAGCTTTATAATACTATCACATGCTGGCAAGTGTTTACTGTATATGTCATCACCTTGTTATCAGCAAGCATGAACTTCACTAATGTCAAACATTATGCTTTTAGACTCCCAGCTAACTGTCCAGTTATAAGACCCAAGTTAATTTTACAATTATAATCCAACAACACCCCCCCTCCCCTGTGTCATGCTCTGTTAGGCAAAAGAACCTCTCTTCCATTTTCAGTAACTGCTATCAACTTTGATCTTTTCACACAAGGGATTTGTCCCTCTATTTGAAGTAATTATAAAATAACTTGACCAAACCCAAGGTTTTCTTCATTCTTGAAACACTCAAGTTCCTTGCATGCACTCTGATTAAAGTATAATTAAAGGTGGTATACTTATTAGAATGGATGTAGACAGAAATGGGTTTGCAGAATACAGATTACATCATATGGACAAGAACTTTGAGTATGTATGTATGTATGCATGCATGCATGTATGTATGTATGTGTAACGCTACCCACAGTCCACTTTGTAGAAAGCTTACACAAAGTCCCCTCTTCTTGCAAAAGATTTGTGGATTGGTGGATTATACCTTCTTTCAAGGTGTCCACTTAATTTGGTTCTCGTTATCAAGAGGTTAACTGCCCTTAATCTTATTGCCCAGTTCGAGTAAATATAAAAATAAGTATGGAAACTTATAGGTGGAATAGATAGAGATCTGATCAGATATATAGAACAGAACAACACAAGCCCCCATATATGAAAAGGAATAACAATTTAATCAATTACATTAAACAACTATGAGAATTCATTTACATAAGAATATACACTGCTTTTAGAACTAAACCTTTCACGAGACTTCAAAACAAATATATTTAAATAAAATAGCCGATCTGTTTTACTGATAGAATTAGTTCATCATAGGATCTAGTGAACAATCGAAGTCAATGCCTTGTATGATTGCATAACCTGAATCACTTCTTCACTGCACTTCCTCTGACTTCCCTCTGTCTAGTCATTTTTGGCCATAATCTCTGTGCATGGCACGTAGATTCACAGATACTCAATACACGTCTCAAGATACACCTCAAGATGATGCGTCACAAGATACGTCTCAGGTGCTATTTTATCCCTTTGAGCTTTAAGTGTTCCTCACATCTTCTGCCAAATTTGTTTGTCATTTTTCCTCGACAACAGTCCTCTTGGACAATAGTTTTTACGAGAGATAATTTCTTCCAAATTTCTTCCGGAGTCTTCAAAACTGACTGATTTGAAATTTCGATGTGGGTGATGTTAAAACTAGGAAATTTAGTGTCGGAAACACGCTCTTTATTTAGCGTACCAATCAGGATTACGTATATATGCAGCTTTTTTTTCAGAGTCGCCAATTCTGGGATCAATTTACTGGGTACTGGAAATTCTCAATTTGTGACAGTTTTACCATGAAATAAAAGTTTACTGTGTCTCTAATAGTCTGTCTGACTGCTGTATAAACAAATGCTTAATTTAAGAATAAAATTCTCCCTTCGAAAAGACATTACCAATCATGGCAGTATGGCGATTTGATACATGCCTGTCCCCATAAATCTGATTAATTGTTCTCTGGTCTCAGGTATGCATTTTTCATAGATCACCAGAAATTTTACTCTTTACAGTATGTATGTATGTAGACATGCATGTCTGTCTGTCTGTCTGTTTGTATGTATGTATGTCTGCCTGCCTGCCTGTCTGTCTGTCTGTCTGTCTGTCTGTATGTATGTATGTATGTATGTATGTATGTATGTATGTATGTATGTATGTATGTATGTATGTATGTATTCGTACGTGTTTAGTCTCAATTAAACAGTAATACAGAAAAAGTGAAAACAACAAGCTTTGTAAAATTTAAAAAATAATTTATATCCCTGGAAAAATTCTGTAAAAATGAAAAAATAAGAACTTACAGTTTCAAGAGTCAAATCCAAAAATAATCCAAGAATAATCCATGAAGTAAGGTAAACAAGTCCTAATAAAAAAAAGTTCTATTGAATTCAAGTTCAAGTCCTGATGGAAAATCCAAGATGGATAATGATGACATATGCTGTAGTCTGTACTGTGTGGCCGCTTACAGTTCCTTGTAATTAGCACTCAGGTGTTTTAAATCCGAATAAAATTTGTAAGCAATGTGTTTCCAAAATTTCTAAATGAGCACTTTTCACAAATTTCTAGAGAAAAAGAATTAATCCTTTTGAAATCCAAATGATCTGGAGATAATTATAACTCAAAATCTGGCTACAGAAATGGAAAACAACTTGATACCAAGTGTAAAAGCCTGAAACTGAGATCATGTCTCTAAAACAGATTATATCGTATTCTAAGATGCATTTTCAAAAATCCCATAGTTGCGAATTCAGAAGAGGCAGGACATGTGATCCTGTTTACATATAAAATATCATATACACAGAATAGACCAATGATTTTACTCCAAGAATAGAATAAAAAGGTTTACTTCTTAAATAACATAGTCCCGCCATGACCTTGACAACAATCATTTTAAAATAAAAATAGAACTTATTCATGTGGCTGCTATCAATTTTGAATCAAGGTTAGGATCCAGGCATACACTTGGTGTTTAGACAAAGAATGATTCAGGTCAACTGATTCTCTGTAAAAATATCATTTCCAGTGAATCAATTTACATTGTAATAGCATGTAACAGAATAAAATTTTTAAAGTTGACAAACAAACAATTAAAATAAATATAAATATATATTAAATCAGATATATGTAACAGAATGTATGTACACCGCTCCCTCGATAACTCGCGCCCTGATAACTCGCGAACCCGCTTATAACGCGGTGTCCGGCGTGGATCCCGTTTTTTTTTTAAAGAAAATATTTTTTAAAAATGAAGAAAATCGTGATCAGAACTGGTGAATGAAACCTTGAAATATCGCCCGTTTTATCGTCGAAAATGACGGTTAGTGCCCGAAAAGTTAGAATTAAAATCGTGAAATTTTCAGGTTTTAATAAGGAATCACATATCTTGTTAGATTTTATCGGAAAATATATTTTCTCAGTTCGCTGTAAATAATAATACTGTTTATGTATAGGGGAAATTAGTGTTTTAATCTTTTCATTGTGTTGCAGTGTAAGCAGTATAATCGTTGCATGTTCTCTTCTATTCAAACATGAAAAGAGTCAATTGACCGTCACATCGATGCCCGCGAGCACATCTGTGAGAACCTAATTAACTGCCGGCTGCGTTTTGATCGACGACTTGGGGAAGTGTTTGTTGCATTGTAAAACTCAATTAAAATAGACCTGCTTTGTATTATAAGGCGGTCTTTTGTATCAAATCAGGTAAAAGACGCACAATACAAAAGTTCAAAGTAATGCAAATCCTACATGCATAAACTCTTGTGGTTAATATCGTGTCTCAACATCGATCAAATTAGTTGGACCAATCGAACATGGTTTCAAATAGTATGTACTTATTGTCATTAAAGTATATATTAATCAGTAATTTATCCTAATCATTTGTAAATGTGATCATGGAGAGCAAGGGAATCAAGCGAAAGGCGTACTCGGTGAATGAAAAGCTTACTGTCATAGAGAGGGTTCGTAATGGTGAATCAAGATCAAAAGTTTTTAGTGAACTTAAACTTGCCGAGTCGACACTCAGAGGTTGGCTCAAGGATGAGCAGAAATTTCGGGATTATTTGCATGAAGTTGATTCTGATGATGGATTTAAACGGAAACGGGCACGCACTGCAAACGACAGAGAATTAGATGATGCTGTGTACACCTGGTTCACACAACAACGTAAACAAAGTGTTCAGATTTCGGGAACAATTCTCAAGGTCCAGGCAGAGAAAATGGCAAAAACTATGGATAATGAATCAGATTTCATGGCAAGCCATGGATGGCTTTGGAGATTGCAGCGCCGACATGGAATAAAACAAAATTCTTTGTCGGGAGAGATACGCTCAGCAAATCAGGCGGCCGCATCTAGTTATCCCAGCCAACTCCGAGAGATACTGACCCGTGATGGATATACAGACGACCAAGTTTATAATTGTGATGAGGCTGGTCTATGCTATCGGATGATTTAAATATTTTTTTTATATATTTTTATTTTACATGTCTGACGTTTAGACCCATTAAATTCATGGTTGGTAATGGTTTATCTTTGTAATGTTTTTTTTTTTTTTTTACATTTTACTCTATCTATCTATCTAATCAATCTATCTATGTATCTATTTAGTGATAGCAGAATTTTACGTTTTAGATCAACACAAGTTTCGATGTTGTCGTTTTTCGATATGAATATAATCTTTTTTGATAAAATAAATCTTGATTAATTTTGAACCAACAATAAAACTAGAATGTATCCAAATCAATAAAAAAAAGCAGTGACGTAATACACAATGTGTTTAGGGATACACATGTTAAGAGTACTGATACCTCGTGGGATAATGTTTGTTTTTACGCTCTTTTCAAGATATTTTATCCAGAAATTAAAGGTAATTTATAAAGAAAAACGAACAACACCTTTATAAAGAAATATTTATTCACAGTTATTTTCAGCACGATTATAAAACGAGTATTTAACAATGCACCCCCCCCCCTTTCGCCTATCTGTCGATCTCCCATCTCTTTATTATTTTTTTTTATAGGTCCTACGGTAACTCGCGCCGTCGCTTATAGTGCGGTCGATGTTTTTGGACCCCGTTGTGCGCGAGTTATCGAGGGAGCGGTGTATGTATGTATGTATGTATGTATGTATGTATGTATGTATGTATGTATGAGCCACTATTCAGATTTGAACAAATTCATGTGGGTGCTCTTAGGATTAATTGAGCTTAATTTTAAATTTTATTTGAAACAACTTTCATGCTCAATATCAAGCCCTTATAGTCAGGATTGGTTTATAATGTTAAAACTATTATACAAATAGCCATTTCAATCATATCCAATCATAGCCTTGAGATTTGAAAAGTTTGATGGACATGTGCAATATTATTAATAAATCAACCCATTCATGTATCCAGGACTGCATAATCCCTAAATTTTCAAAAAAATACTCAAGGGACTGAGTAGATTTACTTTGTGGGTTTTTTTAATATAAAAACAGTAACCGTTCCAAGTCTGGACATAGTTGTATTTATTCATTCAGAAACTACTCTTGTTTTTACATCTCTCTCTCTCTCTCTCTCTCTCTCTCTCTCTCTCTCTCTCTCTCTCTCTCTCTCTCTCTCTTAATAAAGAAAATATTTAAACTATAGTGGTTTTTCATACGCTCCTGCAGGGGAATTAATGTTTTTATGGCCACTGACATCCTCCCAAAAAAGCATTGCTAACCTAGCATGCCCTCCTGTTAAGCACATTACCTTGTACAAACAAAATATATCAACAACCCTACTCTCTCTCTCTCTCTCTCTCTCTCTCTCTCTCTCTCTCTCTCTCTCTCTCTCTCTCTCTCTCTCTCTCAGTCTCTTCTGTTTACATTATTTGTTTGGTCAATTAAGAATTTATAAAGGCCTAATTGGTTGTTAACACCTGCTGTGCATCTAACTGTGTTTACCACCATCACCAGCTTGCTAAACAAGTATGGGCTCAAAATCAGCAAATTCCTCAGTAAGGAGAGTGCATGGATCAGATGTTTACAATGATAGCTTGGTGTATGCTCTTCATCTTTGATCTAAAAAATACACAAACATATTTGCTCCCTTCGACAGATATAATTATCTAAATATATTGAAACACAATAGCATTATCTGATCATGATGGCTTAGAAGTGTCTATGTTGTTACTGCTGGAAAACAATTGGTTGTACATAGATGACATAATAATAATAATAATAATAATAATAATAATAATAATAATAATAATAATAATAATAATATTTTGTGATAACTTTTGTTGGACAATTTGCTGGGAATGATGATTTTATATTTATTTAAGAATAACCTAATCATGTGAAAATGATTGGAGGTGTTTGCTAATTGAGGTTAGAATTTTTGTAATTGAAAGGTCAATGTCCAAAAAGTTAAAAGAAGGTATAAGAGCAATTCAAGGAAAACTGTAATATCCTGGTGATCTAAAGAATGTATTAACCATGATAATATGAATATAATTTTATGATTCTTAGCTGACCATTTTTTGGCCATCACACTAAAGTGGATTTGGAATGGGCATACTGATATATGGATATAAGGACATAGAAATTTCCTGAAGGACACAAGCAAATTTTTGTAAAAATGCACAAGGAAGACTTTGTGTTAAAAGTAAAATATGAATCTTTGGAAACTGTTGGGTTTTTTTTTTGTAATAGAAAAATATTGTGAAAATGAATGAAAAGTCTCAGATTCTGGATGAGATGAAACCTCTAAAAACTAAAAGACCACATTCCCAAGTAAAATCTTACAGCATAATGCAATCTGACCAAGTATGTAAGCGAAACTTATAAATAATTATCTTATAGCTTTTTTAAATTTAATATTTAGAAGTGTTCCTTTCCTACAATGTTTGTCTTATGTTCGATATTTTACTTAAATTGTTTGTAAAATAAAGATTTCGGGAAGTCGCGGGTTTGAACTAACAGCTGTCTCGCACTCATCATTAAGACGTTAGTGTTAGGACTGGTTGACGTATTGTCGGGATAATGAGATTGGGTGGGACATCATTCTACATGTCTGCATGATGCCCCATTGCTTTACATAAATAAAAAACTGCCACTCTTCAGACATCATAGCAATATTACTGAATTTGTTAAAAGCTACATTAAAAATCCAAATTACATACACTCGCACATTTAGCCTTCTTTCTATCTTGACAAGGAAGATAGCTATTGTTAACCATGCAAAACTGTAAAGGATCTCCCCATATTACCTATTTTTACCAATCATTATTTAGTATAACTGGAGTTCTAGCTTGTGTACTTGCAAGGAGAGTTAGAAAACCATTCTGCTTTAGTTTCTACAAATCATCTAAAGGTTTACTGCCGGGTTGGAGAGCACATAAAATCCACTTCTTTGATGTGGATCATGTAGTACGAAAACTGGTCTTAGGGTGCAAGGGACAGTTTTTATGATCAAATTTAATGTTGCATACACCTGCCAAATAAAACTTTTAAACAATAAATAATACACTAGTGAGGTCAAAAAGGTCCATGATTTTTGATAGGCATAATAAAGCAAAACATAAGAATATCACTCACTTGGCCTGACAAGTCTATGGAACTTCAGAGATGAAAAAGTTGTTGCAGCCCCCCCCAATTTTTGCATGCATTTTTCATGTTTGAAATCCTGCCATTTTTGAGAGCACACGAGATCTGAGCAGCTGTTTTGAGCTTTTTAAAGTTGGGCTGAATTGTTTTTGGGCCAAATTGACTACGATGATAAGGTTAAATGTGTGTCAGAAACATGTATAGATTCAATATTTATTATAAGTACATAGTTGCCTTTAGTTTCAAATATTTATAAGAGTTTTTCCCTGATATAAATATTAAACAGATGCCAAATCATGTTTGTAACTGTATGAAAAATTAAGTTAAAGAATATCAATTATTCGTAAGTATTTTCAAATTTGATAAGCATTTAGTGAATACTAAGATTCGCATTTAAATCTGTGTATTACTTACCATAAGCGTCAAGTATAGATGTCTTGTAAACTTTTCTATTTGTTTGGTTAAGGATCTAATAATGGTTTAGTGAATATTAAACTTTATGTTAAATGAAATCTTAAGTAGTGAGTTTAATAAAATCTTATATATTGGGAGGAAATTGTAAAAACCCTTGTTAATGCATATGGTTTCCATTTTCACACCCAAATACATGCTATATTAATAGTTACTGCTTATGCGCTGTGATACAATTGTTCTAACAGGAAGAATAGTAATTCTGCATTCTTTTGAACTTGTAAAGTTTAATTTAGGTTCTCCCCATGATAAAGAAAGAATATTCCTTTTGGAATGTCATCATAAACAATAACTAGAGTTGTTCAGATTACATTCATATAGTTATTCATCTGCCGTGAACTTCAACTAAGTTAATGCAACTCCATTAAAAATGTGTATAAAATTTTGAAAGTTAAAATATACTCATTTAAAGTCTCATACACAGCGAATACATAACATTACTTTAAAAAGTACTTTTTAGTTAAGTACCAAACTTTATTTTATCAGTATTAAGAACAGTAGTATCTATATAAGCTTAAAAAATTAGGCTAGGAAAATGTTATCTTTGATGCCGACTTGACCTGTACTTAACATTCAAGAAAAACAATCTGCTGAAGGAGAAATAATTTACTGGCTGATAAATTCACTCTGAGGAATGATGTTGACTTTTGCAAATTTAGTTGGACTTGCATCACCTGTAATGGAAAGGTGCTATCATATAATGAATCAAACCTGCATTTCCTAAGTGTATTTGTCCTATGGTCAAAACATTTTTGATTTTATGCATCATTTGGTGTCTGACACAGGTCATTATGGGGTAGTTTGTTGGACAATGGTGAAACCACTCAAAAACTGAAACACTGGACCAAATTACTTTGTAACGTTTTCAGTTTATTGAGGTATCATAGATTTGAAAAATATACCTTACATATATCAGTTGATAACAAGCAAATGTTCATTGACACTGACCTTTTTAAATATGTTAAATGAGAGCAAAATCTGGCACAGAAAATTCCATTTGATGTTACCTGATATTCAAACATGTTAATTTTATTTATGAATTACTTGAGCACTTAATTGATAACAATGTTCACTGCAATCATATTTAGTGAAAAGAAAATATTATAGTATAGTATAATGCAAACCACAAAGTTAAGGTGGCAAAACTGTCCAATCAAATATGATTATCCTATTTTTATATCACTATTAGTGCCCCATTTGTATATCATTTTTAGTGCTTTATGTACTATTATTATTTTATTGTTTTAAAATGTTGTGTACAGCCAAATGTGGAGGGTGTATGATCAATGGGATCTTATGCAATACAAATTAAGTCCCATTTGTGCAGAACTATATGGTATCAAAAATCACTTCATACATCAACTGTGCAACATGTTACCAATTAATATATTATGTAACCCATCCATCCTAACCTGAATTGTTTGTGACACAGTTCCATATGCACATAAAGTTCATTAAAATTTTCACTACCTAATTTTTTCACATTAATGAGTAATTAAACAAACTAAGTGAATCTTGAATAAACAATATCTGAAAGGACTGTTGATGCATATTTTAATAATTTTTACAAGTAAAAGCATGACACAAATGTAAATTTAAAATGTGTCTAATAATGTTATGAACTGTATGTTAATAATCTACTTATCAAATGCATCATATAATAGATCTAATATTTACATGATAAATAAAGAAAATATCATGTATGGTAATTAGGCATTATGAAATTAATTGTAGACACATGTGTAACTTTTGGAACAATTGGTTTAAAGATTACTTGATAAGTGTGCACAATCTGTATGTTACCTTCACCATCTGTTAGGGAAAAATATATTATCATGTTTACACCCATGGTTGAATAATCATTGCACTACTCTCTTTCAGGCAATCTGTTAATAAATTTTGGCTGCAGATAAATTATAAAATTAATTCCTTTCATGAATACAAGTCTGACTTTATTGTTTTTCAACTGCACCTGGTATAACCATGTGAACACCAAATTATACTTTGGTACAGGTTGTGAACAAATTAAGTTGAATTGTTCATATCATATAAGCACCAGAACTATATTACAATGCATCTTACAAGTATATAGATAATAGGAGGCCCAACGCTTCTTCACATATGTGAAGATAGGTCGATTTCTCCCCAGGTCAAAGTTCACAATGTAATACAATAATTAAAAAGTCTTAAAACAGTCAGGAGAGACATATAGTTGTCTCTGCTTTGCATAGAAGATGACATGAGTATAAATAATATCATTCTATGATGATTATTATTATTTGTGTTGCCTTCAATGCTAAAGAGAAGCACACATTTTTGTTGTCTAGCAGTAGTTTTGTAATGAACAAAATATTCTGGATCAGTAAGAATATATTATTATTTTGATTATTATACAATATGTGAGGACATTCCATCCATGTTAACTTAAATGATGACTCTCCAGGATTGACTGATAATGAATGCAAGAATAATTTTTGTAATATTTAAAGCTGATCATATTTGCAACTGAAAAAGTAGAGACAGTGTTTTATTGATGGAACATAAGTCTTTTACAGACCAGAGTTTAAAAACTGGTTACTCAAATGTGCATCTGATTCTGTGGTGCCACATTTAGAACATATTTCAAACACTTAGATAGCCAAAAAATGCCATACCTAATGGGATTTTAGTCATCACAGAAGCTGTCATTAATGATATGTCTATACTGATAAATATAGGCATGATTATGAGCATTTAAGCATCTCAATTTATTGAATTTTTAATATCATGGTGTTTGCATAGGTCTACTATGTTAGTTGGATAAGTACCATAAGTCATGAAAGCAAGTGCCTTATTTTGAGTCAGTGTAGCTATGTTGAGCTGTCAGGTTGATAACAGTGTTCTCCAAGCCATGTTCATGGTGTAAATTTACTCTGATCATGAAATACTGTTTGATTATACTTGCTGAGTGCAAAGTTTAGCTCATGATTGAAAGCCTCCTGCTGACATGAATTCCTCACCAACTTAAACAGATGACCCAACATGAACATGATTTTCCAAGTCAAGATAAAGTACAGACATATGTGGATATATATTGCTGCCTCAAATTATATGTCCAATTTAAAGTTTATTTCTTGTTAAATGTTACAAACAATACAGATTCTGTTTTATTTGTTTTCTCAAGATTGGTAATATTATTGAGAGGGGGCTTGCATTAATGTGCAAACTGATTGATCCTCAAATTTAGATCACATTTAGTGAGTTTCACTTCAGGGTAACATTTAAATTGGATTAAATTACCATCATTACTACAGATTGTTTTGTTTTCAATAGTATAAAGTTAGTTTTGGTATGTGCTATATATATATATATATATATATATATATATATATATATATATATATATATATATATACAGCTTAATTATACCCATGTCTAATTTTTATTACAAATTAATTTTTTTTCTAACTTTGATTGCAGGAAGGAAAAGGATCAGAAGGCACAGAACAAGACTTAGCAATTGTTGAATACAATCACCAAAAATTTTATCTGGGCATTTTATCGGACGAAAACACTTTTATATTTTGTAAAGAACCAATAGCAAAAGTGCAAAAAGAGAAATTTACATACAACATAAGCAAAATGTCAATTAAGATTGATAGGAGAGACAAACAGATTATAGATACAGGTTATCTAGTGTGTAAATTTTTGGGACATGTCACCAAAGATACAATTTCAATGACAGCTATCAACAAGGAGAGTCTAGAAACTCAAATAAGAAATTATTTAAAATAAATCTAACAATCTTGGCATGGTGAGACACAACTGCAAATTTGATATTAATCATAATATTCCAAAAGTAAACTGCTGTACAATCTGTGTGATTTATTTTCCTATGGAGACTGGTTTGATCCTATCATGACATCACTGTTTTGAGCAACATTTAAAAACTTTTTCAATCTTTAATGTTAAAATATGAAATTTATGACATAATCTGTATAGGAAGTATTTTGTACTATTTTGTGAATGCAGTATATGCACACTTGTTATTGTTTGCTTCTTTATGAAGATATGATTGTGTTATTATAACCATTAGGACTATTCAATTTAAAAGTACATGGTACCCAGGGAAGGCAGTTTTTAAAACATCTATGCCAGGGTACTTTGATTTCATCGAGTTCATATTAAAATGATAAAGAAAATTATAAATTGCATCTATGGCTGAGTACCCCACTTTAAATGTGCCTTTCCTAGGTCACAGGGAACAGCCCTTACTATCGAAAACAATGTTCATTATTCATTTTAAGGAGACACACTTGTTCTGTATCTATCTCTGACATGATCATGAAAAGAAGGCTTATCATTGTCTTCAAGATGACAAACTTGATGTACAAATGACATCTTTCTTTGTATCCAAATATTATATAAAAATAAAATCTATAACTAAGCACATTTAACATTAACACCTCTTGGTATAAGCAAATATTAAATGTTATGAAATGGTATGTAAATGTATTTAGGGATTACGTTACATTTAATTAGATATATGAAATGTTTAAAAAGGACTGATACAAAAATCATGCTCTTTTTTATGTAACAGAAAGGTACTTATATTGATTTTTTATTTGATTTATTGTATTTTTATGGTAACAAAATCAAAGGAAACCTTTTTAGGAGATATAATAAAGTCAAAAGAAGTGTTGCTTGTTGTTCATTGGACATCGATGCATACACTCAAGTAAAATAGAAAAAAGGATTTATATTAATTGAGTAAAGAATGTTAAGATATAGTTGTAGAAGTTTGTATGGTTGTAATACATGATGATAATACTGGTTTATGCAACTGCTTCTAAGATTGTAAACTGACTTCTAAAAAAATTAATATTACTACAATGACATTGGTTTACAGTCTTATAGTCACATTTAGTAATCTTGTTAAACAGAGTTTGACGAGCTACATTTTAGTAATATTAGTGTGATGCAGATGTCTGTCAATTGTGCTGTATGGTAACATTACAATTAGTTTATTTCATCAGCCTTTTGAACCCAATTTATATGTAACAAATATGGTACAAGGAATGCTTCATACATGCCATGTAAGAAAAATAAAGGTTATATGAGCATAATGAATTCTCTTTCAATTCAACACACTTTCTATTCATGATAACAAGTATATTCCACTATGTCACCACACACACACACACACACACACACACACACACATATATATATAAATGAAATTTTGTCTCTCTTTAGGGGGGCTACACATGAGCCAGAATCTGAATGAAATAATGTACATGAATATGATGATTTCCAGTCCATGCTAGGCTGGTCCCATCATTAAACTGTATTTTGAGCATGATCCCAGCTTAAGTATCATCTGTGCTAGACTAAGACTACTCAATGAGTTAGTGCATATCCTGTGCTGATCAACAGCTAATGTAAATCTATGCTCAGTTCATCTCACCAAGGAGAAAGTATTCTAATTTCAAACTGAATGTATCCTAACAAGGTCTAAAACACCTGACCGCCTCCAACTTGGCAATATAGTGATATTATCTCATTCATATACACATGTACTGGGAGCACACAAAATATCAAATATGTCCCAATTTTCATCATCACTTGAACATATTTTTCCAATCATCAAGACAAGCATTAATTGCAACATATTTAAAACTTACTAATCTAACAATGGTTTAAGTTGTTTTTGAGCTGATCGATCTAGCAAAATGAACAGTTTTTATAGTCTAATTTTGAGTTGAAAAAGCTGCTGTTGTAACTGTTGCTTTGTTTATACAATTTATATTATTATTATATCATTTCTGAATGGTATATCAATTGTACCTCAAAGTTGAATGAGAACTATGCCATTTTTTGTCCATCTTGATTAATCTTATCAAGAAAGGTGGACTTATTTTTGTGACCTCTTCATATGTGTATCATTGCTATTTCGTACACAATTCAGTGTATTGATATTACTGTAGTAAATTTTAACTACTGTGTTTGTGTTCTTTGAAAGCTAAAAGGAACATCACTGAAAGTTTCACTGAATATTTCAGTGTAAATCTAATTTTTTAAGCTCTATCATAAGGTAAAGAAATTTTCAATGGTTCTTTTGCAACATTAAAATTGCTGCAATATTAACAGTATGCCTTTATGACATGGACTTCTGTTTTTCAATAAAAAGTGTCAGAAAATAATCGATGTAGGATAGAAATCCCCCCTCCCCGGAATTACAAATCTGCATCAAACTCTCAGCATAGCCTTGTGCACCACTTAAAATTCTTAGCCAAGGATCTATTTTCATGGTTTACACAGTGGCATCTGATGGATTCTATTATTGCTACCATGGGCAGTCTTGACTTGGGAAGGTGGTACAGTTGATAATTAGTAGTGTAATATTAGTATATAAAAAGCAATTACAAGTAATATTAAACAAAGCTCAAGTCCTATATGAATAACAACACAGAATTTTTTTATATTCTGGAGGCAGTGTGAGGTATAGCTCTAGTAATCTTACATCAGTTATTTTAAATGACCAAATGAATGTTACACTGTCACCATGGAAATAGAGTAATGTTGCTACTTGTGCTTTGGAATTAACGATGTAGTATTTTTTCTACACCATGTTTTGCAAATAACATAAGTCAAAGTTAAATGGAAATAGGGTAATGCCACTACATGAACAATGTAGTATTGTGGCTACATCAAGTTTTGGAGATAAAGACAATCAGTTTTACACTGTCACATAGAAACAAAGTAATGTTACTACACAAATTTGGTGATTGACAATGCAGTAATGTTATTACATCAGATTTTGGTTATCACAAACTCTGCTTATAACGTTGCAGGGGGCCCCAATTGGCAGAATGGTCTAAAGTGCTCTCCATTGCTGATCACTGCCATCTCACCTTTGTCTGTGTAGGTTAGAGTCTAAGTTTTGGCTAATATGGGTATGTGAGAAAGCTTGCCAGTAGCTTCTTGTGGGTTGGTGGTTCTTTCTGCGGGTTTTCCCAGGTTATTCCCCATCATTAATAATAGCCTATCGTGTGCTGAAAAATGGCATTAAACCCTACAACAACAACAACAACACATGGAATATAGAGTAATATTACTACATGGGTTTGGTGGAAATCTATGTAGTATTGTTACTTCATCAGATTTTGAAGAAAACAAATCAGTGCTGGGAAATAGGGTATTGTTACTAAATGGGTTTGGTGGAGAGCTATGTAGTATTGTTCCTATATCAGATTTTGAAGAAAACAAATCAGTGCTGGGAAATAGGGTATTGTTACTAAATGGGTTTGGTGGAGAGCTATGTAGTATTGTTCCTATATCAGATTTTGAAGAAAACAAATCAGTGCTGAGAGATAGGGTATTGTTACTACATGGGATTGGTGGAGAGCTATGTAGTACTGTTACTACATCAGATTTTAGAGATCACAAAAAAAATCAGTTCAG
Organism: Unio delphinus; assembly: GCA_029339505.1. Taxonomy (NCBI): domain Eukaryota; kingdom Metazoa; phylum Mollusca; class Bivalvia; order Unionida; family Unionidae; genus Unio; species Unio delphinus. The sequence continues at coordinate 7,062,081 of JAQISU010000029.1, read as the reverse complement.
GGAAATAGGGTATTGTTACTACATTGGCTTGGTGGAGAGCTATGTAGTATTGTTACTACATCAGGTTTTAGAGATCACACAATCAGTGCTGGGAGATAGGGTATTGTTACTACAGATGTTTAGGAATAAACCATGTATTATTCTTACTATAGTCAAATTCTCTTATAAAGGACAAGCAAGCAATTCCTTTCTTATTCTGACAGCCATATGGATATATCTCTTACACATTGGTAATATTTCTATATTCATCTGTTTATTAATTTGGACAGTAGGACTGCTAGGTGCCAAGGTGTAGAGGTGGAACAGTCTTCCTTCAACAGCCTAGGACGTAAACTCATGGCTCGGCAGAAACAGATGTAGCCTCTGAGGTAGTCCTTCTTCTCCAGATAGCACAGACCAAGTACATTTAGCGCCACCTCGCGGTGTTCTATATATGGGTCAAACCGTTCCTGGGTGGCAATCCTAATTAGGTTAATGAAGGCAGCTTGCGCATTGGATTCATTACCGAATTCTGTATGACATTTGTACAGCAGGTAGTTCCTCACTATATCAGGGTCTACGAAGGCTCCATGCCTGCTGTCTAAAAGTTCTGGAACATGGAAGAGTTCATATTTAACAACATTTGGAACAATACATATCTCCTCTATAGTGTACTTCACATCTAGTGATATGCATTGTTGTATATATCTGTATCTGCCAAGTCTTGTGATAACAGCTTCACTATTATCCGAGTTTGTTTTATTAGAATAGTAATCTTTACTTATGATATTCCGAAAGTGACACTTCACCCATATACCAAACGGAGGCTGTTGTTTCATGTTGTATAATGTTTCAATTGCTTTATTTGTGTTTCCAAGTACGTGTAGTACACTGGCAAATTTAACTCTTCCCGACATTCTATCTGTGTCAATGTTGGCAGACGCAAAATGAAGCAAATATCGATACAATTTGTATTTTATTCTATTTGACATTCCCATCTTCTTGATCTTCGCTATGGTGAGGTATGCAAATGTAGCTTTCATCATCTTTATAAATAGCCCATGTCTTGACACATTAGGTGAGTTTATTTGCGATAGAATATGGAGTGTGTGTATCATAGACATGTCCACACAAAGAAGACCCTGAAAACTCTGATTTATGAGGCGTCCCATCTGTAGCCCTCTCCAGTATATAGGAAGACTCTGTCTTAGGCCCGGTACCTGACTGATCTGAAGCTGTATCGAAGAAAATCTCAAAACACATTCAACTCCCTGAGACAACAAATTATTAAGATGACGGGATAAAATTGCTGCCTGATGTAAATTCATTTTGCCGTCAAACAAATTGTTTTCCGTGATGAAGTAAGCTGGCAGACTTTGGTTCTCCACACAGGAGTTTAGAAAGGCTACAGCTTCTATTAGTCGATCTAGCAAGTGATATCGGTCCCAATCTCTGTTGTGGTGAAGTTCTACCTGCCACAGAGCAACAGTTTTCATCGTGTATGACGTTAATAAATCTTGCAAATCAGGGAAACTTTTTCTCAGGTCCATTGCTATCATTTTAAGCAAAATGTATACATATTTCTGTGTCAGGTTGAATAAGTTGATGAGTGATGTTTCGTGCACAGCGAATGAGATACTCCATTCCATGTATTCATAGGGACTTCCCTTGAATCCTTTAGGTACAATATGACACCCGGACCTTACAATAGTTGTGACGATAGATTCTGGTGGCCACCCGTTTATCCGACATCTGCCCATCCATTGAGACGCCTGAGCGGGCCAGTCTGGGTGGTGAAATGCATTTACATTATCCATAGATCCACCACCAGAAGTTAGTGCTGGATGTGATGGACCGGACATCGGTTGAAATTCTATATGTGACGAACATCTCTGCAATATTTCCTGCATGATGTGATTAAATCTAGAACTTGACACGTATAAAGCGGTATTAACCTTCACCAGGGATTGAAATATAATGACAGGCATTAGCCCTTGATGGCCCACTCGTAACCATGTGTAACCGTGATGGACTCCCGTGTCCTCTGTGTATAATACTGCATGCTGAGGGCTAATTGGATCAATATGTCGGCCACTGACGATTGTTTCTTTGAGGATACGCATTATATCGATATCACCCTGTCCTAACAGCGGTGTTCCGTCAGCTGTTCCTCCTGTTCGAATAACACACATGTTCTCCTTTTGAAATACACCGATTTCGTACCTTATATCGTTTACTCTGAAATCCACCATATGTCTACTGAATCCCATCGAATCAAGTAATGAAGAAATAGTGAATGAAAGACGATCATTATTAGCCATGTTAAAACAGGTGTTTCGTTCAAGAGACTGATCTGTGTTATTTATCTCAACTGTGGTACACAACGTCGACTTCCCTGTCGATTTACCTATATTGTGGGGTACCAAACGGGTATATTGTTCTTGTCAAGAGTAGAGGAATAATAATAATAATAATAATAATAATAATAATAATAATAATAATAATAAATTTCTTTTGTACTACGAACAATTTGAACGTCATATTCGCATCCGCAAGGATTTCCAGGAGTTATTGTTATTATTATTATTATTATTGCCTCTTCGTCTGATGTTCTTGAGTATAAAAGCATGTTCTGTCGCACGCTAGTTCGAAGAATCTTTTTATACATCATGCGGACATTGTTGACTATATCATGCAGTGAAAATACGAGCAAAGTGCCCTCTCTGATCCAGATGACACATCCAGGGAGCCAACGCAGGCTAGCTTGTGCAGGTATCGAACCGACAATCCGTTACGATTTCTCGCACTGCACCAACCGAGCCATCTTCATTCATGTTTTCCTGATAAGATTTCGAGTTTTCCATTATCTAAACATTTTTCACTATCAAATAAATGAATTATTCTTGTGAAAACTCTGCATCATTTACGGTGTAAATGAACTTTTATTCAAAGGAATATAATGAATAGTTATTAATTATTGACAATTAAGGTTCTAATTTGTCGCTCGAAATTAACATTTAGGTGTCAGATTAGTCGTTTCTTGCAAGGAATATATATGTTGCTGGGAAAATGTTTTAATATCATCTTTATAAAGAACTATTTGTGTCTGAATATATTCTTGACTGACGATCATTTATATTTATTTCTAACTTCCAAATTAAGCTATCGTACGAACAAAACTATTTTGAAATTATAGTTACGTTTGTTAAAAAAGTACCTCACTTTGACGAACCAATTTATTAACAAAGCTCATTTTTCCTCGATTATTCTTTGCGACTTAGATAAATAATTGTTTAGTTGTTCTGGAATGAAAAACAAAAAGATAATAGATGGGTAGTGCATTTATATCCTTCAATGCGGTGAGATAGGGTAACTGACAATAAGGACTCGATATGCCGTATTACTTTTATTTTGTACCAAAAAGTCGGAGAAACTTTGTGACAACAAGAAATCACCTTATCAGTACAGTAAGTATTCACAACCAGTGCAAGCTTAAACGATCGCGATTTTTAAGGCTTTAGAATCGCAAGAAAACTGAAAAGATCTAGTTTATCCATTTTATAACCATTAACAGGCCAGCATAGACGGATGCTGGACCTGGTAGATGTAAAAATGTATTTGATAATGTTATATATATATATATATATATATATATATATATATATATATATATATATATATATATATATATATATATATATATATATATATATAATGTAATTGTGTGTGTTAGTTTTAAATAAATTTTTCATTACATGCGATTGTAATGTAACAATGTATTATGCACTTGACCATGTCCAAAATCGAGTTCATTTCTGCTTGATCTGATTGTTTAGTTGATTAACGTTTAAATGGTTTGAAAGTTTTCAGAAGACTGTTGAAAAGTTAAAAGCAATACTTAAGAGTGCATCCGTTTTTAAAACACTGAAATTTAAACTATATGTTGATGCAAGTGATGCTGGGGTTGGAACAGTATTAGTTCAATAACACAAAAATGGTGTAGATCATCCAGTGTGTTAATTGTCTAACTAATTAAATAAGTACCAGAGAAATTATTACACAATCGAGAGGGAACGAATGGTGTAAATGTTGGCATTACAACACTTAGAAATGTACAATAGTTCAGCTCCTTTTCGAATTATTCTTTTGTAATCAATACCGATTATTTTCATCGGTAAAAAACCCAAACAAGAAGCAGAGACTATTAACGTAGATTGATATTGTAGGAATATGACATTGACATCAGTCACATTAATGAAAAAGACCAATTAATAGCAGATAGACTTTCACTTTTATGGAAGTATATTGTTTAACTTATAATTTGTGTCGTTCATAAGATTTCATCTTGGATTTTACCACATGTATATTTGAGCTATAGTAAAAGGAAAGTTTAATTCGTAACATCTTTCTTTTCGTTCGTTATAAGGTGAAGTGCTATGTATATTTGTTTGTTTGTTAGTTTAAAAATGAAACATTACAATAAATGTTATTGTAAAGACAATAATGTATGCTTTATTTGGCCTTGTCAAAATTGAATTAATTTCTACGTGACCTGATTGGCGTTTTTATTTTATTTACTGTGAATAACTAAACATAGTTAAATTATTTTCTATGTATACAGGCTTAATTGCATGATCATTATTAATATAAGAGGTTAAAGCAATAACAAACACGCCATCGTCTTCAGATTTTGGATTTATTCGTGGCATTTACTGAATTTTATTCAGAATTTTAAATTCCTAAATCTTTTGTATGTTAATGTTTAATTAATTTGGGATTTAATCAGCGAATACTGTAAATTCTTTTTTTTTGTCGTCATTTTCTCGTTGTGCTCCTCCATTAGTTATACTGGCCGACCGAAAAATACAGCCTAACGTGCGCTAAAAAATAGCATCAAATATCATTCACCCCCCCCACATATTTCCGTCGAGACTAGGCAGGGTCATCTGCCACGATGTGTCCTTCAGAAAGGCATTCCACTTCCACATATTTGACATGATATAGCCATATGGCCAATAATGTCATAAAAGTGACTCTGTGTGTATGTGTGTGTGAGTACCAACGCACGCACGCACGCACGCATGCACGCACACACACATACACTCAAATACATACATACATACATACATACATACATACATACATACATATATATATATATATATATATATATATATATATATATATATATATATATATATATATATATATATATATATATATATATATATATATATATATATATATATTGCCTACGTGATGAGGTTTGAGCATTGCACAAAAAGATGTTTACGCCAGTCAAAGTTACGGAAAATTTGCTTTCATTCATTGACGTGCAGTTTGATTGGCAATTGTAGTTTTATTAAGTATTCTCGAGTAACCTCATTCTTGTTCTCTTGTCATTCACATATTAGAATTTTATTTCTCTCTAAGCAGTGAGAATGTGTCACATATTTCTTTAAACAGATTAATGAAATTATTACGCTAGCCAACAATTATGTCTTATATATACCAAAAATGATTTTCATTGACATAGTTTTGATACTTGTTGAAAATTCTCTCGTATATATCAAAAATGATTTTCATTGACAAAATTATGACTCTAGCCAAAAATTATCTCGTATACACCAAAAATGATTTTCATTGACATAGTTATAACACTAGCTGAAAATGCTCTCGTATACACCAAAAATGATACATCTATCATGTGTCCCTAGATTTCTGAAAGGCTATTAACAGAGTGTGGCATGAGGCATGAGGCATTGTGAGCCACAATGAAGAAGTACAACATGGGTCAAAAGTTGGCCAATACCATCAAGTAGCTGTACTCCAAATCAACAAGTGCAGCAATTGGTCAAGGTCCTGTGGGGGACTGCTTGAAGACAACAGTTGTAGTACGTCAAGGCTGTCTCATTTCACCTACGCTTTTAAACATCTACTTAGAACGTATCATGAGCAAGGTCCTGGACAATCACTGTGGAACCGTCAACATTGGAAGGCGTAACATCACCAACCTAAGCTTTGCAGATGACATTGATGGGTTAGCAGGCAGTGAAGACGAGCTTACAACCTTAGTAAAGAACCTGGATGAAACATATTCCAGATATGACTTGGAGATAAGCACAAATAAGACAAAGCTGATGAGAAATAGTGACAAACGAATCTCAATCACGACTAAAGTCAGATGACAGGAAATGAAAACTGTAGGCCAGTTCAAATATCTTGGTTCGATAATCACTGACGAAGAATCTAGAGCAGAACTGTTGTCACGATCAGCAAAAACAACGGCAGCTATGTCAAAACTAAGATCCATCTGGAGAGACAAAACAACTGTCTAAAAACTAAAATCAGACTATTGAGAGTTATAGCCATCGCAATATGTTTGTATTCATGTGAGACATGGACCCTGACAGCCGAATTACAACAAATCATCCAGGCACTTGAAATGAGATGTGACAGAACCATCTTTGGCATCTCTTACATGAACCACATCGCAAATGAAGAAGTGCGTAACACAATCAGGCACAAAGTAGGCCATTATGATGACCTCCTTACTACTGTCTAAAAGAGAACGCTGAAATGGTATGGCTATGTCACTGGAGCCTACAGTCTATCCACAACAGTACTGCAGAGGAGTGTCCAAGGTGGCGGAAAGAGAGGTAGACAGAGAAAAGACAACATCACAGAATGGACCAGGACAAGTTTTGCGGAGACACAGGCATTGGCACATGATCGAAACAAGTGGAGGGAACTGTTCAGATGTTCAGCAGCACAGTGCCTCACCGACCACGCTAAGTCAAGAGACTGATGATGATGATGATGATGATGATAATGATGATGATGATGATGATGATGATGATGATGATGATGACCACTAGATCTTTTGTTATGATGTACTATCATGCCTAACATGAGGTAACAATAACCCTAAAATTGGCATACGTAATGGTATATTGAGGATTAATACAGTGTTTATAAGCATGATGTTGGATTTGCTTTTTAAAAAACATAAATGATTGATGTGTGTTTTACAATAAATTACTACACCTGCAAACAACATATTATTATTAATGTGTTTATAGCCACAGAACAGACGATGACAGAAATAACCCATTATAACAAATATAAAGGATATTTTGAAATTAATACTTTTGATTTGGTGACGGAGTTTTATAAAGAAGCGGCAAATTATGTTCATCTAAAACTACATCAGGTTTGTTGCTTTGTTTAGGTGAATATACACCCCCCCCCAAAAAAAATCACTAATCTAAGGGAGGTAAATCGTGTAGACAATGCGTATAATATATTATATTGTTATCTTCCCTGTTTTCACATTAATTCCACAAATCTAAGCATTTTGATAAATTTAAAAGCTCAAGCACAGTTTCCATTTCAAAGAAAAAGGTGTGACAGATCGTGACAGGGACGAAATTTGACATTGAGTATGTATGTATGTATGTATGTATGTATGTATGTATGTATGTATGTATGTATGTATGTATGTATGTATGTATGTATGTATGTATGTATGTATTTATGTATGTATGTATGTAATGACAGGCTATACGCAAGGCTTTTCTGGTCGAGATTGGTCAATTACTTTATTGTAAGACCACATTGTTCGCAAATTGAACAGGAGAGACCCATAGTCTGTTTCATACCAGATGGTGATGTTGCATTCACAGAACAGCCGAGAGTAAAGAGAAGCTCACGCGCCTACACTCACTTTTATACTAGTACTATAGACACATGAGATCTGTGTATATTTATATAGATATTTTAATCTTGCATTTGTTTGCATTAATATGGATCAATTCTATGAAAACGAATTATTTAAGCAGAACTTAAGTAATGTAAAAAGAGTTATAACTAAATATTGTGAACTCTTTGTATTTGTATACAAATTTGTATAACATAAGTTAAGTGAGACATTACATGTATTTAATTTGACATCTCACACATTTATCACAACTGGGAAAATATACAAGATATTCACAGCTGGAATGTAATTCACTGACTGGATATTAAAAATACATAGTACATACGCTGGTTATCGTTATAATTCCATATGTTTGGAAAAGATAAAATGTACACGAATATAAATAAATCAGATGAATGTAATTCTAAAATAATGTCATCGTCATCCAGTTGCATTGAAAGGCACTTTCTGTCTAAGATTCCCACATATTATTAGGTCACTAGGTCTAAACGTACAAGAGTGACAGACATGATACGAAGGATAGACAAATACGCAGAACTAGGTTTGACATAGAAGCCGTATTAATGTAATATAGATGTAATTTCCAGGATACACATTTACAGTACATTTCATAGAAAAAGATCAAATTGCATTCGAGTAAGAACCCATAAATAATTATGTACCAAATTACAAAAAAGCTATGACAGTATGCCAGATGGTCCACATTGTGTGGCAGACATATATTCATTAAAAGATGCCCAAACAGTGTAATAGGAGTAACTGTATATGGGTTACAGATCTAACAGAATGTGAGTTATAGAACAGTGTAGGCGTTAAAGTTCTAAAACTAGAATTATATACTTAACGGTGTGGGAGTTACAGATTTAACTGGAAGGATTTATACATTTTTAAGTTGTGAGAGCAGGAATGTTTCTGGAATGACTCATCTTTGTCAATGGAAGCTGATAACATAACTTTCTTTTTAATATAAAGACTTTAAAAGTTATGTGTATTCTTCCATCTTCATCTCTTAAGCTTAAATTACCGAGCAACCACATGTGATATAATTTGATTTGATCATGCGTCTTTCATAACAACTTTCATAATTGTAATCATTATCCGAAATGCGTGGCATTTTTAAGATAGGATAGTCCACAGCCTAGCACACCTGATTAAGGAGTAAATGTTATCAGAGTTTCTTTCTCTCCATAATATCCCTTAATAAAGTTTAATAATACGAGATTTCTCTTTTCTACCAACTATTTGTACTTGTGTAGGATAGTAGCACAAGGAATAGTCATCCATGCAATGCATTTTCTAACTGATGTACTCACTGTTAATGCAACTCGTCCTGAATAGAAAGTCCTATTTACACAAGAAGATTTTTCTGATTGTCCTAAAAAACAGATGTGTCAGTCTGAAAGCTAACATGGCTGCCATCATGATAATCTTATTGCTCCTTCTTCTAGATTGATAGTCATATTAGGATATCGCTTTAAAAAAGCACCTTTGTTGTCAATTTTTTTCTACATTAAATTGGTGCTCACCTGACATAATGTGAATCTTATGACATCCATCATGGAAATATTTTTACTGTCATCTCATGAATAGAAAACCACGTTGAAATGTGGTTTGCACTAAATAATAGTGGCACCAATTTCCATTCAGCATGACTAACATTGTAATTATCTTGATATTTTGTTAGCATTATTCTTAATGTACAATTATATAGACATATGGTTTTAATGGTCATAAATTAAAGTGTTGCAGAGGTGACATCCACGATGGACACTATGGCAGCCAAAGACCTTGTTTATTGCTTCTTCATCTAAACAGAAACTCATAGTGACATTTTCACCAGAGAAAGTGTATGTGGTTTTTAGTTGTTCCAGAACGGAAAAACAGCAGATCTGACATACAATAAGGCAGCCTTCGTGGCCATCTTAAGCATCTGGTATTCACTTCTACTTTTGAATCGATAATCATATTCGGATGAGTTTTCACCAAAATACTTCTTTTAGATGTCATTTTGTGTTATAATTCTCTATATAATCTTTTAAATTATAATAAAGCTTTTATGTAAGTCAATATGAGTCCATCATAGTTATATTTTAAAGATTTTTTATTCAGTAGCTTATCAGCACAATAATATAATACATGTACTCTACATCGTATGAATTGCATCCTTAGGTTCTTTACATTTTGGTTCCACTCAGTTTATGGTATTATGAATCCTCTTGGATATGTCTTAATCAATAGAGAAGAGCATCAGTTTCAATATAAAACAATTTCTCAACTATCACGTTTCAAAATAATAATTCATTTCCAAAAACGGTTATAGAACCAACTTTCCATTTGTAATCCGTCTGGTAGAGTAATTGTTTTGTATCTTGGCGCAAGGGGTTTGATGGTGCTCCTTTCAGTATATGAACTCGACTCTAAATCCTCTCAATATCACTAAAATCACGAATTTTAATTTATAATGGATTACCTCTAAGTCACATGACCAAGACATCGAACATCGAATCTAAATTTAGCATGTTTCTAATATTCCAAAATATAAGGTAGTTAGGTCAAAATCCATCTTCCATCTCATTAAATTTATTTACCAGTGGTTGATATGACATCGCTTTCAGCAAATCAGTGTTTGTTTGTAAACGCTAAGACACAATCAATTTTCTGTGGATGGTTCCTCAACTATTTACAAAAGACTTGACTTGATCTTTTCTGTCTCAATTTTCGTATTTGTAGATCAATAAGATCACAGCCTTTATACCCTTAATAGTTGTCCACTGATCATTGTATCACATTATACAACACCACTGACGCCATTATGCTCCATACTGCAATGTAATTTACAAATTAAGAATTCGGAAAACTTATATACCATTTTCTCCATGGGTCATCTGAACTTATTGAGCTATTTTGACCGAGATTTAAAACAGTTCGGAATCATAAGCCTCTATCTTTATATCATGTTTATCAACAAAAACAGCAAGTATGGAACTGTGATACATATTTTTCTCAAAATTACTGGATTGTCATTCTTGGCATCACATCAAAAGAAGAGACAGTACTCAGGCTACTACAATTAGCAAGACATTCTTGTACACTCCTTATCAATCGTTGTTCGCATATATTTACAAGAAAGAAGACGTGACATCGCTGAGCACCGTTGCTCCGTCAATATATGGTCTCATGGCAAACTCTTTCCTTTCTTATATTAAAGGATTATACACTATTATTTGCTTCATATGGAAATTGAATAGACATGTTGTTATCAATCTTCAAGCCATTTTGATATTTTGTAATGTAATCATTTTCTTATTGTCATATTTTCTATGCTAGGGCGTTCCTGCAAACCAATTCTCATATAATGATTTATTCAAGAATGGTCTCTTTAGTGTAAGCATCTTTGCGTTACAGTTCAGCATTGCCAAAAAGGAATGTTTTTGCCAAACAACCATTTGCTGGTTCTTAGTCCTTACATCAATACACAACTCAACAATATACGAAAGTAATTATTCGCCTCTTTTTAATAGTTGTAGCACCTCCTAACCAACACAGACGACACCCAGAGGTACATGCTTGGGACAAAACCTGTGTTTCCAGTCGAATCCTTCTTTTATTCTAACTTTTATAGTCAAATCGAAATGTATAATTAAGAAGCATTTCATGTAAATAACTTCCATCTTTGAATTAAAATTGAGTTAGATTTAATGTCTGAAAATAAATACAAACAATAATACATGTTGTACTGAAGAGTACGTTTTGTTTATACTCATCTTATTCATTGCAGACATCTTGTTGTACTTAACCGGTACGTACAGTAACATTATTTAGTAAATTAAATGATTTTGAAGCATACATGCATCTACACACACACGCACACACAAACGATTAAACATTTACACTTTGCGCATAATTCATTTCTGACTTTTTTGCGCATGTTGTAACCAACAGAGAAATGTGCTCCTTTCAGAATATGAACTCGACTCAAAATCCTCTCAATATCACTAAAACCACGAATTTTAATTTATAATGGATTACATCTAAGTCACATGACCAAGACCTCGAACATCGAATCTAACTTCAGCATGTTTCTAATACTCTAAAATATAAGGTTGTTAGGTCAAAATCCATCTTCCATCTCATTAGATTTATTTACCAGTGGTTGATATGACATCGCTTTCAGCAACTCAGTGTTTGTTTGTAAACGCTAAGACACAATTAACTTTCTGTGGATGGTTTATAAACTATTTACAAAAGAACTTGACTTGATCTTTTCTGTCCCCATTTTCGTATTTGTTGATCAATAAGATCAAAACCTTTATACCCTTAATAGCTGTCCACTGATCATTTTATAACATTATGCAACACCACTGACGCCATTATGCTCCATACTACAATGTAATTTACAAATTAATAATTCGGAATTCTTATATACCATTTTCAACATGGGTCATATGAACTTATTGAGCTATTTTGACCGAGATTTAAAACAGTTCGGAATCATGAGCCTCTTTCTTTATATCATGTTTATCAACAAAAACAGCAAGTATGGAACTGTGATACATATTTTTCTCAAAATTACTGGATTGTCATTCTTGGTATCACATCAAAAGAAGAGACAGTACCGAGGCTACTACAATTAGCAAGACATTATTGTACACTCCTTATCAATCGTTGTTCGCATAGATTGGCAAGAAATAAGACGTGACATTGCTTATCCCAGAGCATCGTTGCTCCGTCAGTATATGGTCTCATGGTAAGCTCTTTCCTTTCTTATAGTAAAAGAGTATACACTAGTATTTGCTTCATATGGAAATTGAATAGACATGTTGTTATCGATCTTCAAGCCATTTTGATAATTTGTAATGTAATTATTTTCTTTCTCTCATATTTTCTATGTGAATTCTCTGCTAGGGCGTTCTTGCAAACCAATTCTCATATAATGATTTATTCAAGAATGATCACTTTAGTGTTAGCATCTTTGCGTTACAGTTCAGCATTGCCAAAAAGGGATGTTTTTGACAAACAAGCATTTGCTGGGTCTTAGTCCTTACATCAATACACAGCTCAACAATATACCAAAGTAATTATTCGCCTCTTTAAATAGTTGTAGCACCTCTTAACCAACACAGACGACACCCAGAGTTACATGCTTGGGACAAAACCTGTGTTTCCAGTCGATGCTAATACAAAACAGAAACCCCACCCCCACCCAACCCCCAAATAAACCAACAAAAAAATAAAACACACAACAAAACGAATAAAATCAAATATCATGCAATAGGATTATAAAAAATGTTACAAATATTTAAGTTAGGAAACATGTTTAGGTATTTAGGTTTGTTCTTACAGGTGAGAAAGGTGAGTTTTAAGAGCATTATTGAAAGGGATCGCTGACTCTGTGTGTGTGTAATTTCAGTGGACAATTCATTCCACGTTGCTGTTTCTTGGTATACATGAAAATGTTGTCCATATGACTTCGTTTTGATAGTGGGAACATTTAAGTATACGATTGTCAGAAGAGTCGCATAAGTATCTTAATGGTGTGTACACATGGGTAAGGCCGGATAGATATGCTGAACTGTTACATTTAATAATTATTTGGCAATCCATGTTACAAAGCCAAGAGACTGTTACATTTAAGGATTATATCTTGGCATCCCATGTTACAAATTCAAGATAATGTTACATTTAAGAATTATATCTTTAGAAACTAGCGACGTATTTAATTTAATGCAGGTGAATGAATGTATTTCAATATAATTACTTCTTTCATGTTCATTTCTACTTCATACAAAATCTGTTCACATCACAAAATATCCTAATTAAATAATCTTGTAAGGAAGAATATAATACTAATATTTAATAACAATAATAATAGTAATAGTAATACAATAATAATATTAATATTATTATGTTTAATTTGCAAACGTCATTAAATTGAAAAGGCTGTACTGCGTTGTACTGTAACTTTAGAGTTTATTATGTTTTACTAGCATTAAACATATCAATACATGCAGTGTGTTCTTAATACACGGAATACATTTGCCATTAGTCCTCTGGAAAGAAAATATATACACATTATATCAGATTTACATTAGTCTCAATGATAAAGCAAAGTCGAGCAGGTCAAAACTTGCAATGAAATTTACGAAAACATAAAATTCCGCTCCCCCGAATAAAATAAAGAAAAGAAGAGACAGGTAGATGCACGTGGAGGCGACCTGGACTTATGGAGAAAGCTAAGTTTTTACCAATCTGAGATACCTAGACCAGAATACTGTAAAAAGCAGAAAAATCACAGAATTACATGTGCAGCGAGCTAGTGTTGTCGATGTGTATCCTAAACACCTTGCAGTTTCTGAAAACAGCTAGTAGTTATTTCACATTTGAATTAAATAATCTTTCAAAATTTACAACATATCAATTTTAATATAGATGCAACAATGCATGTGATAAAGTTTTATGGATGACGTACATATAAAGATGGTAAAACTTATAATGGCAATATCTGCCCTTATTTGCTTTCTGTTACCGATTTTTATCACAAAAAAAAGATAAAGGTACATACAAATATATGTTTAATAGCATCACATCATATCTCAAATGTGTCTGTTTTAATATGTTTTGTACCATATACAACATCTGAAGCAAAGTAACACATTTAATTCGTTACACTGTGAAGAAATTCACATTTGTTTCTTATAAGGAGTGAACATTTATAAGAATTTAAATTAAATGGATTTAAAATGGCAGTTGCCTTACGTGAGTCATTTGACAATGCCTTAATGGTGGTAACATTTGTAGAATTAATCCGTTTATCAATCTTAACTGTATCTAGTCTCCTCCAAAACTATGTATCAATGTGGAATATTCTTTCATTAGGATATAAAGCATTGTCAAATCTGCATTTTCTCTCAGCAAGGCTCTACTGTAAAACCTTACAGTGTTACGTTTGTGGCCCAAAACTGGAAAATCCATACTCTCTACATTATCGATATTAAGCAGTTTTGTCTTCATTGTGCGTTGGAGGAAGCAGGAAAATATGCAAATGAATGCTGGGATTTGATGGGATCCCATGCAACCCTCGCACAGTTTGAAGCTGGTGATTGAAGATAAGGAGGCAGATGTACGATGCGAGCATGATAACACATATTTATTGTTTCTGGCCTTCATGGTTGCTAGGGTTCTGTCGTAGCGTTACATAGGTGGTAAAGCACATAGTCCTCATAAGAGTTGCATGAAATCATTCATGCATGGATGGTAAGATAAAAATGTCTTCTGAACAGTAATGTAAATCATTCTGTTGAAAATGGTAAAATAGCAAGACGACATCAGGAGTAGATTGCAATCATAGCGATGGAGACATGACAAAAGCACCAAGATCATCATAAAAGCATACTAGTATCGATTTCACAACATAAAGGCACCATTATGAATAGTATACAATCAATCTGTTAAGGGTGGTGAAAGGCAATGGCGTTATTAAGAGTTGTGCAAAATTATTCTCATGAAATGGTAATGTAGTACAGTGAGAGTGTGACACAAAACATATCATTATTGAATAACTTGGTTACATACATAAATACGTACTGCAGTAATATTTGTTTGACAAACACAATCGATAGTACCTCGTTAAAAATGAGTCAATGTGTTTGCACCTACAACATATTTTT
The DNA here is from genome assembly GCA_029339505.1 of Unio delphinus. Taxonomy (NCBI): domain Eukaryota; kingdom Metazoa; phylum Mollusca; class Bivalvia; order Unionida; family Unionidae; genus Unio; species Unio delphinus. Next base: position 7,046,715 of record JAQISU010000029.1, on the reverse strand, counting down.
TGCTTTCGCTGTAAGGTCGAGAATTATATATAAAACTTATATGTCTGGAAGGACGTGTAATTTAATTTAATACTCACGAGATTAGAAAGGATTAAACTAAAAGCGGTGATTACAAGTAACACATTCATTGCAACAACTTTGATATTTAAATGCCTGCACTCATTTTTTAATATATGTACTTATACTTCTGCTTTTTGTACAATTGCACCGAATATTATCTGTACATTAATTGGAACTTGGATATAACTGAGGTGTGTGCGGAAGGTTAAGCAGTCGTCACAAGTGAAGACGATATTTATATCTGGAAACCATAAATTAGCTGCGGGGCCCCGAGTGGTTGAGTGGTATTAGGCGCCTTCCGTTACTGACCACTGCCATCTCACCTCTGTCTGTATGGGTTCGAGTCTCAGATTCAGACTATATGGGTATGTGAGAAAGATTGCCAGTAGCTTCTCGTGGGTCGGTGGTTGTTCCCGGGGTTCTCCCGGTTTCTTCCTCCACCATTAATATTGGCCTTTCGTGTGATGAAAAATGGCGTTAAACACTACTACTATTACTACTATTAAATCAGCTGCAGGGAGATATTGGCATGCATAATTGTGAAATTATGTGCTTTTAACCAGTCAACTATTTTTAATGCATTGGTTTTGCCAGATTGTTCCTGTTAATGCCTGTAGCTAAAAGTCCTTTATTCTCCCTACATCATCAGTATGCCTGAACAGTAACTTTAATGCCCTAAAATTGCAAGGAGTGTGCAAAATCAACTAGTCATATGAAAAAGGACATCGTAGTAAATTAGTTGAACTTAATACATCAAATAATGAGAACAACTAGACAATTTCAGAAGCTGAAGAAGAACGACAGGGTGTACATATATTGCAACAGTTTGAAATAAGCGTGAAATCGTCATTACAGATAAAAACATAACGCTATCATACGGAAAATATAATTTAAGAAATAGTATGATCCTTTCAAGACAATTAGTTCTGCACAAAGAATAATTTGACATTATGCAACCATAGCATTACGAACCTATAGATTGAGAAAGCTAGTAAAGTAGAAACAAATTATTTTATAGATTAACACATGCGCATTTTGACATCACGTTTACACACATACTTTGAGGGAGTATTCCAACCTCTTGGTATGACAAAGTGCACACCATTGATAAATCATACATCTATCTTGAATACATAACTGTTTTATTCGATTTTGTCATCAGACTGAAAAAATGTTGATATAACTTAACGCGTTCGCTTTCCATGAAAAATATGACTCACGAGATGGAGCTTTATTAGAGGGATGTTGCTCTTTGTGTCATTGACTCTATGAAAAAAAGTAATTTCACCCACAATCCTTTACATATACATGACCCGTTTATGGTATTGTTGATCGTCTACTATAAAGGATTACAACGCAGCGTTTTGTTAAGAAGATCAACACAACTAAATATTGGTATCAATTACATGTTTAAATATTCTGCTAAACATAATGAATAGTTCAACTTTCATGTGGCAACATTATCTCTCTACCTCTTTACTTTAGTGCAAACGGTTGCCTTCCAGTAGTGTGTATAACATAATTTAATTAACAACAGTCAGTTCACAATCTCCGTCTAGTTCACCAGTACACGGACGTATGTTTGTATCGTTTTGGATATATGACTGCTAGAACTTATTTTTGATTAATGCGTTTCTTAATCTTCTAAGGTAGTACCGATACAGTGCAAGATATTAAAGTTGATTCCTTTATTCTACTCATAAAACATACGATTTCTCTCTCACAAGGTCAGACTAGGGATATTACTTTAACTCATCTTTAACGATGAAGATACGCAGTAAACGAAGACTTTCAAGGTCTGTCGTATCTCTAGAAGGACAACAGAGACGGCATCATCTGCAGAAATTCATATATATTCACACTGACGCTATGAAGTTTAAATGTTTCAGTTGACATTGAAGACAATTTCGTGTCTTCTCCTCCAGTATGTAAAGTAGTGATCTTATCTCATGACGGATTGATTTTGCTTTTCATAGGTGAAAGAAATTCTTTGTTAAGGGAACTATATTAACTTGATTACTTAAATAATAATGGTATGTCTTTTCCTCTAAGAGACAGCATGTACTGTCTGTTCCTGCAGCGAAAAAGTAATTCCTATTATAAGCATTATTTTATCGGTCTGATAAATCATATATAGCTTGGGTACATTATTACAATAAATCAGCAGAATTTGAAGCCCAGAAGATTCACGGGCTTGAATATTCCTTAGATCACATATAGATGCAGATTTTTCTCAATAATAGTAACATTTTTATATCTTTCTTTGAATAGCTCCTGATAAGATCCTCAATGTGAATAAACATCAAGTTCTACCAGATCCGTTTGATATTGACATTTTTAATTTGCCTGTCATGATGAGCTGAGAAGCATGAGCGTGTCTCAATATTTTAGTGCCTTGGAAATTCAGATTGTGTCCTGAAAATGAAACGTTTTTCTCTTCTTCTAAAATACAATAAAAAAATGTATTATAAAAACTAGTATGCATAAGACTCTCGATAAAATAAATAATATAGGATGGCCTGTAGCCATTTGGAAAAAAAGAACGTCCGTGAGGATTAACTGAATATTTCGATAGAAGACTTGGACAATGTTCAGTGATGACCATTGGTGTTAATTTTGCAGTTTTAAAGTGCATGTCAGCTGGTATCGCTGTCACAAAATATATTACTTTTGTTCTAACATTTAAAAGTCCATAGTTCATAAATCAACAAAAGATCCGGTAAATTTTGTGATGACACGAAATCACCTTTTCAGTACAATAAATATTTCACAACGAGTGTAAGTTAAACCATCGCGATTTGTCTCGCATCAGAACCGCAAAATGAATGAAAAGATCAAACGTATCCATTTATATACTCTAACGTACCAATATAAATCGATACTCGATTAGGTAGATTTAAAAACGAATTTGATATTTTTATGAATATTGAATTTAGTTGCGTGTGTGTGTTTGTTTTAAAAAGAATTTCATTACATGCTATTGTAATGTAACATTTTACAATGGTTTTGATCTTATCCAAAATTGAGTTCATTTCTGCTTGAGCTTATTTTTTTTAAATTTTATTCACGTTTCGTTGGTTTGAAAAGTTATATTAGACTTTTGATAAGTTAAAAGCAATACTTAAGAGTGCATTCCTTTTTAAAACTCTTACATTTAAACTATATCTTGATGCAAGTGATGCTGGGGTTGGAACAGTATTACTTCCATAACACAAAAGATGGTGTAGATCATCCAGTGTGTTATTTGTCTAAGTAATTAAATAAGTACCAGATAAATCAGCACAACCAAGAAGGAACGAATGTTGTAAATGTTGGCATTACAAAACACTTAGATGTATACAATAGTTCAGCTCCTTCTCGAATTATTGTTTTGTAATCACAACTCATTATTTTCATCTGCAAAATGAAAAACAAGAATCAGAGACTATTAAGGTAAAGATTGATGTTGCAGAAAAATGATACTAACATCAGTCACTTCAAAGGAAAATACCAATTAAATTCAGATGCACTTTCATTTGTATGGAAGTATATTGTTTTAGGTATTCTTTTTGTCGTTCATAAGATTTTATCTTGGTTTTATTACCACATGTATATTTAACCTATAGTAAAAAGAAAGCTTTATTCCTAAAATCTTTTTCGTTATGAGGGGAAGTGTTATGTAAATTTGTTTGTTTGTAAGTTTAAAAATGAAACATTACCTTAAATATATTGTAAAGACAACAATGTATGCTAGGCATTACCTCATCAAAACTGAGTTAATTTATGCGTGATCTGACTGACGTTTTAATTTTGTTAATTGTAAACTACTAAAACATAGTTAAATTATTCTCTATCTATACAGGCTTACATGATCGATATTGATAGAAGATGTAAACACTATAATAGACACGTCATCGCCTTCATTGTTTGGATTTATTCGGGTCTTTTATTGAATTTTATTCAGGAATTTAAATTTCTAAAACTTCTGTCTGTCATTGTTCATTTAATGTGGGATTTAATTATCGAATACTGTAAGTTCTTTTTTTTTCTCATTTTCACTTTGTTATCTAAGAAAATGAATTATTTTTATTAAATTTATTTCAGAAATTATTGTGTCTTGAAAGTTTGATTCACCTTGTTTAGGAATTGTCTAAATCCCTGGTACTATTTCACATTTTATAATCTTTAGTGAAGGAAACAAGCATTTTACAATGCCATCTTAATTGGTGATCTGTATTTTAAATAATACCCACGAACCTCTTCACAAAAAGACGAAATCCTTCTGTATGCCAGAAAATATGATCTTTCTGAGACAAAATCTTCATTAATCAAGGAAGAAAAAAAACTATTTCGGTCCAGTCGTTGGTGGAAAAGAGTATTTTGGATAAAAGTTCTTTGGACTTATTAGTACGTCTGCATCAAATTCTAACATAAAACTAAGCAAAATAAAATGAATATACATAATGGAATTAGAGATAAGAAAGATTGAACTTCAGAACGAAAACGACGAGAAACAAATGTAAATGCAATTACATAAAGATGAAAGAGAGAGAGGAAAATGCTGTTGGAGAAACAGGAGAGGGACAGGCAAATGGCGTTGCAGAAATACGAAAAGCAGATGCTATTGCAGAAAGAGATGGATAGATGCAGTTTACCGAAACAAGAAGAAAAATAATGCTGAGATAGAAAGATAGTTGAAAAAGAGAAACAAATACATATGAAATTGGAGAAAGTGGAGCGAGACAGGCAAGCTCAAAGAGAGCATGAAGAAAGATAATATTAATTTAGATTAAAAGAATTAGTGCTGGCAAATGAAAAGCAAATCCTAACTTGACATCAAAATTTAGAGTTTAGAGGAGCAGCAGACGAGGTGAACAGACCAAGTTTTCAAGCAAAAATAAGGCTTCTACGGAAACCGAAAATATCTAACAAAATGCAGAGAGTGTGAATAGACCAACTCTTTTAGGTGTCAATTTAGTAAACTGAGGCTTCCCAAAATTGCTTATATAGGCCTCAATTTGGTAAACTAAAGGCTTCCTTGTAAGGTTCCATTTAGTAAAAAAAAAGACGCCATTGTCATTAGCGTTCACATTCTCTGCTGCTATGAAAATCTTCGATTTTTACTAACAATTTTTTTACTTCAAAATCCTTTTAGGATTTCACAAACAAACTAATTTGTAAAACCTCACCTCGTAAATCAATCAGATTATTAGATTGGTCAGTGAGTTTGAAATTAATTCTCGTTAACAAATTATTATGACATCGCATATAGACTAGATTAGTTGGGTCTTCAATAATTAGAAATCCTGGAGGAGCCGTTGGTGCAAATGAGTATAAAATATATCCTTGCTGAGCTTGATTTGATTGTTCGAGATTTATTTGATAATTTCCTTCGATAACGTCACATACTAAATTGAGCGCAATCACCGTTGAAATATTCACATTGTTCGGAGCAATGTGTCTACCGCCGCCTTCTGGATCATTATTAAATTTCAGAATATTTGCTGTAGGATTCTTCGACTTTTTCCAATTATCGTGGATTCTTTTGAACCCAATATCAATAGCATCGTCAAGTTGTTTCTTTAGTTTATCCGGGTTATATCCAGGGATTTTAAAATCTTTAATCTCCGTTTTATTAATATTGTATAGATCCGCAAACTTATCATGTAATATCTCTTCATTTAATACTTCTTGAATAATTATCGAGTGAAATATTTTCATATCATAGATGATTTTATTACCCGTTTCTACGATGCTGATAAACTCGTCTTTAGTGAGAGAGCCGGATTTAAGAGATATTAGCAGTAGTGAAAAATCATTATTCATTGCTGTGAAATTTCCGTTGATGAGAGGAACATAAATTGATTCAAAAATATTTTTATTTAAGAACTTACCGGGAGTATAATCTTGATAACTCTTGACTTCATTGACGGGTTTTATTTTGTTGGTGATATAATCGGATTTTTTAGGTTCGGGTGGAAAATCCTTCGAATTTTCTCGCGAGTTATCCGGTGGTAATTCAGGCCATCCTAACACTGATCTTATAGAACTCTGATAAATATCTACAACATACCCAGGGGAATTAATCTCGATAGCAGATGATAACGTCGGCTCGTGAACCGTTATAGCGATTTTTGATTCTTTTCCAGTGAGAGATTTTATTCTACGTTGAAATTCAGCGTTGATCTGTTCGATTTGGTATGACCCAGTTGGTAACGAGACAACGTTCCAGTCTGGGGTTCCATCTTCACGATTTTTCCACGCGAATACCAAGGAATTATTTGGTTGTTGACCACCAAATGCTACCGATCTAATATTAGGCCAGCTATGATACACTCGTAGTTTTGCTAGTGCGATCTCGCTCACGGGAACGGGAATCGGGAAATTCACACTGAATTCAGGACGCGTTGAGGTTACTGATATCGTGCTTGTTTTCACCGGTGTTGTATTCTCTACTATTTGTTGAAGTAGTTCTTGCGGTGATGTCATTATTATTATCATCTCTCTCTAATTTTAGCATTACTGTTTTATACAAATCTGCCATAGTTGAAAATTCGCTATCTGATATTGTTGTGTCGTCGAGTGATGATGATATTAACGAGGATAATTGCGAGTAACCGGCGGATGCAATATGAAATTTTATTATATAATTATGTAGTTTACTCTGGCTACACGATGATAGTTTTTTTGTGATCCCGGTTAATATCCCGGCGATTGTAGCTATCGAAGAAATAACTATTGGTACTACAACCGGAGCAATCATTGTAACCGAAGACAGTATTATCCCAGCAGTAGTGATTATTCCCGACACTGAATACACAGTGACATCAACTGCGGTTATTCTTCGTTGGTATTTTTTTATTTTTATTTGATACTCCTCACAGAGAGAACTGAGTTTAGTTTGAAATTCTCTGACTTGATCATAGCGATACTGATTCGATGATGGAGTCATTTTATTTTAAAAGCGCTAGCATTTTCAATTGCGAAATCCGAAGGATTTCCCTTTCAGTTTAATTGTTTACTTAAATCCACTACGAATTCTACGTACCACGTTACTGAAACCCTGACTAGATTTCTATCTGCGGTCGTTATCGTGAATTGTTCAGTTGTATCCTTGTCGATGATCGTTGATATCGTATTATTGACTCCAGATGAACTATTTGATGATATATTAAACTGATTCGGTGATACTATTGTTAATCGATAAATACCCTTGACTGCTGCGGTTATGTTTAAAATGTTGTTTGTGGGAGTCCACATAAATGAACCGTGTTGAATCGTGTATACTACGTTGTTGACGATAGATTTATCATGAGGAATTTTTATTTTTTCAATGACGCTTATCATCCTCGTTGCATCATCCCTCATTGCATTGTTGAATGTTTTAAGCTCATCGATGGATTTTTTAATATCAGGTAGGGTTATTTCAATTTTATCAAATGGGGTTCCAATAAACTTGTCAATGATGTTTTTACGAAACATTGAAAACTGTTTCACGTGTTTTTCATATTCGGATTGAAGAGAAGCTAGTTCCAACATAGAATCTTTTATCGAGGTGAGTTTTGGTGTGGTCACTGGTGGATTTCCAAAACATTCTAGCAGGGGTTTGTCAATTTGGTCAATTGTATTTCTTTGTGTTTCACTAAACTGATCAAATACAACTATATGATCGTCATACTTATCATTGAGCGATTTCAATGAATTCACCGTGTTATCGAATGTTGTTAATTTATCCGTAATTGTTGAAACAAGTACACCTGGTTTGAGTTTACCCTCATCAGAAAATAACGCGATAGTATCCTCTGCTGCGTCTCGTTGTTTAACCAAAATATCATTAAGAGAGATATTACTACTTTTCAACTTACCCTGACGATCTTGAAATACAACTATTTCACCAGGATCAACATTTGCTAGGTTTAATATTTCAGCTATTTCATCTTCGATTAGTTTTTTAATATCCTTGTTATCAACGGTTTCAACTCCACTATCAGGTTTCTTCAGCGATGATAAAGGTCGTCCCCAAATATCAATCATTATTATAGAAATATTTTTATCGTTTAAATTCGTAGAATTTTCAAAGATTTTCAATCCTATGGATTTCTAATCCATTTCCCGCTAGTATACTCATTCACTACTATATGAGGTGGTTTTAAAGATTCCTTTGAAATAGCATCAAGTACGTTTAATACTTCATTACCACATATTGGAGGATCAATTATTGTTTGTGTTGGAAGTGTTGAATACAAAATTGGAAATCTTTTAAATTTCTTAATATAATTGATAAATTCTTTCGGCGGCGCTAGTCCATATGAGTCAAAATAAATAATCCCGCGTGGATCAATGGCGTATGCAACCCAGTGAGTTCCAGGTCCGGAGCTGTTATCTAGATTAATAATACCGGTTTCAACATCATTTGGTTGTGCCGGTAACTGATCTCTCATAAAAACCCCTCTGAAGTTTTTAATCGCGAGTTTTTTAGCGGTATCAATTAAATCAAAATTGGATAAAGGAACTATATCGTTCCTGGAATTCGAAGACCCTTTCCGCTGTACCATGAATTCGGGGTTCCTGGTAGTCTTAGACCCTTTCCTTTTTTTTTATAACCCTTTCCAGTTGCCTTTTTCAACGCCATTCCTGCTGCGGTACCAATAGCTCCTAACGCTGCCGCCCTCGCCACCGCTGGGGCCGCTGCGGCAATCAATCCTGGAATCAACCCTAACAACGGGAATATACCACCAGTCTTTTCCATGTTACGGATCGCGTTTGTAGAAAGAGTAACCGGAACTCCTTTTTTTTCTTCCAACGCTTTATTAAAATGATTAACCTGAGTTTTTGTTAGCGATAGTTTATTCCCTCCGCCATTCATCTGATTAAATTTCAGCGTTATTGTGGTTCCACATTGCTTAGCTGATTTAGATTGTAATTTTTTTATTTGACCAGGTGTCAATGTGACATTGATATTACTATACGACATTATACAAAATAGATTGATTCTAAATTCAATTATAGATTTAGAAAATCTTATAGATTTTCTACTGGTGCATCTACCAATCTCATTCGTCCACCAACACCCTCGAGTATCATTGATTTATCACTGAGAATGACAGCAACTGCTCTATAATTAACAATACCAGCAGGACGGGTTACACGAGCTCGGAAGTGTATATCAACTACGGACTGTTTCATCAAGTCAAGATGTTCTAGGGAAAAGTAATAAATTGGATACAGACCTTTAAAATCCAATTGTGATATTTGTAGACCAGTATCTACATTTTGATCACGTCCCATAAATGATAGCAATCGATGATAAACTCGTGCAATGTGGTTATTTTCATAGTTAAGTTGTATATCCTCTGATGGTTCTTGTTGTCCGTTTATTTTTAGTGAAACTTCATTACATCCGATTTGATCAAATATCATATGGGAACTTTCTTGATTATCCAATCGCGCTTTATCCTGTAGAGCAATAAAAATATGCCGTGGAGCTGAAACACCCTGTCGTGCTGCCAAATGCCATGTAAGTGTACCATCAATATTAGAATCCATGGTATCTGTGGACGTTGTCAACCAGCTTAATAATCTCTTTCCTCCCCGATCCATAAATGACAGTAACCGCGGTTCTACTGACAATGATGGAGTCAACACTGGCATCCATAGTGATAGTTTTGATAAAATTACTTTACCCGCAGCACCGCCAATACGCCAGATTGCATTATTATCATCACCCTTTCTCACTAGTGCTACAGTATGCTTTACTCCATAAATAACTTTTCTGACGTTTCTACAAAATCCAAATATATGATGGAGCGGAATCGCACATGAAAATCGTCGACGATCTCCTTGTAATGTTGCTATTCTTGTTGCAGCTCCTAGATTGAAATCAGGATCATTGTTTATAATCATATCCTCAATAGAAGCAGCAGCAACAGCAGCAGCAGCAGCACCACCAGCAGCGGTAGTAAAGGGGATAGGATTAGGATGAGTACGATTATTTGGTTGTCTTATAACAAATGGATTTTTACCCACTGTATTTTTAACATCCTTTGCAAACATCATAGATGGACCGGCCGATCTTGTATAATCGTCAGAGTATCTTGCTAGCCCTAGTATTGTTGTTGCTACATCAACTTCACGTTCAATAGATTCGATTTCTTTTCCATCAATGAGATATCTAGCACTTTCAAATAATGCCATGATACCATTATTGACAAAACCGACTTGGATATTAGCTGCATATGGTGTATTAGCTACAACATCTGTTACAAGTTCACCTTCGACTTCAATAAAGGCTTCAGCGGGTAAAAAGTATTTACTTGTATCATGAACTTGAAGTTCAATTCTTCCTCGAAGATCAGGTTGCACTGCGTGATAAGCAAAAAATTGATAATCGCGTACAGAGGTATCTTTGAGCACTGGGGCTTCCATGTCAAATGCAACATCAGGGTTCTGTTTGAACATTTTTATTATATACCCGTTGGTCTAAATCAAAATAATTTTTATAAATTAATTATTTAGTTGGGTGTATTTAATAATGAAAATATCTGAAAAAAAAAACGATAATGAAGATAGCGTTAGAAACATTAATGTTTCTGATACAAGTGATTCTGATGCTAGTATTTCTACAATAACCATAACAACTGAGAATCCTGTCCAAATAACTAGAATAAATGATTCTGGAATCATAAATGATTCAAACCCCAGAAACACTAGTGTTTCTAACGCTAGCATTTCTACAATAACTATAATATTTGGAAATCCTCTCCAAATAAATATTTCTGGAAATACTTGTATTTCTAACGTCGAAATTTCCTAAAACCACTTCCGGAAATTCCACTTCCTGCTATCATATTTGCTGTTATATTATCCTGGGCGTTAGTCATTAACGACTGTAGTTTTTCATCTACTGCGTTATTTATAATTTTACTAACACTAGCAGGCATTATCGTGGTAGATGGCAAAACACTTGCATTAATGTTTTTAGGTTTTGATTGGAAATTCGAAGAATTTCGTCGTCGAACTAACGTTGTTAGTTTATCCCTAGCGGCTGAAAATGCCTTCCCGGCAAGATCACCAATAGTATTAATACCCTTATCTCGGATAACATCAATTGCTTTCATTGATAATTGTTTTGCAAACGGAGCCACTTTTGGAGCCATTCTTGAAAATAATCCCATTATAGTATTACCGAGACCATCTCCATAGTATGCTCGGTATTTTGGCAATCGTGAGTTTACCACGTAGACGCTAGTTGGTTTATCATGGTTGTAGTGTATGATCATTCTTCTATATACAAAAACACTAGTGTTTTTCCAAATGCTAAAGCATTTCCAAATGATATTTATCTAATCACTATGATAACCGTAGAAATTCGAAGAATTTCCATCCAAAGAATTTTCTACTAACTCTTCAATAAAATCTCGATATGTGCTGATATCCATGATACCACCTTGAAATAACCTCCTACAGATATCAGCGGCTTCATTAATTATTTCTGGTGAATTATTCCCGGCTCGATTTCCTCCTACGAGTACTTCTAATCGTGCTATATCACCAAGAATATTACCAGGACAGGAAATACTTGTATTTCCAGAAACGCTAGCGTTTCTACTAGTGTTTCCAACTAAACCACTACCACTTGAATATCCCTTTCCTGAAGATCCCTCATCTTGAAGGGATTTTAAAAAATCCTCAAGTTCTGTATCAACACCCGTTGCACCTTGTGTATCTATTTCTGAACTGGGTTTTGATTTTTTAGGTGAAAAGGATATTTTCTTCGAGGGATGTTTCCGCCGCTGTAATTTTTGTGGTTTTTGTTGTTTTTTTAGTTCTTCATATTGATTGTATACATTACCCACTATTCCCATATATTTAATGTATGATGCACTATCTGTTTTAATTTGACTTTTCCCAGTTTTTATTTTGTAAATCACATCAGCGTAATGTTGTAAATCCTTAATATACTTATGATACTCTTTTTTTAACAGTTTTTTTCTGTTTTCATAACTCGTAACAACAAACGCAGGAATTTTATCTGGATTAGTGTTATCAATTTCTGCTATCCCCGCCTCGTTAAATCTCTCCCGTAAACCCTCTACTGTTCTTTTTGATTCAAGTGGCAATTCATCACCGACATCAATACCACTTTGTCGTTGTATTTCCATCTGAGTTGCAATATCACCTGAAAGTTTTTGTACAGCCTGTTTTGTTTGTCCAGTTTCGATTGCTATTTTTTCAAGTTCACCAAGAAGAGGCCTCTCTATTCGTTTTCCTTCTTGGGGGACATCTCCATATATCGCCCGTTCAGTAGCTGTTTTCACACCCTCAGTTGCACCAACAATAGGTTTGAAGAGTTGCTCTGTATCATCTGTAAAGTCAGTCTGAAGTGATTGCCGCTGTTGAAGTTTTTCACGGATTCTATCACGAAGGGGTAATATTTTCTGGATAGCTTCAAGTCGTTCTTTAGTGTTACGTGTGGTCAATGATTGTCCTATCATTATTAAAAGAGTATCACTATTGTCAAATTGTTTGCAATCACCAAGTAAAAAAAGAAATCACTAAATTGTACACTAACTTGTTATACTTCCTTGTTGTACTCACACACACAATTTTACTTCCTCGTTTGCCCAGGTATGTCATGTACCGTATCGGTTAAGCTCTACGTGTGTGTGGACTCATCACCCTCAAAATCTCCTTGAGATTTTTCCATTAACATTTTTAATTGTCTCACTTTACAATTAATAAGTCTCTTTTGTTCATATTCTAAGCCTAATTGCTTTCGTACACGTTCAACGATGCTACATAATGGTACGAAGACATTAACATCTTCCGTATTGACTAAGCTCTCACGTATAAGTTTTTGGATATTCTTAATTAAAAAATATTTTTTAGATAGGACATATTTTCCTGTCTGTTCTGCAAATTGTATATCCTCGAAATCGGTCATAATTTGATCACAATCCAAACCTGAACATAATTTTATATTTTGATCCTTAAGTTTGTTGATTTCAATAATAATCAATTTGAGATTTTCAAGATTCATATATATATATAAATATATTTGTTCAAAATGAATTCTGGATACACTAAGGTGTTGAGCATCTTAGTATACCCAGAAGCTTAATGCGATTATAGGTGATTATGATTATATACAATATAATGGATGACGACGGCACAATAACCCCTGATCTAGTGTAGTAGGCGGTTATATACGGTTTGGTTTTACTATTAATAGTATGTACCAGTTAGACACATAGGACGGTACAACAATAGATTATAGGTGAATGAATTGATTTTCAATGACAATGGATGACGCGGGCTATTCTACATTCAAGTGTAAACCAAAACCGCAAAATCAAAACTTTGGTTTTGAATGTCAATAATAACGTTAGAAACACTAGTGTTTCTTCACCACGTGTGACGGTGTGGTTTTGTTTACACTTGAATTTCGGCTAAATGCCCAATTATAATAAAGACGAATTTGTATATATATACACTCATTACGACGAGGTGATATAAAAGAGGTGTAGTGATTGTAATTATTTGTTTGTTTATTAGCGATCACTGACAACGTTGAAAACACATATAATACTTGAAACAGACATTAAAAAAAATGTTTAAATACGACGTGTATATGAAACAGTTCTGTTAATACTTGAAAAAAGACAAAATTGATTGTGTTTTGTTCAGATTTATTTAATTATAACAACCAATCAAAATCAATGTTAGAAACGCTAGTGTTTCCATGTTTAAGATCCGTAACTCTGTCATTAGTGGAAATCCTACGGATTTCACACGCGTTATACCTAACGGAGTTATCTCCCCTGAATTTCCAATGCGTAATTACGACTTATTCATAAACAAACTGAATATTATTTTCAAAACGTTTTGAAAAAGCCGTCTTATAAATCCCTTCTGCTACTTTTTGTACCGAGGGAGGGCAAATATCGAAATGCCTACCAGCTTCTGACATTGATTGAAATACTATCTCCGTGTTGTCAGTATTAAACGATCTTACGGGTCTAGCATTTTTCGAGTATTTCCCAGTCCCACCTCGTTTGGTGTTTTCACGTTGTGTAATAGCTTGTAGATTCGATAAAGAATTATCAGTCTTAATGCTATTTATGTGATCAATCACAAAACCATCCTTGATTGATCCATTATACACTTCATAAACGAAACGATGATTGAGATACTTCTTCCCTCCAGCGCCAAATATCAAATATCCATGATTATTCACAACACCAATTGACTTCTTGAGTCTATAGTGTCTAACAATACCATCACGAGAAGCTTCATAATTTTCAATAACAGGATGTCTTTGAAATTCTTGGTTCATTTATATACTAATACTTCTATTTGTCTAATTCGTTAATTGGCTGAATTATAACATTGGCAAATCTGCCTATGTAGTCTTGAGCAGTTTTTATGATTTTACCATTGGCAACGTCGCTGACGTCGTCAGGATTTTTGATTCTTCGTTTGTCATAATAACGCTTCAACTCTCTATAACGCCTACCCCCGCAATTAACGCATAACTGAGACTTGCCTCTTACACCTACCCCACAATACAGGCAAGCAAGAGGACCTTTTGAACCGTTTCTCACACTTTGCATATGATACCCACAGAATTCATTTCTGCATGATTTGTTACACGGAGTCTTTGATCCAATCATGAGCCATTTGCAATGATTCATTATATAAAAAACTTTTTATTTAAATACTTGTTTTAATTATAATATGAAGGAGTTCAAGAGATTATCGAAAATTACGCCTTGGAAAAATGCTAGATTTAATCTCGATAGAATCTCTGATATACCCAAAAGTCTAGTAGATGACAAAACCCTGTTGAGTAAAATCAGTGACTGTTTTAATGAGTTTAAGCGCGATGGAGCATCTCATGCGTGGTCGACATTTCGAATTATCAATGTACCCGTAATTGATGCTACTATGAACGATACAAGAGCAGCTGAGATACTTTCACACCTTGGCGAGAAATCCCAGCGGAGGTATTTTTTTAGAATAAAATTCATTATCGAAGTCGGCGGCGAATGGATTATCAGAGATAAATTTGAACCAATCCTCAAGGATAAAAAATTTGTTATTGTGAGTAGAGATTCCAAACCAGGAATTCTAACTGGAATTGACAAACCATACTATGAGAGATCTTACCCTGTAACAGCAGTTGTTTACGGAATATATCAGCTAAATGATAAGCGAAGTATTGCAAAACTAGCACCTATGAAACTATCGTCAACGTTAAATTGTGTAGCAACACGGTTAATGGAACACTTCACAAATGCATCCCGGGGGAATAAACTAACTGAACAAAGACGAAAAAAAATAACCGAATGGGAATTGACAGTGAAACAACGCGGGGCAACGATTTCCGATATAACCAAATTAGAAGCATTATTAAAATTTCCAATATCGGTAGCAACGATAACCGGAGAAGTATTATACGAACCGAAATATCAATCGCGAGGAGCTCCAATTGAAATTATTGATCATAACAAACACGCGTGGACACCTGCGGTAAATATATTTCCACGAGAACGAATCGTGAGATATATCCCTAAGGAGTTTTACAAGGATGTGTTCTATGAAGAGAAATTATTTGATGCTATTGTTACGTTGTGTAAAGATGATCCCGTGTCAGTGTGGTTACTTAGAAGTGATGAAGATCCAGAAATAGGATTTGATCAGTTTGTAAGACCAAATGGAGAATTATATCGCATTGAAGAATTAGATAACAGGATGAGAAAAATCGCTAATGAATTTTCACCTGAAAATTCTAATGAAAAACTACTTACGGATAGTTTTACAATTCCATCAGTGGTAGCTCATTTTGCAAGAGAAAAGAACTCATGGCGTCCAACACGAAATAATTTTCTGGAGGACGTGAAGTTGAGTTGCGTCGAATTTGGTCATGGAGGATTATGGAATACGAAATACTCACGTGATGGTATGATTTCAATTGATATATCCGCGTGTTATCCTGGAAGTTTTCTCGGGTATGGAGAATGCTCTGAGTATTTTAAACGATTTGGACATCCCATACATGAAATGACTCGTGTTGCGATTAATGGTCGTTTGCCTGATTTTGATTTAACCGGGTTCGCTCGTGTGATATCATTTGAACTCGCTGATGGGTTACATCCGTGTAGTTATGTTTGGCTTGGTAGACATATGTCTGAAAAGCACTGGATGCCAATAGTGCTATTGAGATATATGATCGATAGTAAGATGTTACAATCGTTAATTGTCAGTGAAGCTATTATTTGTTATAACGCTCAGAAAGATGTTTGGTTACCAAAACCCGATCTAGATCGTATAATTAGCGAACAGCGAAAACAGTTTCCTAATTTCAATGAAGAACAAATCATGAATTGGTCTAAGGAGTTATTTGAAATTAAAAACAAAGAAGCCAAAGATTTCGGACGAAAAATAATTGGTAAATTCACTCAAGGTGGAAGATTTGACAATGCAAAATACTCTTCGAGGTTGATCATAGACAACGCAGAATACGATTTTATTGTAGTGGATTTAACGAAACAGGGAAAACTTGTAACCCGTAGGGATGCTTTTCTATCCAATGGTGAGAAATTAGGTACGGTTGTTACCTACCGTGATGGATATAGTTGTCAGTATACACATATGAGAAGTTCTATGCTCGGTTATTCTATTATTAATCTATTTTCGATGATAAATAGATTTCCAGATACCGCGGTTAGAGTAGCTACTGATTCGATGTATATCCATGAGAAATACAAATCAGATGTAGCTAAATTCACAGATCCTAAGGAAGCGTGGGGAAATTGGAGGTTTAAAAAAGAAACACTACATGAGTATTGTAAATCCGCAGACGTTACTATGGATGATAAATACTTGAAATGTAACCATAATATCTCAGAGATTCAATCAGAATTTTCTACTGCACCGCCCGTATCAGATCCGATTTGTAGATACAAGACAGTTTATTTAAACGGCTGTGGTGGATCAGGAAAGACAACTCGGGTAATTGAATTATTTTTTCTTCGTGGAAACGCTAGCGTTTCTAACATGATTGTGCTAACACCAACTCACAGACTCGCCAGAGAGATGATAACGCGTGGAGTAAAAGCTTGTACCTATCACAGCTTCTTTTGATGGAAAGGTGATAATTGGACTCCTGATCGAATGGGCGATAAATTTATTCCTGAAATAATAATCTGGGATGAAATATGCACGGTATCGTTGACAGTATTACAGACATTTCTATCATGGTTGTTGACAAAAAACACAAAAGTCGTCATGTGCGGGGATCACGGCCAACCGCAGCCATTTGTTGGTGGATCTCCACATGAATGGTTAAAAGGATTTGTAGATTATTATGAAGAGATTAATACCGACCATAGATCACTTGATGAACAATTACGCAAGTTCAAAGCGCTAATTAGATTACAACCGGATAAAATCCAATGTGAAATAGCGCGTGAAATAATCTCTGAAACTCCCATGAATGATTTTTGGGAAATGTGGAAGCCAAATGATTTAATAATCGCGAGTAGAAAAATAGTCAGAGACGCACTTCAGATGAAGTTGTTTGCGCTACATAAAGAAAAATTTGCAACGCTTCCAGTACCACTCTGTTATAGACCTAAGGATACACGAAAGCAGAATATCGACGTTGACATTCCTGGACAACAACAAAAGCAGAATTTAGTATTAAATGATATTGTGTTGGTTGATATCAGCGTCGTCGAAGATGCATTAGGGAACTCTGATAAATCCCCGTGGACGCTAGGTTATGCAGCAACAATACACTCTTCACAGGGATTGACTATATCCGATACAACTCTTTGGATAGTAGATAATCGCATTGAGTGGTCAAATTTAGTTTATCTAGCAGTATCGAGAGTACGGCGAATAAACCAACTTCGAAGAATTGTTGTTGACGATGAAATCATTGGTAACGATATTATCACTGGTGATTTTATCACTGGTGATATAATCAGAAAAAAACTCTCTGGCTATAAACAACAGGATAAAAAAAATAAACGAGAATTTGACATTGATGCTGAATTAATAATCACTTTAAAGCAACAACAAAATAATTACTGCGCGAGTTGCAATTGTATAATGCGTTGGCAGTATTCGGATAAAGATCCTCGCCAATTCACTGTAGACAGAAAAAATAACAATCTCGGTCATGTCAGAAACAATGTGATGTTGACCTGTCTTGAGTGTAATAGACGCCGGGGTAACAGCACCCTGGGTGCTAATTAAGACCACGCGGTGGTAATTGAGTATCCTCGGGAATCACTTGTAATTGTTCGCGTGTAAAACCCCGCTGAGGAGCAGTTGAATCCAGTCTATAGATTGGAGGTCTACCCGTAGATCGTGTTATGCCGGATATATTATGCGTAGTGACACTCCAAATAGGATCAGTAGCTCTTTTTTTACCACCCTCAAGCTCTCCTGGTTCGTATAAGTACCTTACAATGACATTACTACCAAGAATTGGTTGGGAAACGCTAACGTTGGAA
This sequence comes from Unio delphinus, assembly GCA_029339505.1. Taxonomy (NCBI): domain Eukaryota; kingdom Metazoa; phylum Mollusca; class Bivalvia; order Unionida; family Unionidae; genus Unio; species Unio delphinus. The sequence continues at coordinate 7,028,152 of JAQISU010000029.1, read as the reverse complement.
ACACTTGTGTTTCTAGAGAAATCTTTTTGTGGTTGTACGGGTATATACTTCTTTTTAATAGCGTTGACAGGTTTCATATTAATTGTTCTAGTAATCTCATTATTGATTGCGGTAACTACACCTCGTAATCTCTTGACCCATTCACGGGATCGCTTTTCTTGAATGAATTCTTTCGCGTATTGATATCCAAATAACCGCTCAGCAAGTGTCCGATTAAACCGTTCAACAATTGCCTGATCGCGATGTAGCGCAGTGTGTCCTCGTCTGATGGCGACATTATGATGTTTCATCGTTGTTAAAACAGCGCCTTGAAATTCCTTGCCAGGATCAACTTGTAACAGATTTGGCCAGCGCAGAGGACCTCGTCGATAAATCCTCTCAAATGCAGAAGCTACTTCAGTAGATGATTTTGTCCTTAACGGTTCTGCTTGTTTGTATCTACTCGCAATATCAACTAACGTTAACGCGTATTTGTAACCGTTGTCATGCGGCAGAAATAGTATATCAGCTTGATGAACTTCATTAGGTGTTGTAACATCAAAATGCGAGTAGTTAATTTGTTTAGGCGCTGGAAGATAAATTTGCCATATTGCCTGTTTGGATAACCAGTTTGCCGCTGTAGTTTTTTTCACCTTTGATGCGCTAGCGAGTTTATTAATTGCTGCGTAACCTCTCCAGTATCCTCTCGGAGAATAATAAATAGATTCCATATTAAAATGCTAACATTTTCAATTACCAGCACCTAACATCAATTTACCCTTCATAGCAGATTTTACCAACCAAGAAGCCAACTTTTCTTTGAAGGATTTATCAGGAATAGCATTTAACGCATGAATTAATTTTACATCTGCAAGATGTCTATGTTGAAGATTACTGCTTTTATAAGCGACATCATGAACATGACACGCCTTATCAATAGCGTTTATTGGATACTCGCCGGGTCGGGGTTGATTTTGATCATCAAGTCTGATATCTAATCGTGTTCCCGGTCCACAGTAGCTATATCCTGGAAGGTGCTTTTCTCCTGGATACTTTGCCCACGGTGTTCCTGGGAGTTTTGTCAATTTGGCTGCAATATCACCTCCTCGTTTTTTTTTAAAGCCTTGGTTGCACCAAGGGAAGTAAATCTAAATTTTTTCGTACTACATTGTACGCATTTACCAGAAAGCGCTGATCGATTATTTTTCGTTGTAATCGTCGTCAAGTCATTTGTGCCAGTACGTGTCCTACACTTCACACAATATAGATCCATAATTTATATATAACAGTTATGAATGTAATTGATTATTCAGCTACTCGACAACGAAAACCTATTAAACATCATGCAATGTTACCAGATTCTATTCGCGCGATTATCATCGGACCATCTGGAAGTGGTAAAACACAATTGCTACTTAATTTAATAACGAGATGGATGAAGTGGGATAAGTTGTATATGATTGCTCCGAGTGTAGATGATCAGCGATGTTATGAAGTGTTAAAAGATTTTAACGAGGCCGCGCAAGAAATTAACGGCGATGATATTATTGAGTTTATAACCGATATCGAAGAGGCACCTAGCATTGACTCCATTGACGGAAGTATTAACAATTTAGTTGTATATGATGATATCATGTTAGATAATCAAAAAAATCCTGCTAGAATATTTTCCAGAGGCAGACATAAAAACACCGACGTGATATATGTAACTCAACGTTACACTCAAATACCAAAAGTGATCAGAGATAACTGCAATTTGTTATGCGTGTTTAACGGGGTTGATACTCATACTCTTAGAAATATTTGGCAAACTTGGTGCGGTGGCGATATGGATCATAATCAATTTAAAAATTTCTTTAGCCGCGCTCAGACAATCCCACACGGATTTGTGACGATAAATTTATCAGACCCTCGGACAAGATATCGTGTCGGACTTGATCAAATATTTAGTTAGCGCATAGCAGCAGAGAATGTGAACGCTAATGACAATGGCGTCTTTTTTTTTACTAAATGGAACCTTACAAGGAAGCCTTTAGTTTACCAAATTGAGGCCTATATAAGCAATTTTGGGAAGCCTCAGTTTACTAAATTGACACCTAAAAGAGTTGGTCTATTCACACTCTCTGCATTTTGTTAGATATTTTCGGTTTCCGTAGAAGCCTTATTTTTGCTTGAAAACTTGGTCTGTTCACCTCCTCTGCTGCTAGAGGTTACACAAATATTTCGTCAGTGATCCCTTTTAGAGAAAAAGAAGTAGAAAATATATTTTGATATTTTGAAAGAATTGCTAAATATTTTAAATGGCCTTGAAAAATTGGATTCAATTATAACATAATGCACATTTTAGAAACGTCTGTGACATCTGTCAGTGATCTCTATGATATGGTAAAGGAATACGTTTTAAAGAGTTACAAGATAGTCCCTGAGACTTATCGGCAAAACTTTATGCACTGTACAAAAGAAGCAGGACACGCTCATGTCGATTGTGCAATTATTTGAGACGTGCTGCTTATTCCCAAAAGTTGATCGAGATTTCGAAAATCTAAGACAACTCATATTAGTTGACGAGTTCAAGAATTGCGGTCATAGTGACTTATTTTGACGAGCGTAAGGTTGAAACTTAAGAACATGAAGTAGTCTTATATAAGGAAGTTTCCTTGCCAAAATCCTGTCTTGTATTTTGGACGGCATAATGATTTTTACAGCCTTCTTGACCCCCATGTTAGTTTAAACAAATACGAAAGCAGCGTTATGAGACAGCAACGTTGATTCGTTATTGATTACGCATCAAGGACCTGTCATTGAATCATCGTCGTCGTCATAAAAATAGGGTTGGCTGATAAACACTCACTAAGGAAGACTACTACAATACTAATTATATATTTCACAAACATTAGAGTCAGTTGTAATCCACTATACCTGACATTCACACAAACCTATACGATACCTAACATTCACATAAAAAGTTACAATATATAACACACGGATTCCCTTATATATCAAGTTACTTGTCTGTCTGCTAAACCTAATAATTATTCCTAGGGAACTCTTTCTCTCTTAGCTATCTAACAGTTGCAAAGAAAGAGAAAAATGGAACAATAAAATGGTAACAATTACCCAAGATTTAAAACATATGCATCGTCATTCTATCTGGTTGCCATGTATATGCTTTTGCTCCTTTTACATTATAATTTTCACACAGCCACTTGTCAAGATATTTTTAAATTCTAAGCTTTTGCGATTTGATAATCCTCATGATCATGTCAGAACAAATACAAATTAACAATTACATTAAATCACAGCGCGGTAGAAGTAAAGACCAAGACTAAGTCGTCGAGTGTGTGTGCCTATATCTATCTATCTATCTATCTATCTATCTATCTATCTATCTATCTATCTATCTATCTATCTATCTATCTATCTATGAAACGACATCAAACCTGGACAAATACCCATCGCAGTGAGAGCATAAATCTGGCAAAGTTCATACTTGATTGTGGTTACTGCAGGATAAAGCGTAAATTCATCAGTCCATCTTATAATATCGTTAGATCTTTCTAATACCCAGTTATACATATTTCGGAGTGAAATATCTAATTTACCTCGCAGTTGAAATCTCTATATTGCAACGGCTTCTGTACATCGTATTTAAATCCAAAAGTTACTTAATCCTCCGTTTCTGGTCCACTAAAACCCATCCGATATAGGGCTGTTAAATGCAAACGCATGATCATGATCATTTCAATGATAATAATTTGACTTATATGCTCCAAAAACCCCAATCGATTATTGTCATGATCGGCGATTTGTAGGATGTAACTGACAATATTTTGACGCGTTTTGTACTAGCACCAACCACAAACGATTGGGTAACACTATCCACATAGTGTTTATTGACAATATCAAATGCAGAAACAGTCACATACACAGAAGTTATTTTGATCGTAACCAAAACTATCTCACCTGAACTACGCTTCCTGATTTTCCAATGTTTTATGGCATCTGAAGCAGTGAATGTATTTGTTGATGCTCTACTTACCTCAACGTCTTAGGACAATTTATTTCATAGATGCAATAGGTAGATATGATTATAAGTCATTGATATTTTATTCGAGCCCATACTTGACATTCATGTTATCGTATCACTGGAATTTGCGATTGGAAATGATTGACCAGCTGCAGCTGTAGATGTTGGTGCAGTATAGACTTCGTTGACAACCGTGTGCAATATGCTTGGAATTACCCGACCTGTAGCATCAGATAATGAATCCGCAAAGCTAATCATTGTAAGCAGTCATACAAAGTGTTCAGTCTTACAACAATGACTATATAAAACGAATAAAGTTTACAAATAGGTCAAAACAAATAACTCTGAAATATAACAGACGAATAATTAATAATTTTACTATTGAGATAAAACTATTCGATTTTTGCAGATAAAGAAAATATTCGTTTGTAAAAGAACATACAAGTAATCTTCTTTTGTACTATGAACAATGCCATTTATCACAGTATTCGGATTTTGAAAAGACTATGAAAGTTATTTCGTGTTATAAAACATACACTTTATTACATGCTCGTTTGAATCATTGCAAAATCGTGCAATATTTTACGATATTGGCCACCTTCATTTTGCACTCACGTGACCGACACCTGTGAAAAATAGTGTAATAAAAACTAATTTTTAAACAAATAATGTACACTCATGTAGTAGACGCTTTACGTTTTTTGGGGATACAATTTGATTCTGAATGAACTAAAGCAGATGTTTCTTAGACTGCCACATACTATCCTCTTTGCAATATTCCTAGTTAACCTTCTTGTTTTGGATATAGGGTAGAGATACACGTCAGGCAGGTCATACAATTGATGGGTCCCTACAAAAAACAAGGCATAAACGTATCTTCTTTAGCTGGTAATGAAGAAGGACATAACATATACTTATAGCTTTACATCCTAAACTTCCCCAAAATGTTATTTCTTATTTATCCAAATACGGATTTGATGAGCCATGACATGCGTTCTAAAACGCTAAATGGTATAGCAAGTTTGACTACAGTCCAAGTGCAATTACGCACTCCCTACTGCACTCAAAATTAAATGAACATTATTGTCTATTGCGTCATTTTAATAATTACATTAGACAAACTTAATATCATACCGTCATTATGATTGAAAACGAATAATGACAGAACATACATACACGTGTAACTGTAAAAACGCTGCTTTCACGTTGCTGTAGCCAGTTATACGTAAAATTGACACAGATAAATTCAGTATATAGTCACAAAATTACAAAACCCTTTTTATTCCAGAAAATGAAAACGTTTTTGCAATGCGCATTCATGACAATATGACTCTTAATTTCAATTTTAGGTAGACCAAACCGCCATTTTCTTTGAAAGTGAACTCTACTTTGCGACTACGTTCACATTTATTTTGTGGGAGTTATCGGCGTATTTGAAGTAGCATTTTCTAAAGACAAACTATCACCTGGAGAGCAAAGATCAATGCTAGGACCTTCAGCAAGATGTATACTACATCTTCAAAATTTCAACGATGCGACCGTATTATGCTTGACGAACTGAAAATATGAAACCTAGTGGACTACAAGATCGAATTGACGTAAACTAGTCCAAGGTATCATTGGAGCAAAATATAAACAAGGGCTTGATAGAAATGAACTTTTTTACAATATTTAGCTGATTTGTCAAATATTTTACAGTACAATGGCAAAAGGTTCCTGATGAACGTAGTTTTTGTTAATTTTAGTAAATATGCGTTTAGTGTATCCGGTACAGATAAAATAGGCAAAATTATACCTAATGCGTTGCGAGGTAATATAATTAATACGAAAGTAAAATCAAATACAATATTGTAAGATCAAGGAGTAAGGGAAAAGTGTCAACGTCGAGAGATTTAATGGCACACTAAAAAAAGCTCCATACGCAACTCACATCTAAAACACTTACATGTACAATGATGGTCTGATAAAGACTGTGTCAGATTAAAACAACACTAAATTTAAAATACTTGGGATGTCGCTACACGAAGCTGCTAGGAAGTGCAAGCACTCCTAGTGTAAAAAACACTCTGATTCTTTGAAACCTAATGAGTTGCAGTATTGCGATGTTTTGCATTTTGACTGTTAATAGTATTGTACTTCGACGAATCTTGATGAGCTGCAGTATTGAGATGCTTTGCATACTGATGCAATTTATCACGATGTATATCATACAAAGATTTGATAGTCTTAACGAGAAGAACATATTTATTTTGGACATCGTATAAATAAGACCTTTGTTTAATTTGCTGTAATAAAATACCTGACTAAACGAAAATAAACATAAGAGACTAAAAGACACGCTCTCTCGTTAGAAAATAATCACGGAACAAATACATTCCTTGATAAACATTTCATTATACTCGGTATCAATCTCGTCTGATTTCATTTTTATCTTATAATTTGCCGGAGTTATAATCCGAAACGAAGCTTTAATTTTATGATCAATGATCTCTCTTAGCATATTACCTGCATATCAGTTGTACTTCTGATGACCACATAATATATCATGTTTATTAACCCACGGTATAAGTACACTCAGCATACTTTTATTTGTCTTCTAATAGCCATTTTGTTTCTTTAATTTACAATTTTGTGTCGCACTATAAGAGAAATAGAAAACATTATTATATTATACGGAGACTTGCCGACATAGCAGTTGTACTTCCGATGAACGTAGAATATGACATGTTTATTATTATTCATCTTGTTATAGTAGCAATTGTGTTTATATAATTTATAATTTAGTATCGCGCTATAAAAGCAATATAAAACACTCTTGTATTATACGGAATCTTGCCGACGTCGCAAACAGAAATGTATTCTCGACAGAAAGATATCAACCTAAGAATTTACAACTGTATTTGTTGGGATCGATAACAGCTGCAGATTAGATGATCAACATTTACTAATAATTTTCTCTGCTAAACGTTTATATCATCTGCTTAGGAAAAAGAATTAAATCTATTTTTGCCTCACATATGGGTATACAAATTATAGTACAATTTCATGTTCGTTTTTCAAAGCTAAATATATCTCTGGGATCCCAAAAGCAAGCTTAGAAAGGCTTGCCGATCAGACGCCAACTTCAAACTAGCTTGCTGCACAGCAACCCGAAGAATGTGCTCATCCTTAAATCACATCAAAATCTTGTCGAATTTTAACTGAAACAGATTTCGTGTCATTGTCAGATAATATATTTCAACAGATTTGGAAGGAGATCGATGAGCACACAACATCAGGATCACGCTCGATATTTGATTAAAGAGCATATATTATTTCACACTAAGAAATTTTGTCCACTGCGACGTAGCTCATATGTTGAGAATGCAATTAAAATTAAAGACCCACGCTATATTAACATCTATAATAGAGATACAACTGTTTAAGATGGGTATTATTATCAGCGTTATTTCCTGTACGAGATCACCCTTATCAAGTACCAATGTTTGCAGATCATGCTAAATATCTAAATATTGTCATGATTGCCTTTCATATCGCTTAAATTAATTTCCAAATTTTGAAAAAGATTACAATACCAGGAGGCATTAATATATTTTGTTGGCGCTGATAAATCACAAAAGATATATCCCATATACATCATAGATCGACAATCACAAACAACTTTAACGGGTTAGTCAGAAGGCAATATGACAAGCAAAAGGAAACGAAATACTTATGTGTCAAAATCCACTGCGAGGTTGTTTATATGTCGAGCTTTCAACTAAGATGAAAGACTCGAAACGCTATATTAATATCTATAAACAGCGATAAAAATGTTTTATATGGGCATTATTATCAGCGTTATTTCCTGCAAGAGATCGTCTTTATCAAGTATCGAATTATTCTGATCATGTTAACAATCTAAACTTTAACGGGTTAGTCAGAGAGCAAGATAACAATCACACGTTAATTAAATAGTACTGTGCCAGATTCTTGCATAGCTTTGAATCTCAACTGGGAATACTGCTTTAATGTACTTCTGACATATATGCCTGGCGGAGATGAAAAGATATTGCACTTAACAAATTACATAAGCATGGTGAAAGTGCCTTTTATAATTTACACAGATTTTGAGTCGATTTTATTTCCAGTGCCAGTAGCAGAAAATAAACTTGATAAATCCTCGACAGGACAAACTCAAGAACATATTCCATACTTATTAGCAGATAAAGTTAACTGTGCTACTGACAAGCGTCTATCCGAATCAGTACAGATTATTCGTGAAGCAAATCCAGATATTTGGCTTTTGAAAACTTCTCAAGGAAATTGATTTTCTCCTGCTGGTATTTGCTAAGACATACACAATGAAACTGCCTAAAATAAAACAATAAGCTTAATTTGCTGCAACATAAATATATCATATTTGTCAACAGGCCATTTTGCCTCCAGATCGTGTGTCATATAACTTAAAGGCATCGCGATCCAGCACATAGCAAATGTAATTTAAAATAGACCGCATCATATTTCTCTTCTGTTGTCTTTCACAATTTCAGATGATATGATTCTCATATTAGCGTTGAGGTTTTCGACAATAAAGACATAATAAAACGGTCTGGAAATTAACAACAACGATAAAATAAAATAAAATGTATTTAAATGAACATATCAGTGAAACTGCTTGCAGTACTTTTACATTAACATAAATTTTTAAATATGAGTATCTTGATGATTGGAGCAGATTTGATGAAATGTGTTGACGTGATAACGACATGTTTTCTTCTCAGTTAAATCTTAAGTGATGATGGGTATGCTTATGCTTATGCTCGATCGATATGGAAGACGATAGGCTGTACAAAATACAATTCCGTTATTATCACGATTTGTATCGTATCACAAATGTACTGTTGCTTGCATAGATATTGCAGATATATACGAATTTGACCCAGCTTGGTATTATTCGGCACCTTTACTATTCAAGAATGCATTACTGAAACAGGAATATACACGTAGAATTGCTGACAGACCCGGATGTGTTCTGCTTCATCTATCGGGAAATCAGAGGCGGAATACATGTCAAAGCAAACAAATATAAAATGACCAATAATATATATGTACCCGACTATAATAACATATAACACAGCACCATCACGTTTAATATCTTTACACAAATCACCTGTACGACAATGCCATGTCGGATTGTATGACGGTTGGTCGGTTTAGGTGGATCAGTGAAAAATAGTCTTCTGATGAAACAGATAATATTATACCAGGTTATATTTGTTATTTTATTTTTATTAAGATTAAGTGGCATGATACAAAACTGTTATTTTCGGACACCTACTCGAATATGCGCAAAATAGAATATAATGGTATTTGTCAAGAGGTTTACGATAAGCGAAAGCTGTTTGATCTTTCCGATTATCCTAAGCACAGTGAGTTGCACGGCGATATAAAAAAGTAAAAAGGATAGTAGGAATTCTTAAAGATAAGACACATTTTGTTCGTAACGTCGAGTTCATTGGATTGCATAGTAAACTACAATGTCTAAAACTGCCTGATAATACAGATAAGAAACGAGATAAGGGAATCAAAATGAATGTGGTAGGTAAAGTGATAGGATTCGATAAATATAAAGATGCGTTACTGATTTTCTAATTTTGTAGAAGATGATGGTCATAAGTTTAAATTGTCATAAAATAGAGACTTATGTTATAACATTGTATAGTTTTGATCATAAAAGATACTGCTCTGAACGGATCGATATATTTGAGTTAGTATATAAAATGTCTGATAGTATTGATATTAGCAAAATTGATCTTTTAGATTGGTTATTGCAGTAAATTTTGTGCGTGTGACGACGATGACGTTTCAATAATATTTGCTCGACCAGGGAAACAATAATGACAACGACGCTGTTTTCGTATCTGTTTAGACTAACATATGGGTCTGAGAAGTGGTAAGCTTAGCAGGAGATTAATAATGGTTAAGCTAGCTAGTTAAGGTGTAAGCTAGGTGGAGATTATGGCTAATACTCTTGTACCCAGCTGGTGCATTTAGTAGAGCTATTTCAAAATAATAATATTAAGTCCATGGCCATGGAGGTTTGCAGCGTACATATCACTCGATTGAGCATGTTTGTAATTACACGTTTGCTAATCTTGCTATGATGCTTAACAAAACTTTCTGCAGTACTCTAAACTACCAGGATATTAGGTCATACTCCATGTCCATAGACATCTACCTTTGTCACATTTATTTAAAGACCTTAAAATGTTTAAATCAAAATCAATAGAATGACTGTTGAGACTTAAAATTGCTTAGAAAGGAAGAAATATGAAGAAGTAATTCATTAATGATTGTGATACTATCGTTTATGATATATATATATATATATATATATATATATATATATATATATATATATATATATAAAGAGAGAGAGAGAGAGAGAGAGAGAGAGAGAGAGAGAGAGAGAGAGAGAGGAGAAATGTTTTAAGTAAGAATATCGATTATATTTGTGGCCATTTGAAAACATATTAATGCAGAGGAAACTGCATGGTTGTTTAATCAGAAAGGTGTATACCTATGAACTTGTTTCAATGTGTCAATATTTAATTTAGGGACTGATATATTACAAGAAAAAACATATTTACTTTCAGGTAGGTGATCAACAGCATCATAATCGTCAACACACATTCAATATTTTCATGATATGATAATTTGTTGCACTTTTTTCACACGGCTATGTCTTACTTCGTTAATGTATTTTTTACTGATGATTGAGCTGCATCAGTTTTTAATGCTCATGTTTTTATCTACGTTTTCATCTCTTGTGGAATTGTTATGTTGCTATTCTGTTTAGTTACCTGTTACCATTTATTAGTTTGAAGAAAACCTTAATTTAGAGATTTTGAAAAGCTCCAGTATTGTCATGCAAGTGTAAATGGGCAAGTTCAGTTTAATGTTTGTGTTGAGCTGTGGATGGCGACAAGTATGATTAGCAGGCCCAGCTATTTGACAGTGCATTAAGTATGTCCATTAACGGGCACAAGCTTTAGCATAGTCCTCTTTCAACGTTCTTCCATTCGTTTGTTCACAAACTTACAGAACTCTCTTCGAAGGGCGTTTCGTTTAAGAGCTGGATGTTATTGAAGTAAATACAGTATGTCTCATTTGCAAGCACATTTATCACTAGGTTAACGCCAACAGTGAAGTTAAGCTTTCATTTGCTTACTAAGTGCTCAGATAGTCACCAATGAACATACAAGTTTTCGGTTTACAACCGGAAGTCACTAAGTAGGTCGTTTTTTTTCTTGGTTAAGAACTCTTTGTCCAGCCCCAGGTTTTAGCCAGCGCGGCTCTCAAACGATTTCTGCCTTCTGCTAGCAACGAAAGTCTTCAAAAGGAAGACGCTGCATTGTTGGTTCTCCATTTAGGTGTTTTAAGTGTAAACACAATTCAAGGGCTTGCCTTGTATGTAAAATAATCTTGTCACAGCGGGTTGATGCATTAGCATTCCTGTAATCACTCCAGCAATTGGGTCAGAATCAAGAGGACGGTATTCAGATAGATGCGTGACGATAGAAAAAGTTTTCTACTGAGCATGGGTCAGGGTAAGTGTTACCTGATGAATTTATACATTTGCTTTGCTCAACAGATGTTCATTTGTAAGCCATCCTCATCATGTGTCATGTATCTGTCATATAGTATTGCAAAAAACGAACATAGTCACCTGTTGGATCGCCGGGTACTTAGCTAACTTCCATATCAGCATGTGAATCCATTAACTGTTAATTGTACTTGGAGATATTTCATTGAAAAACAATGCAAAATCTTCAAATCATATTTGCAATTCCATGTCGTTATCTTTATATCTCTGTATGGCCTACATCAGCATGGTATAAGCTTTAGAATATTTTCTCAAAGTGACAAGGGAGCTGATGGAAGGAAAGTGACGACAGGGAGGTGGGAAGAGACGTTTTAAAGGTACCTTCAAGACATCCACACAACATTTAAACTAGCCCAGCAGGGACACCAAACATATTCAAAATAAAGCATTTGTATTAGCTTATAATAATGCTTTCTGTTTTGAGTTTTGCATTCCGGAGCTGGCGACTACTGTGAAATACCTATATCATGACAAGTTAACAATATCCAATGTCATGTTATATCCTGGATAAATATGTTTACAGGGGTGTTGACTTGATATTCATGACTCCGCATGGGCGCCCGCAAAATTATTGTTAGGGTGAGCAAACATGTATTGGTCAAGTATTCCGTTTTACGGATACAGGCCAAAATATGTTAAGACGTGAAAGCCAGAGAGGAGGCAAGTGTCCATCCGCCTCCCTTGATCAAAGTACAATAATATTTAAAACAGTCGGCAAAATTCAAACTACATAATGAACAAAAACATTGCAGACATCTAGGCAAGTTCAAAAAGACAACGAGAAACTGCAAAATGCTCAGTACAATGCAACGAAAAATGAAAATAACAAGATGCATTGAAAAGCACATTGCGAGTATTTAGTAAAATGCAAAAAAAAATAAAGAAAAGAACACTTCACGACATTCAATACAATTAAAAAGTGCAAAGAGAAAAGCATGACATGACACTAAATAAAAATTGAACAGAAACAATAAGTAATTTGGATTATTATATAATGTTGTGCCTTTGTCAATCGATATAAATAAATGCCTAGCTTCAGCGATGTCACATATATCCATAAGGAGAAATGGTCATCTCCACCGTGGATTCTGAAGCGCATGTGACATCGGTGAATTGTCAACCACTTTGTCGTGTACATGGGATATCAGAACAATATTATTGTTCGTACCGATCAATAATGTGATTGACTCTTCCGTCCTTCAGACAGAATAAATTTTCATGTCTACTAGGGGAAGCATTTTCATGTTTAGACCAATCGCTTTTAACATATTATTAAATGGATTATTGACTTGTGAGATATGGGAGGAAATGTCGCCTCCAAATTGATCAAGAACAAAGAGAATTTTATTATTCTGTCTCGTCAGTATATTTATGTGATTTTCTATTGTGGCAACTTCTCCCATTTTGGTAAACTCAAATAGTTCTTTATATACCTATTTCACCAATGAAAAGCACAATTGCACCTTTTGACACATTTGAAGGTTGAGAAACACCTTCTGGTATTACGCATTAATTAATGAGCTTGTTGTGTTAAACTGTGCATTCGTTGTAAGAAGTATTGCATTTAATTGCTAAAGAATGGAAATTTTGTAGCTACATTTGACATCTTTAACACAATACTCTTTAGGTTCGACTAAAATGTTTTCTGGATGCTGTATTTGAGAAGTGAGGATACACATATGGTCTGAACAGTTTACTGGTGGGAGAGACTGAATATAACTCCATTGTTCACTCTTTGTTCGTCCACTGCATACGATGGATTCAGAGTCAGGAAAAGCAGCCCTACGACTCAAATACACATTCCAGCCATACAATTAAAAAGCGGTTTTAGAGATTTGCCGAGGAAAAAAAAATAGAAGTTATGATAATTTGACGGATTGACAGAAAGGACCAGAATGAACTCTCCCAATTACAAAGCAATTCCCTTAGGAATATCGCTAATTCAATGCCGAAATATTGTACCTACTCGTTTGCGACGTGTATCTGATTGTTTGCATGTTCTTTGAAATGCTTATTTTAATGCTCATGATACATTCTCCGTTGGTTGCCATGACGGCGTGGATTCATCGGTCCACACTTAACCGAGTAATGTTTCTCACTCGAAACCCATTTGGATTGCTACCGTTTATCAACTAAGTATCATTCTGTACTATTGTGAGTGCGTCACCGTTGGTCGCTCTATCACGTGGTGCCTTGAGTCGACTGAGGGAGTTTGTCGGCTGCAGCCGGAATTGGAGGTCGATAATTCCTAGAATCTTTATGAAGCGTAAGTCTGTTGGCATGTGTAAGTGATTTAATTTCTTTATTGTCGGAACAACAGCATAATCTATATGTGTTATTCGGACCTAATTGAATAATGTAATACGGACCCTCTCATCGGGGGTAATACGTTTCTAATAATCGTACGGGCATATGAGATATATGTTGGTGGACATAATCTCCAACGTGGAAGGAGGTTCCCTCGCTTTCTGATCTAATCTTTGTTTGGTTGTATTTTGCGCTTCGCGGGTGTTTGCTTTGGTGATACAATTTGATGAAACCTTGTTCCAGACAAGAAATCGTCACTTACCTGTGATAGATAGATAGATAGATAGATAGATAGATAGATAGATAGATAGATAGATAGATAGATAGATAGATATACCTTTGTGCACTTAGCAGGGAGAATGTGTTTTTCGATGGGCACGATTGCATGACCAAAAACGGTAATGGCCTATCTGATGATATTAATGTTATTGTGAGGTACATGGCAAAATAAATCTGCTTTACTAATGTCCTTTTATGTATTCGTTAGCAGCGTTTAGGGACCAGAGGGTATTACTCAGTGCAGTGGCCCGAGTCTCTGGAATGCAAAAGAGAAGAAGTTTTAGGGACCATAGGGAATTACCCCAGCAATTGACCCGAGTCTCTAGGAGCCAAAAGGGAGAATGAAGAACAGAGGGAGAAGTTGAATGGAGAACGGACGGAGACAAAGAACAAGAGAAGAAGAAAAATACACATTAGTAGGACCTCAGGACAGAATGGAAACGTTCACACTAATTCATAGGATGAACTAGGCCGTCACTTGGTCGAGTGATAGGGTGTTAGCTGAATTGTATTTGAGAGATTGCTGTTTGAATTATATTAAATTGTTGTTATTTAAATTTCACAATTTGTGTTTTCATTAATTTAACTGTCGGCATCGCTGACTTGGGGCTCAGAGCTTTGCATCTCTCTATCACTACTTGAATTTCTGACACTACTTGAATTTCAGGCAGGGTGGGTCTTCTGTATTAATTTAAAGAGATTGGGAACACCCAACCCCAAACTGGAAGGCACCAAAACCTTTCCACCGGTATACTTGTTTGGAAATGTTGGTGATTGGGGGAAAATTTGTATTTTGTTTTGCAAATACATATATTACTACAGTGTTGGCAGTTTGAATGTTAAGGGTCCAACTGCTGTTTAGTGGCATTAATATGTGCATGTGTTCGAGAGCACGAATCAATGGAAGTTTACAACCTTAACTTAAATTTTGAGTTGTATTACTTCATCTAAGATTGTGTTACAGGCAGACAGCTCATCGTTATCAGTAGTGTCAATTTATTTCTCTGCTAGCATTGCAGCTTGGCATACATCTGCCATGTTTGTTGGTGTTTTCTTCATTACGATCTTTTTTACTGAAGGTTTTAATCCATTCAATGCCACCGGTTATACAACTTGATCTGGGATAGTGTTGTTAGTGGCGATTTGCAAAAGGCGACTGTTTTAGTCATTAGCGTATTCAGTAGACCCTTGCTTAGTTTGCAAAATTGTCACTGTGAAATCTAGATGTAAAAGTCGTGACTAGATACTACCAATCGTTTGCAACATTATCTGGTTAGATGTTGTACTAGATTGTAGCATGCATCGGAGAACTAAAGTTAAAGCATATAAAACTTTAGCTGCTGACATTCACAAAACGTTACCAATTGTACAAAATGATCTAACCATTTAACAGGAATATGTGATTGATCACCATTAAAAACATCAAATTTGATAGGAGGAGCAAAACTTGTTTGCGAGAATACTTTGTTTTCAAAAATATTTGCACTCCTAGGAAAATGTTCTGGTGGAGGTAGTGTTACATGCACTCTTTTAGACTACTGAGCCATAACTGTTCTAGTTTCTGACACAGCAGGTAAACTGTGAGTACTGTTCAATGAGTTTGCCATGAAAAGAGTATTTTTTTGAGTCACAAGTCCTGTCGAATATGTCAGTAACGTTGGCTGTAACTGGCTGGAACTTTTGAACATTTCTATGGTGACATCAATTGGGCCCTGTATCACTGGTATTAGACTGGGCGTTTGTGGTGTTACGTCCGTATAACCGTGGTAAAATGGAGATTGAATCACAGTGCCAACCTAGGCGTGGACAATGTAACTGTTGAACCTGTTGAAATGTTCTGCAAGGTAGTCAGTGGTGGGTGTATTGTAAATGATGATATGTAGATGTCTTCTGGGCCATCCAATTGGAGCAAAGATCTGTCAGGTGAATGTGGTGGCGTTGCAACTTGTGGAGTTTTATTAGCATAGCTGGGCGTCGTGAAGTCTGATTATTGCAAGAAGTTCTGACACCTTTATTCATGATATTCTACACTATTCCATTGAAGATTCTCCACCAACTGTTATGACATTGTTTGTATCATGACCTTCTCCTCATCTCTTTTTATGAGAAGTTAAGTATGAGATTTATTATACATTATTAATTCCAACTTGCATGTACGATCCATAAATCCCTTAAACATTGCATAAACTGCATTTTTCGTGTTAAACATACACAAACACATATAGTCATCCATTCCCATAAACACACACCGGCACACCAGTAAACACAAACACACACACACACACACATACACACACATCACGACATATAAAACCGATTATCGAACAATCGGTCTAAGTCTGGGCATGAGAAACCGATACTGCGTCAAAGAGTATATTGGTTGGAGAAAAGAATTGTGACCATATGTTTTCCGATCAATTTCAATAATGTTTATTTCTTTTCGGATCCAAATTCTCTGCTAAGTTACAATTGGACGGCCCTGAAAAACAATAATCAGCTCCGTTTTCGATGAATAATCAATAATTGTTCTAGAATTACAACAAAATTCCATCATTTGTAAATGTTATCCATATGTAATAAGATTTATGTATTATCTCCAAATTTAGCCATTGAATTAAAACCAAAAGTTGTATATGTAATCTACCCATCATCCTGCCCATCTTGAATCAATCGTTAAATGTATCCATATTTTCAAAGTAAAATACAGTAATCGAACAGAATAAGTAAAACTATTAGTAATTCGTAGGATGATTCTACCAAAATAGCAATACTATTCATTTACAGTATCAAAATTGCAATAAATTTACATTTGAACCAATAACATCGTTGTTTACTAATGATTATTAAAGGTTATTTATGAAAATTAAAAATAGTAATGGAGACAGTCCTTCACTTTATTTCATACCATTCATATAAAATGATTATTATTTAGCCGATTCAAATAATTCACGCGAGAGTTAGCAAGTGAAGGCATTGATTTGTGATATATTCAGAAATTTACCGGGAAATCCATGCTTTATAAACTTTTACTACACATTTTTTCTTCAATATTATTAAACCTCCACTACAAATAAATGTCTTACGACAACATTTAAAGCTGTTTTGTTTTTTCTTAATATAAAGTTGTAATAGACACATGCAATGAGAGAGAGAGAGTGAGAGAGAGAGAGAGAGAGAGAGAGAGAGAGAGAGAGAGAGAGAGAGAGAGAGAGAGAGAGAGAGAGAAAGAGAGAGAGAGAGATTCAAATATAGCGTGAAGTTTCACTCGGTAACATATCCATTACAAAAATGAGTCCATAAATAACGTATTACTTCATATGTTGCTGTAGGGATTGCTGGCTAAAACTGTCTCATATCATGGAGAATATATTGCTATGCATTAAAATGATTTCATCCTATCTTCTATAGAGTTGAATATTATTATATTATCACAAACATTTTACATGAATGTTATATATGTGCTATTCGCGTCTCCGACAGCACACAGAGACGCAATATAGCTATATTACTCTTACTCATGCTCTAAGTTAAACGGGGAGACCATTGCGTGTGGGCAAACCTGACCTACCGTCAATGCTAGTTTTCCTTTTAAAAATTGACACTGTCTTAATATCACGATTTTTAACATTTGAAAACTTACAGTAAAATTAAATGTTTAGTGAACGTTAGGAAATGTATAAAAATATCATCCGTTAAGTGATGTCCCTAATTTTAAAATGAACATTTTCACAAATATATCTTGAGCCGACTTTATAAACTGTGCTAGAGGCAGACCGAAACTAAATTTCTGGTTTTTGCCGAAAATGAAACCAGACCGAAAATTATAAATTGACTTTCGGCCAAAACCGAAGCCGCAACCGAAAGATAATCCGAAGTTCCCGATCACAATATTTATTAAAAAGGCCTGGGTCATTATGCATTGCTACACTAATTAAAAACGAATCTAGAAGTAATCATTCAGAGTCTACAATAAAAGAAGGACTTCGCGTAGCGCCGACTGACTGGCCGACAAGCAGAGTAATAGACGCAGTACTAGCATTGCATTATGAAAATTAAAATAGATCTTTGTCTGATGACCGTAAGTCAATATCAGTTTCGGCCGAGGCCGAAAGCAAACCGAAAGCTAACTTTTTTTTATAGATTTGCCTTAACACTACTGCTTGATACTTTTCTGTCAATTCCTGACTCTCCATACCCATCATGCATGTACTGGAAGTGAGAAGAGAACATTATATTATCGATACATGTGCATATTGTTTCGTATCAATAGACTGTTTGTTCCGATTTAATAGTGAAATCATGGCATGTGTATAATACGTTTTTCTCAATGTTCGCTTTCACTGGTTAATAGAGCACTCGAAGCACTCGGCAGGGCAATTTGAAATGGCGCATTACTGTCAGCAACGCTATGTCTGTTATTTTCAACGCTTCTCAATTAACATAATGCCATGGATGGTACAATGCATGGGTTACATGCTTTGAGTACGAATCTAACACTGATTCATCTTTAGGCACGGCTCAACAAACTCATTTGATGGATCTGAAATATGCTCATAATTGTGTATAACTGTTTTTCATTTTTGATGTAGGTTAAAACCTTTAGTAAATAAAATTTCAAGTAGTTCTGGAATTCGCCAGCTACCAACTATACATGTATAACTGGTCTTGAAAAACATCTATTTTAATCAACGCTTAATGGTTTCGATTCTTGAGCTCTTTAAAGTTTGGTCATATTCCGCTTTTTAAATTTAGGCATTTCTTGGGAATTCCGTAATCAATAGAGAAATACGTCCAATTTCAGAATATAACAACCTATCAGGTTTCATGTAGTTATTCATTTCTGATTGTCGTTTAGTTTCGCAACCGAACTAATGTGGATTCAACTTCTAACGATGTACCAGTGATGAACTTCTAACGTAGAGTCCCTATTCAAATTGACTTGATAATGCCTAATCAACTGCTTTGATGTTCCGTAAAACATAAAAACAATACTTGTAATCAATGTTCCCTCTAATTCTTGACGATGCTGCGCGGAAAAATATAGGCGTGCGCGGAAAAACATGATGCAAAATTTTAGTGAGCGACATTTGTGAAAGTCGTACATTTACAAATGTTTAAAACTCTATTACACAGCAGTCTTCTATATAATAAATTAGACATTTCGCACAGGCATATGCATTGTTCAATTATGTTAATAAAAATATTGTTATACTTACCTTATATTAATGATGTCGGTAAAGTGCTACACATATATGACATATTTAATTATAAAAACTACAAATAAAATAAATGTAGTTCGAAATTTAGAGCAAAACAGTTACTTTATTCATTTATTGCCGAATTTTCACGTCTGTCTTTGTCTGTGGTCCAATGCTTGTAAACCGCATCTAGATCAATAGTGCTTCCTGATGAAAGATAGAATTTTATGCGCATCAAATTATCCAAATGATTTACTTGTAGCCTGTTTCTAGATTTTGTTTTAATTGAGTTCATTAGGCTAAAACCGCGTTCGCAGTCTGCACTTGATGCTTGAAATGTCCCACAAATGTCCAGCAGAATCGACAGCTCTTTCATGTCTTCATTCTTCATGACACAGCTTACGACGTCAGTGAAAGTCTGAATTGATCCAGTCTTCACTTTCTCTGCAATCAGAAATTTGAAGTCATCATACTGTTCACCGATCTTTGAGATTACATTCTCTTGACAGTTTGGTATAATTCTTGAAAACCTTCTTATCAGTTTGTTCAAACTGTCTTTGCCAAATTAAAAACTTGAATTCCTTGCAATGATGCAGTGGTCAAATGCGTGCCAATCCATTAATTCATCATCCGGAAATATCTTCTCAAGGTGATTATATAATAGTTCAACAAATCTAAGAATTACAGCCTTGTCGACGTCACGGTCAATTGAATTAAGATCTTCCTTCACTGCATCACTCCAATGAACTGTTTCTCCAAGATACTGCGATCTTATTTTACATATTTTGGCCTTTATAAACTGAAACGCTTCAATAGTTGTCAGAATACTTTTTTGAAAATATTTGCTTTTTGATGCCAGTTCTCCCAAAACATCGTTAAGTACTGTCAAAGCCAGTCGAAACTGCGGATTTAGAAGTCTCTTCAGACAGAACTTATTGATTGGATCATTGCTCATGTTTACTTGTTCAGTGCAATAGTCAATCAAAACGTAGTTTCGCACAAAAGCGGCAGCTGCTAAAGGCCTAGACAACCACCTTACCTCATGCAAAGGCCGAAATGCCACGGAATCACTTTCTGCGGCATTGGCCAATTCCTGGAATTTCTCATTTTTAACTGATGACCTGCTGAGCATTGTATAAACTGTCCTAAGTAATGTTTCAATATCGTGCATTAATGAAACTTGCTTCCAAGCATCTTCAACAGCTAAGTCTTCGCGATGAGCAAGACAATGTTGTTCACACAAATGATGTATCTCACGTCTCAGAACTGCAGCCACACCATTATTTTTCCCTAGCATGACAGATGTGCCGTCTGATGTAAACATCACCATCTTCTGCTGATCAAATTGATTTTCACAATAGAATTGTTTTATTGCTGTCACAATAGAGACGCTGTCGCATGAGGACAATTTCACGATGCCACCGAATATTGTTTTGCAAACAATTTCTGTTTCAGGCCGATACTTGAAATATACAATCAGCATTTTCTGAACTGAAATATCGGTACTTTCATCTATTATCAACGTGTGGAATGCCGACTTTCGCAATTCAGTCATAAGCTGAGTGTTTTGAAGACGAGGCTTATGCACTCAACAAATTCGAACGCATGATTTTTGCTGCGCCAACTTTGTGGAATTTTAACGTATTTTGCAACATGCTCATGGATATCTTGTACAGAAAACATGGATGAATTCAGTTTAATAGCAAGAATAACGTTATCAATCAGCACTTTTACCAAATCTGAAGTTGACCGCTTTCTCTCTTCCATCTCTACTCTGATGCTACGATCTGCCGTACTCTCCTGTAGCATACGCAAAATTCCACCACTCTTCCGATTCCGTAGCTTTTTAACTGATTCAGTGTGCACTTTTTGACTGAGATGCCGCTTTAAGTAATCAAGTTTCCATTCATCTCATTTTTTTCCCGTGCTGAACTCTCCTGCAGCATTTGTAGTTGAGCAAATAGTGCAAACAACAGCGCCATCATCATTGCATGTGAAAATATATTTTTACTTTTTGCTTCTTAGACGATGACAACACATCCGCTTCGATCAGTTCTGATAGCCACTCTTCCTTGAATCTTGAACAAGTTTTCTTTTTCAACGAATATTGACATCCTTCTGCTTTTCTTTTGGACATTATGTGCGTGGGTAATTTATTATTTAATATGAAAGCATACTACAACTTCTTGCTCGCCAACATAACTTCCGCCGGCTGCAGCAGGTAATTTTCCCTCTCACATATTTGCTGCGCGGCAACTTAAAACTGCTGCGCGGCAACTGAGTAAGAGCTGCGCGGCCGCGCAGCCGCGCAGCTTAAAGGGAACATTGCTTGTAATACCCTTCATCACTTTTAGTAAATTTTGTGTTTCACTAACAGCAGACTATATCTCTGGGTTTGTCATTTTAAACTTTCTTTCAGCGCATTTATGTTAAGGATTTAATATGGAACTACGACTTCACTAAGGCCATTATGCATACAAATCTAATATACAGCTTGCATTATGTCATTTTCTTTGCTGGTGGTAACATTTTGTTTTGATGGTTACAGTTTGTGTCTACACAGTGTGGTCTTCATTAAAATGCTGTCACATCTCAATTTATATTACGACCGTATCATCACTGGCATCGACAGTGACAAAGCTGATAATGTAACATGCCCATTCAACACAGTAGTTGTTCCAAATATAGCGTTTCATGAAATCGCCGCAAACTCCGAAATAAATGGAATCACACATAAACATCAGCCCTAATCGTTAAGTTGTTATAATAGTTTTGCGAATGTTAGGTCAAACTCCGTGATTGAGTTGACGACAATTTATTCGACAGTGGCGTCGTTTACTCTGCTGTGCTTTTATGCCTTGAATGAAAATATGGTCTTTTGTCTGTTTTAGCCATTATTTCTTACCCAAGGAACATTGATGGGCCAGCACTAGGTAAATGATTATCGCAATATCTTTCTAATCCTGTTATCGCCATCGCTACATTGTTCCATTATTTAAAGAATTACCTGGTTCTCCTGCAGTGTATAAATGATCAACTAGTTATAAGCGTTCCTTCAACATCAGCGAATGCCTAGGCGGGCTGGAAATATATGCATACATCTTGAAATTATAACTTTATTTAAACCCACATGCGTTTGGTTGATGTACATAAGAATCATATTGATAATTGTACACGAATTAATCTCGCGCCAATATAAAATGCGATTTCTTTTATAGGTTTGAACAGTTATTAGCATTCGGTGTAGTTTTAAAGCAATACTTGCCCCCCCCCCCCCCCTCCCGCTTTTGCCTTTGCGCAAATCGTTTCGTCATTAACCGGAATGTAAATGGATGTTTTGTTTGACTCGAGTTGGTTGAATATGTGTTGTTTGACCTACCAATTATCCTACATGAAATTATTTATATACCATGTCAATCCATTGATGCTTGGTAGTACTAATATAGAATGGCAAAAGGAGACGCCTTTGATTATAGTACAATGGCAAATGTAACTGGATTATCATTATCCATTTTATAACGTTCATCGACAATGTTTCCGATATCCTTAATATAACGAAAAGCTTGTTAAACTGACTCAGGAACTTCATTGCTCTCAGTCGGCAATTGTGATGTAATTGCTCTGATATTTGCTATATATGTCGATAGCTTTGCAAAGGTTTCTCATGTTGCCGAGGTTACATTTACGATTTGTTTGGTTAGTTGATAAGGGATCAAACAGATATCTGACCCTGGCAGCTAGATCTAGTGCTGACATTTTTTCAGATATTGTTTGATGATATATCCGAGATGTGTTTTCCGTTGTAATGTTTCCAGTAATTCCCTAGGTAATTCCACAATACTTGAATGCATAGTAACGGTTTCCCAGTCAATTTTAAGTTACATGCAAACAAAATTGTCAAAAACTAATGTGTGAAGACCTCAGTGATCAAAAACATTTACATATATGGGTGGGGTTAGTGTGCTTGAGCCAAGTGGCTTTGGTGCGAAAAAAATACAGAACATACCGAACTCGTGAAAATGTGTTTATTCACAGATTTTGTACTGTTCGTTATTGTACCTCTGTGCAAAAAGAGCAATGAGGGTGGTACCACCGTCTCGTCCTTGGGCCGCACAACCCTGTAATTGCTGGGCAAGATACTGTAGTCGCGACAAAACCATCGATCACACTCACTGCAAATATAATGTTACAAACAAGTTCTGTTGAAATGCACTTTTTCAGATAATACAAAGTAAAAAACAAGGAAAATTATCAGATCAGGTTTAACTGTTACCTAACAAACGTTATTTCGTGATATATTTTCCCCACATGGTAATAATTTAGATACATGGTTTTATATTGTTTTATATACTTGTATTTTTCGAAACGGGAACATAGCTCATTGATATCACAGACGTGGTGAACAAGCTCCCATACTCCAACCACATTTGTGGTTTAGCTCATGAGAACATTTCATAAACATGTAAATGAATTCGATCAAAAACATTTACATTACTAAAATCCGTGAACTTCACAACAATACTCTAAAACAGGAATTACGACTTTACCAGATTAAACTAGAATTGTTTAGGTGCATTATCATTACATTTATGACGCTATTACTTTACAAATAGCTTTTGATATTGTCCCAGTAGAAATAATGGAGTCATTGAAAAAGATTGACCATATGTCAAACTGATTCCAAAATAATCGTCATCTACGTTCTTTCTCCATTGTTTTATAAATGAGAGAGTTCTATGCAATATAAACCCCCAACCCTTTCTAAACCTAAAACGTATAATTCATAGGGGTGAATCTGGACAAATAATTATACCATCAACATACAGCATCATACAAATTTAAAGAAATGTACAAATGTCACCTCGATTCTTGGGCGTTACTTCTTCTTAAAAGTCATTTACAAAAGGAGAATATATCAAGGAAAGGCATTCACCCTGCTTTATAAACAGTATACTTCTATAAATATTAATTGGATGATTTCAATATTTTGCGCAAGATTTGACAGACGATTACACTGATTTTTACCGAAAATCGTATGTTCGCTAAATATAACCACAAGGTATTTCTCACAAAAAACTATGATTAAATATTTGTAAAATCAAATAAAACATAGCACTTGTTTCTTTGATCTCGATTTTGTACACAGGTATTAAAACCAAAAACGTTTATAATCAAGGAACCTTACTTTAAATAAAAGCGAAAGTCACCATTCTATAAACAACCTGTTTGAAGAGTTAAAGGAATTATACAAGGATCAAACAAGATAGTTGGTTGATTAATAGAATAATTATTTTATATAATAAACAATCTTTACGACATATAAGTATAGCAAGTTAAAATTGTATATTCTATAAACTAAATATGCATTCTTCCCTAAATGTTTATCACTACTGATACGCCAGTTGATGATATGAAAGCCTGTCTATTTACATGATTACAGCATTATGGTACGGCTATCATTTAAATTATCTATTGCTGCGCAATTCTGCAAGAAGCACATGCTAGTTTGTACAATTGTGTGACAGGCACAAACTTTCTTTCACAATTCTGTATCAGGAACATAATCGTTTGTAACAAAACAATATGACGCGTTCCAGAACATCAAAGATATAAGAGAACCCAGCATTAACATCGTAAAACAATACATAATACAAATCATACAATATATGTTAACGGTTGATTTAAAGAAAAGTCTGTCAACATATTTGTTTCAGCCAATTACATGCATATTTTATGTAATATCAGATTTATAGTCTTTCTATGAAGTTCAATACATCGTCTTTACATATGAAAACACACGTAGTAGAAGTAACATACAAATTGTACGTAAACAAAACAATGCCGATGTAATTATATTTAATATACTTTACTGCGCAATACAAGTTGAATTCGTCAATATGTTCAACCCAACAAGAATAGAATTGGTACCACAATAAACGGTATCAAGTAACATTCTTTGAGATTTCTTGACTCACATTTTTATCGGGATTTCGATTTCCTTATAGCTTCTTTTTAATTTGGTTGTACAGTGTCGTAGCAAGTAAGGTTAAAGCCTTTGATGTTACCTTAAATTGTATCGTCTTGAATAGTATGTCTTTGCTCCGGTCAGTTTGGTGTTGTATATTGCAATGGTTTGCATATTGCTCTAGCACGGTGATGTCCAAAATATTATCATCATGTAATAATTCAATTGCCTTAGTAAACATCTTAATCGGTTCTTCTATTGGGAAACAATCAGCCACATCTTTGCCATAAGCCTTCGTAAAAACAGCAAGGTTACCTAACCCAGTTAAGTTTCTAGTTTTTAATCTAAAATTCTCATCTTGTTAGCGACACAAACACTGGTAATTTATCTAAACAGTTGACATCAATTAGAGCATTACCATAGATAGATGTTGTTCTTGCGTAATTCAATAAGCCAAGCTAACATTCAAACAAACGATGCTGTCCAAAATGTCGCAATTTTTGCTGAGTATACATACATACATACATACATACATACATACATACATACATATATATATATATATATATATATATATATATATATATATATATATATATATATATATATATATATATATATATATATATATATATATATACCAAAACCATAACGAAACACTTCAACATGGAATTGATAATGAAACTAATTTACCATTAAAATATTACATATCAATTTATAAACTTTCACGATCATACGCAGATCACAAAACATAGTTCTAATGTATTATTAACAGAGCAAGAATGATAATATATGTCAGCATTGCATATCCAAATAATAACGTATCTTTGCAATGAAGACTGCATGTTATGAAAGCATCAGCACGTCCCTATTTCCGATATATAAACTTTATTCCGTATCACCTCGAGATCGAAGACTGATGTCATAAGTCATGACTGACTAGATCTTGATCTTGTATTAAAACTGAATAAATACAATCGTTCTGTTAACAAAATGGTTATGCAAAACGGATTATATAAAGAATGCAATAAACTATGAGTGTAACTGTGATGGCATTTCAAATTCTTGAGATAGAAATCAAAATTGATTTATCCAGTTTTTTTACAACATATTTTTGCACTTCAAAATGGATACATTAAATCTTGAAACAATAATGTACAATACTACACATGAATCATTTATATCTGAATTTTAAATTTAATGAGCTCTGTATTTCAAGATAAATTTGTTCTTTCCTGTTTCTTCCTTTTATTGTAAAAATATAAACTGCCGATTCAAGCCATCTTTGTAGACAATATATACTGATTCTAAACTTTAAGAAAGATGAATTGAAATATTACATGCTTTTGGATAATAAACGCAATTTACATAGGCGTTTTTCAAATTTATCAAATAGAAATAGAAAGCTGTGGTTACACAAGTTTTCTAAAAATTATATGCACATTGTGATATTACTTTCATTTTGAAGATTTAAACAATATATCATAAATCCTGCTTGAATATAACATAAAGATATTCCGCTTAAATATAATATACTCTAGAAAATGTTTAAATTTGTTCAAGTAAAAAATATACATATATCAATAATTTTAGAATTAAAAAATACAAAAGATAGCTCTGTATATATTACAAACAGTTTAATGCATTTATATCAACCAGAATGGTAAATATTTATCGATCATCTAAAATTTAAGGGATCATAAAGTAGCATCCGGAACCCCATAATTAGTGTGAAAAGTTTCCAAAACGCTGTTTGATGTCTGTTTTATAATTAAGGTTGTTCGATTGGTTTCATTGTAAGTTTTACGACTTTGTGAGGGCGACAATTCATAAAAAGTCTCTTGCAAAAGCGTTTAGGAATACTATTTTTTTATTTATACGTATTTATTATTAGAACCCTTGTAATGATTTAATCCTATTTTATAAACCTATTTCATATAAATTGTTCACAAATGACATTACATTTTTAAGCTTTAAGCATGTAAACAACATCCATGTGTGAGATTAATACAATATTTTTATGAATCTGTGCTCTTAAAATAAGTATAACAGAAACGGGGAAAAAATGCCTGTAAAATGTAACAAATATATTTGTCCCGAGAATAAAAATTAAGAATAAAAAAATAATTACAAATCTTTGTAATTTAAAGGGCAGAATAAAATTCAGTAATTGTCCATATTAAAAATAAAAAAAACCCTTAGGTATATGACGTGTCTGTGGTACGTTTTGAAATGTTCATGTGTCAACAGTCGTTTCCTGAAGCACATAAATATATTTACAGGTTTTAGTATACTTAAAATTCCAGTTAATTGCTATAACCAATATTTGTTTCAGAGCACGTTTGTATTTCCAGAGAAAATTATCACTTGAATTCAATAATTTGACGAAAATAAGATGGAGCCCAAATTGATCATAACATAATACAACTTGAAAGTGCTAGATTACTAAATCCCGAAAGATGACCAAGTCCTCACAATCACAATACTATATAGTTTACTACTTGAACTCAATTAACATTACAAAATCAAAATTATAACTGTAAATTTAATTTAGGAATGTCTACAATAAATATATTTACTTCTTCTATCTATAAAGCTTTTGATATTATGCCAATAAACATAGAGAAGACTTTAGCTCTGTTTTCGTTGTTTACATAAACTGAAACAAACATTAATAAAACCGCCAGTCAGGTCAAGCGGAAATGAACTCAATTTTATAAAAGTCAAGTTATTCATACAATGGCAAATTAGAAAAGCATGTAATGAAATAAAATAATTGAAGCTAACAAACAAACAAGATAAATATGAACAAAAATACCACGATGTGTGATACGAGACAAAGAACATGCAACACGCATTGCTATTGTCACCGCATGTTCTCAAATAAAATGACAATATAAATAGTACTTTCTACCACCCCAACATTGTTAAATGTGATAGGAAAAGGTTACGTTTTTTCCAGCTGATTTCCGTGGTCTTTTAATATGGAGAACTTTGCTTCTAATAAAGCCATCTGAAAGAATATACACATCCACTTTTTCTTGTCCTCTTGAAACAGTTTGCCCAATGGGAGATGAGGCAGATAACTCAAACGATCTGGAATCACACACTGATCAGATACAGTGATAACCATCAACGATTTCTCTGTCCTGCGTTTTATTTGTATAAACTGAGCCATTTCGACAGAGATTTTAAATAGAAGGGAATCATCATCATCGTTCTTCATATCATTGTCATCCAGGAGAATAACAAGTACAGAACTTTGCAGCATAGTCTCCTCCAGGCTACTGAATTTTAATCTTCCAGGCATTGCATCAAAACAGGTGGTAATATGTAGTCTACTAAAATTAGTAATAGATTCTTGTACACTCTGTGCTAAGTTTCGATTGTGTTCATTGGCACAAAGAAAGAGATGCAACCGCTCTTGCGAAATGTAGCTGTTATCATTCGGAAACCTTATGTCAAATGCTAATAGAGTTCTTCTGCTAGCTAAAATAATATCGCCGTCCTTTAGAGCATCTGCTGCACCGTCTATATGCGCTTCAACAGCAAACTCTTTCAATTCTTCTGGCAAAGTATTAGATACCCTCATTTGGTTCAATAAGAAAAGACCTTCGTTGAACTGATGCAATTTGATCAATCTTTGGGCCATTTCTGACGGTTGGGCTAAACTCATTCCTGTTTTGATAATTTCTCTACGTAATGTGAATGCTCTGTCTTTCTGGCCCACCAACTCGCACATGATTATTTCTTCCACTATGGATTCTGGTGTCTTACGTCCTCTTGATAACAGTTTCAGCATTGCATTGGCAGCAAGTTTCATTTTTTTATTTTTGTCTTGACTCTCCATTCTTCCATCAAAACACAGTGCAATTGCCGACCAAAGTAATTTCTTGGCTCGTAAAATAGATTCCTCATCATTTGAAGAACGATCAAGGCACTTTGCGTGACACGTTTCGCACAAAAATTTAGTTTTCCAGTTCAGTATTTCTTGTTGTGGATCTGTTAGTTCAAGCAATCTGTATACTTTCTCAAATTCTTCTATTGCTTCCTCATATTTCTCCATTTCCATTAGAAGCTTCCCCTTGTATCCCCTTGCTGAAAGAATGCCAGCTGCAATAGCAGAATCGTACAATTGTATTATTTCTTGACTCTCAGTATTATCGGGAATGCGATTTCCTTTTAGCTTCTTTTTCATTTGGTTGTATAGTATCTTAGAAAGTAAGGTTAAAGCCCTTGGCGAGTTCTTAACTTTTAACGTCTTGAATAGTATGTCTTTACTCAGGTCAGTTTGGTTTTGTATATTGCATTGGTATGCATATTGCTCTAGCACGGGGATGTCCAAAATATTATTATCCTGTAATAATTGTATTGCCATGGAAAACATCTTAATCGGTTCTTCCAGTAGGCCACAATCAGTTACATGTTTGCCAGAAGCCTTATTGAAAATAGCAAGGTTACCTAACTCAGTCCAGGCTCTAGCTTTGTATCGAAGATAATCATCTTGTTTTGCTACCTGAGACAATAATGAAGCTGCACATTTAATGGTATCCTCATATATGGTATCATCATGAATTACCGTTCGGCGCAAAAATCGACTTTTTATTAAGCCACAACCATACTGCCAAAGAAACACTGGTAATTTATCTGAACATTTGACATCATTTAGAACGTTTTCGTAGATTGCTTCTGCCTTTTTGTAGTACAACATGCCAAATCTAGCATACGAATATGCCATCTCTGACTTTGCAACAGCAAGCTTTACTCCATCTTTAACAAGAATGTCAACCCGTTGAAGTATTTGCTCAACGCTCTTGAAATCTTCATCATTGCCATGTTCGTGATATAACATCCATGCCTGATTTCCAAGAGCGACAATGCTTTCACGGTCAATTTTCAAAGCCATTTGGTTACATTGGTGTGCTTCTTCTATGTTTCTAAGACGATAATGCAGATAAGTCATCAGATTGTAGTATCTTTTCTTCTCCTCTTGATGATCGTATTCATCATAGTCATATTCACATTTAAACGTTTGCAAAAATAGGTTCAATTTTGTTTGCGTTACGTGGTTTATTTGTAAATTCATGGAGCACTGTAACTGTAGGTTTTCTAACTTTTGCAGTAGAGTATATTTATTTCTTGCAGCCATCTTCCACACAAATCTGTAAAATAAAATTTAAAATTTCAACAACAATTATGACAAAATATTAAGTTTGGCATCGATTAGTGTTGCACAGTGATCTTTATGATAATACGTAAAAAGGAGATAAGTCCATTATTTACAGAGCACATGGCTGTAGAGTACAAGGATCCCGTACACCTATGTTTCACGTACACAAAATGTGATTAAACACCATTTGTATTAGTTGTGCATTAAATTAATTAAGAAATATTCAACCGTCTTTCACTTGTTACACCAGCTACCTCCTTCTTCTTGTTTGTCGCTGATGGCAGAGACTTCAGTTCATACTAATTTAATATAACATTAAATGGCAGTCTCTTAGTAAAAGGCAATACATCGACTACTAAAAATATTTATACTATCATGCTCAGGTCTGATACTACTAGAGAAAAATATGAAAGTTTGTGATTTACTAAGGATAATTATATCCAATCTATAAAGTGTGTTTCTATTAATGCAAAAGTTTGTATGACATAATATCAACAAAAAAAATGCATTCAAGTTTTTTTCAAACATAATACATCTTTATTGTAAAAGTGATATTTATTATTCGGTCTAATATATAGACAATATATAATTCAATGCAAATATTTCTGTGTTTTCTAGAAAGATGTCCTGGAAGACACTTTTTATATTTCTGCAGCAGTTCTTCTATTATATTTATTATTCAATTATAATTATATTAAAATAAGATATTCTAAAACAGACTGTTTTCTAGTACTGAACATTCCCTCAAAATACTTTCACATTACCTGATAAGATAGTATTTTATTCTAGAAAACGAATTACTAGAATTTTCAAGAGAAATAAGAATAATTCACTTTAGTGGATTACGGAAAATACTTTGTAACTGTCCATGCAAAAGACATCGATAAGACAATGACCAAGAAATTATGATAATTTAGATGTTTTTATGGTCGTCTCGTATGCGTGCAACGATATATATCCATAGTTTAGTTCATTTGCATTGGAAAATGAGATATGAAGTATCAATCCGAGAAAACGAGTTCAAATTTTCCAAAAGAAAATGCGGTACTGTTTCTATTATATGCTTATTTTCTTACTCTATGTAATTATTAAATATCAATAATACACGTCAAGAAGCAAAGAGATTTATTTAATGCTTTTACAAAAATTAAATACACAACTGAAAATTCATCAAAATACAAAAACAATATTAATGCGCTAATAACATCACTCAGCGACAATTAAACTTCTTAGAGCACTCGATATTAGCTTAAATATTAATGGTCCTTCGGGTCTATTTAAGACAAAAGTAATAGTAATATTCATCAAAAATGCGCATTGCAACAACTTTTCCATTTGGTCTAAATGGATTTTTTTATGTTGACCTGACTGTATTCTACTTTGCTGGTCATGATGGACTGGATTACTGAATCAGTATAGTAAACAATGCACTCAACATTCCAGTATGGTTTCGTTGTATATCAGGTTTTACAAGACGTGTTATTCGATTTTGCAGAACTAAGGAAGTACATTTAAAGGAACTTCAAGATGCATAAATGGAAGATTATTTATTACTATGTTTATTACAAACCAAATATAACATATACAGATGCCCTTTCTCTTGCATATTACTGTTTATTTGGACGCCAGCTATGACCTGTATCATACATTTTGTCTTCTAGTGCTAGCCTAACACTGTATCAAAATAATTGCACGGGGAAATTTGTAAAGCTGCAATTGTGTGACAGTCCATTTATCCAGAAGAAATAATACTTTAACTTCGTCGTGGCTTATTAGCTCTAATACCCTTAGTCTCGAACCCAAACGTTCATTTGCATTTTCCCTCTCTAAGTTAGTATGTTGACACACTTTTAAAAATGTACTTCTATTGTAGATGTGCGATACCTTTTGGCCTCATTATTATTGTATATCCTATATTTATAGACCACATAAAGCAGTGTACAGGGTGTGAACCATTGTATTTGCGAACATATGCGAAAATGTCTCTTAAATAAATGTTTCAATGATCAGAACGATCTCTACAATTAGTCCAGCTGTCATGTTTGTTTATGAGATTCCGGACATCACTATTATTTGTAGTATTGTTTTGAAAGTTTCGTTTCTTACTCAGTAAAATCGCCAACAGCGTTAACTTTATAATGTATGCTTTCGAATGGACGAGTCATCCTTTTGTATTCATTCAGAATTAAATTTAGTGAACCAAATCCTACAGATTAAACTCGACGGGAGTAAAATGTTTTGTTCACAATGTAGATCATACTATCTTTAGGTGCACGTGTCCCATACATACATACATGCATACATACATACATACATACATACATACATACATACATACATACATACATACATACATACATACATACATACTTACAGTTTTAAGAATGATATCCAAAGTTAATCCAAAAAGAATTCACTATATAATCCACTAATGGAATTGCAAAACTCCTTTAAATAAAATGTCCAAATAGTTCCCGGTTCGAATCTTGCCGAAGCAATTCAAGATTGCAGACGATGTCACGTGATTAAGTGAGTCCTGATTTTATGAAAGTCAAATAAGCACAAGGTTTTCCAGATAAATAATACAATAAATTCCTTTTGAACCAAACGAACTGAAATAATTTCCAATACAAGGTAATAACACTATAAATTCCTTTTGATCCGAACGAACAAACTATAACACTCATTTTTGTATTCTAAAAGCCCAATCTTTCTACTGAACTTTTTTGTTCTCTCTCTCTCAAACACATCTTTATACTGTTTTTTACGTAAACAGAAAGGGATCACGTGATATTCCAGAGTCTCACTGAACAAAACCACGTTCATAAAAACACGTACATAGTGTATGACTCACATGAGAACCAATCATTATTATAGTAAAGCTCTAATGTCCTTGGAATCAACCAATCATTTTAGAAGCTTGTTTACCAGCCTTGAAGCAAGGCCAGAAATGAGGTTAACATCTGGTGTTTAGAAGTAGAGTATAGGTCAATCTAATTTTCCAGAAAACACTTCCCAATGTAATCAATTTTTAACCCAAAATGTCAACTTTGAATCTGACAAACAAACAATTGAAACAAAAATGAATGACTTAAATCAAACATACGTAATAACATACATATATACATACACACATACATACATATTACTGACACTTTGCCTCTCTCCTTGAATATTCAAGTCTTGGTTCGGGAACGTGGCTTGCTGGAAAACGTGAATTTAGCTTTTAGTGGGTTGCTGGTTTCATCCCCCAAATATAGTAGCCATCATATATAGTAAAACCTACTATACAAATGGAATTAAACCCACACGATGAACCAACCAACCAACCAAGCAGGTGGAACACCGAAATCCCTATCCTGTTTTCGTGACAGTACTCTCATCTCAGAAAAGACGATATGCAAAATCAATAATAGAAAACGCATTCATGTTCAGTGGTTATATACAACGAAAATGTGAAGAGAAATATCAAAATAGAGAAGATGTTCTACAAAGTGACTGTCCTTCCAAGCCAATGGAAAATTTAAGAAGAACAATATATATAATTGTTCTTCAATGGAAATTCATTTGCGATATCACAGAGTTGACTCCGGGCCTGTCAGCTCGATTTGGTTAAACGCCATATGCACGTATCGTCGAGAGAGTGTTTACGATGTTTCCACCAAAAAGTGTATCGATGCACTATGCACATTCTCTACTGATGTACAGTGGATAAGGCAGAATAAATAGCATGCCATTTGAGGGATTTTCTTGGAAGGATTTCTTGTTTGATGCAGACATTGTTCTAAATCTAGATATGTTGCTGATCGTGAACACTACATTCCGTCGGTGATTTGCATTCATACAGCTCTAATGATTTCCAAATGGAATGTTTTACGGCTGGATATTGTTAGTATTTGATTTGGAAGAATGCTGCGATTGGAGATAGTTAGGAGACAAACAGTTGTCGACATTACCTCAATAGGTTGACCTTTAGACCATTTCTGTCATGTGTGTGGGGCTGTTATGTATGTTTGAGTTTAAATACTTGTTCGGATGCCGATCTGCATAGACGCAGTCAGACACATTTTTACAACATTAAAGTTAATTATCTCACATTTTAACTAAAACGAAAGAATATATATTGTTGACGCTGGTTCAACTTTAAAACTAGAGTGTGGAAATATTCATTGATTCAACGTTTATCTTAAAGAAAGATGATTCGTAGAGCGACAAACATGTTAATTCGATTCACGCGTCAAACGATGAAATTACACATCCCGTGTATGTTATCATATCAATGGATTGTATCACACATATACAATCACATATATAATTCTAACATTAAATAAGTTCCTTTCATTAAATCTTCACGTATAACTAAATTATTTACCAAACAAAGTCTTATCGTTCTGCAATCGACTGCGTGATACAATGATCACATAATAGTGATAGGGCACAAATTAAACTTGGCAGAAAACTTGAAAAAATGTTAATTTAAAGGCACAAAAGTAAAGGTTTGGAAACTAACAAAAGGATGAAGAAGAAGAAACAAATCAAATGTTTTGGTCATTTGGAAAGTTTCGTTCATCCTGGTCGCATAGAGCTCCGTCAATATGTTATGAATCTCTTAATCGTCTGTGAAACTCTTACCAGCATTGTCCATGCCTCCATTGACAAGAATATCACCATCTTGTATGCCTTTCTCTTGTTAATATTATTTCAGGTGATTCCTGACATCCTTGCACTGGTCCTCTTTCCGTCATCTTCTTTCAACTATTCTAAATCATTTCTTTAGGATTTTGCTGCTTTAAGGTCTTCTCGCTTCCTCAAATGTTTTCTCTTAAGATTACTAAAGTCGAGGATATCTATTGTGACCCATAGCTTCATATTGTCCAATGCCAGCCACGGATCTCGTTGGTTATTCTCATTGCTGGCGTGTTGGAGTCTAGGTTTATTTTTCGTACATAAAATTGTGAGTGGTTCAAGTTTGCTGTCTACTGACGCTTCCGATTCTTCTGTGGAGATAACGTTTAATGAATGATCGCAGGAATTGTATGTCAGATTCAACTAAAATAAACGAAAATGTACCCTGTTGCAATCAGGTCTATAAAATCCTAATTGTGATTATCCTTGATGTGAAATACCACTGACAATGCTGTTGATTAATCATGTATTTCCAAATTCAATTCGTTTGACTGTACCAAATCGCGTCCCATAGGAAAATAACACGAAATGAACAGGGCGTTCATACTATTAGTGCAATCTGTTTATGTTTTGGTTTACATATATATCTTGATTCGTGTTGAAATTGTTTAATTTATTTGACAGCAACAAAATATCAAAATAATTCATTTCTTTTTAGCAACAATATTGTTTGCAAAGAACCCATGTTTATATTTCACGCATATGAATTGATGTTTCAAACGCACTTTAATCGCAATGAACTGTAGATTGAATCGGTATCGTATAACATGTTAAAAATGATATATATAAATTTTATACTTAATGCTGCGTACATTTAAGTACTGCGTACTTTAAGTAGATTTTTAAAAGCGTGGGTGACAGGAAACAAACCTTGACGTACTCCAAGTGTTTTCTGGAACCAGTCACCCACATAACTTTGAGCAATTAGTGCACTGGAAGCCTTGGCGTACAGTTGCTTGATAGTATTGATCAACGTTTGACCCATGTTGTATTTTGTCATTGTGGTCCACAATGCTTCATCATGTGTACACGTATTTGCATAAAGCATTATTTTATTTTAATAAACATTAACTTCCTTCTTGTTGTATACGTATCATAGCTTTCTCGTTACCATCTTGTTTACATGGAGATGATGTGTAATATCCAGCTACCTATCATGAAATAAAATACTGGTATTACTATAGATATACGAATTATGGGATTCGGGCCCAGACAAAATGGTTCATTGTACTATCCAATATTAGGTGTTGTAGAACTTCGACTTGTTAATATAATCCTTTCAATCTTCAGTGTGATCGGTTACAGTTGGAACCTATGTTATTTCTTAATGCTATTTCTTTATGAGATTTGTTCCACTAACGATAGGCATATAATACTTGTGAATGAGAATTTAAAAGACTGTATATAATGTTAGTGAATGTCTACCAGAGGCTTGTATGGACCAATCAACAATTATGTTTGGTTGTTGAGGAGGCTCAATGAATTATGCACTGGCAGGATCAATTTAGATATGCGAAATTGATATTGAGGCTCTCCACTTTGTACATGATGTAGTATGATAACCTTGTCTTGCTTTTATGACACAACAGTCTACGCATGAAACCTGCACTGTTGTCCAGTATATTCTCCACAAGATAACAAAGTAAGTGAATGAAGATATTCACAGCCGTCGTTTAAGTAAATACAATCACATAAACATATTTTGGCGCATTTTTACTAGACATGTGTGCAAACATCTGCAAACATCTCAACAAGTGCTTCGTCAACGATCTGTTTCAAGCCGTCCAGCGGAACAATATGGAGGCACGAATTGAGACCACCTTTTTAGGATCACCACAGAAGCCGCGACGTGGTAATCCTTGCTATCAGCATAGTATACCTAGCAGCAGAGGGGGCGAGAAAACCAACTTTTTACAGGCGTCGATTCGGCAAACCAAGGCTTCCTCAAAAATGTTTTATAGAAGCGTCCATTTGTCAAACAGAAGAGGGGGCGAACAGAACATCTTTTATAGGCGTCGATTAGGTAAACTAAGGCTTCCTCGTAAATGCTTAATAGAAGCGTCCATTTGGCTAAATAACGCTTCCTCGAAATAGACGCCAAGTCGTTGTCGCACCCCCTCTGCTGCTACCGGGTTAATAATTCTTGTTTGGAATCTCTTCGAGATTCATGCTAGCAATTTTCATGATGAATTAGCAATAGAAGTTTTATATAAATGGCAAACGTCGGAGAAGCACAAATAACTAGATTAACTAGAGAACGGTTGGCTGCGATCAAGAAATTTCTCCCAGTAATAGATTCTTTCAGAGATAATTTGCAAGCTCGACAACAACAAAAGTTAGATTTTACCGCTGATACTGAACACTTATTTAAGCCGATAAATACAACAACTGCGGAAGTTGTAACCGTGATAAAAGAGAGTAAATCAGAGGAATCTAAACCAGAGGTAAAACCTCCTTAAAAAAAGCGATGATAGAGTTCAAGAATTACGAGATAAAGTTAGCGAGGAAACTTTAGCGAAGATTGATAAAACTGATATAAATAATTTAGTAGAGTTTGCTGCGCTGGGATAATGCACTAAAGAAAATTATTTAAAACCCGGACAATACGGTTATATAAGAAACGTAGGTGATAATGGCTAAAGCAGTTTATAAAATTAAATATCAACTACCACAAATTGATAATGCAAATCCCCTGTATCAGGCATATCATCTGCTGTTGAACAAAAATATCTCGAAATAGGAAAAAAGAGATTTATTAGTATCTGAACAACAGCAATTAAAAACTGAACAAAAACGACTAGAAAGATAAACGAGAACGATTAAAACAAGAACGAGCAGAAGAACGAAAACGTGTACAACCAAGCCCACGAGGACGAGGAGGACGAGGACGAGGAGGATGA
The DNA here is from genome assembly GCA_029339505.1 of Unio delphinus. NCBI lineage: Eukaryota > Metazoa > Mollusca > Bivalvia > Unionida > Unionidae > Unio > Unio delphinus. The sequence goes on along the minus strand of JAQISU010000029.1, from coordinate 6,989,993 downwards.
AGACAAAAAGATCCTCTTGTGGAGGACCCTCAACCCGAAGAAGAAGAACCTGAAGAAGTAAAAATTGCTAGTGGATATCACGGTGGTAATATACCCTGTTCAAGAAGTATCCTTGGTGATATATCACGGTTAGAAGTTCTCATCGGAGGAAAACGAGCTGGGAATAATTCTCCGGAGATAATTAAGGAGGCGGCTGAAATCTGTCACAGGTTATTTCAAGGTCGTGTAATGGATATTGAACTATATCATAGTTTCATCGATGAACTTACCGATGATTATTACAGCGATTGATCATCGATTAGATAAATAACATTTAAATACAAAGATAGTACATCGGAGTATGAGCAAATTCACGGTTGCCAGTGTACCAGGTGACATACGGAGATGGCTTAGGTGATGTTGTCACTGGGTTATTTACTAGAGTCGCTCCAAAACTGCTACCGATCGGGTAGGAAATAGCGCCAACAGCTATTGGAGTTCTCGATGATAAGATTGGTACAGAAGTTGGTAGAAGGGCTTTTAATATTGCTATTGACGCATTTGATTCCGCAAAAGAAAAGCTTATGTCGTTGGTGAGAGGAAGAAAACCAGTAAAATTACAATCTACGAATCAAATGCCACATACGGTATGTAGAGCAATCAACGAAATGGCAAAACTGCGTTTGAGATTATAATTTAGATCAACGATTATATAATAAAATGTTTAAACACGAGATAGATGATGCTTTTGATGTAGATGCTCCAGTACAAAAAAATGATTATATACGCGATTATCGATATTTTTCTTATAGTGCTCAGAATCCAAATATAAGGTCACGAATTGAATTTAGATTTGATGACACATATAAATACTTCTTGCCATGTGAAGCATTCATCGATGTAGAGGGGAGACTAGTAAAAAATGATCATACTCCATTTGTTGATGCTGATAACCTCGAACATATTCCGATTGCGTTTGTCAATAATGGCATAATGGCGTTATTTAGCAACGCGCAGTATATAATCAATTCTGCTAGAGTCGAATCCATCGATAACGAGGTTGATGTTGCAACCACAATAATGGGTTTAACTAGATACTCTGACGATTTTATTAAGTCTGCGGGTCATTCGATGATGCTTGCGAAGGATACTACCAATAGCGCTGATCATAATCCATTTACGCTAAGACGACCAAAGAAGGTTACTGCTGCTGATGATGATGCTGATGTTGAAGCTTTTGTTTTCGGTAATAATCCTAATTACAAAGCAGGATTTCCAACGCGAACAAAGAACATAGATAAGCTTGGTAGATTTTCATGTGCGATTCCGTTGTCGCATATATTTGGATTTTGCAAAGATATCAGAAAAGTTATATTTGGTTCTAGTCATACTGTAGTGCTTACACGAAGAACAACCGATGATTATGCTCTTTGGTGTGGTGCTGCTCCTGTTACTGGTGGTAAAGTGGAATTGACAAAATTAGCTCTATGGATGCCAATTATGACTCCGTCGTTGACTGTTGAGAAACGGTTGCTATCTTGTATTGATCATGGAGGAAAATCATTTCTGAGTTGGTCTGATATTACAACAGCTACCATAACTAGTAATGTTGTTGGTGTTTTTACTTGGCAGCTTGCGCTTACGAAAAATGTTTCCGCGCCGAGACATCTTTGTTGCGTTACAAAATGTAATAGAACGCAAAAAATAGCGGCGGTTGCAGATGATAGTTTACAATTGCGGTCTCATATGATATTTGATAAATGCAATGTCAGTGAGGTATCATTACTAGTAAGTAATCAGCAAGAACCAGCAGAGTAGCTTATTCTCGATTACGGTAGCAATCAAATAGGTAGAATGTATCATCGGTTGTGGTCTTATATGGGTCGTGATCAAAACGTAGATACTGGACTACAAATATCACAATGGGATCTTAAAGAATTCTATCCGATTTATTACTTTTCGTTGCAACATCTTGATCTATCTAAACATTCGACCGTTGATGTATAATTTCATGCTCTTGGAGGATTTAGAGCAGTTGCTGTTATTCTTAGTAATAAATCTATGACGCTCAAAGGTGGTGGTGGAAAAATGCGAGTCATTGACACACCCATTGAAAACATGTAAAGGGATAATTAGATTATTACTATCTAAATAAAATGTCGTACAATCTTGTTAATGTCACCCTGACACCTCGTCAGGTAAAAAGCTACACTCGAAAAATTCTACTACGTGTGGTACAGCGGTAACGCTAAAAACGGAATAAATGACAGGTGGATCAAATAAGTTATCGCTGACAAAAACTCAAGTTAATCATTTCAATAAAGCGTTAAAAGCTGGCACAGGAGTTAAGTGGACTTTTTCACAATCCGCGGTCAACGATATGATTAAATCCGGTGGAATATTGTCTCTTGCTGCACTGGCTCCACTAGCTATTCCTGCTCTTAAAGCACTTGGACTAGGCGCTGCTCGTGATGTTGGTAGCAATCGTATAGGTAAAATGTTTGGAAGCGGGTATCAAATAAAGGAAAGGGATTCAGACTACCGGGAAGAGGGTACACAAAGCACTATGGACGGGGTTTGGGAACTCAACAAGGCGGTTTTATAGGTCCGTTCTCGCTTGCAAAAATGTTACTGCGATAACTTATGTGGTTCCAATGTCTAAATTTGACCTCGCCGACGCAGTAAAGAAACTCCCAATAAAACATTTCAGAGGAGTATTCATGAAAGATCAGTTACCGAAACAACCACATATCCCAGTAACCGGTATAATTAATCTAGATGAACACACCGGACCTGGAACGCATTGGGTGTGTTACGTGATACATCCTCGATGTATTATTTATTTTGACTCGTATGGGTTGCCTCCGCCAAGGGAATTTGTAAATTTGTGTATCTAAGTTGTCAAACACGCCAATATGGTACTCAACGATGCCCACGCAAACATTAACAGATCCTCCGATATGCGGATGAGAGGTTCTTAACGCGTTGACAGCTATCTCAACGTCGTCGCAATTACCTCATAAAGTAGTCCACGAGTACACAATGATGAATTACTTAAGGAGAAATATGTAGTATAACATGGCAGATATTTGGGGAAGATCAGTATGACGTCGTCGTGAAGAAATTGTTAGATCGGGCAAGTAAAACGAATGATCAAGAGAGCTATCTCATCGATTGCAAACTTAGAAGAATTTAAAAAAATACGCGATCAAATAAATACACCTACGGATTTACAAAATGTTAAAATCTTCGTGGAGAATCTAAAACAAACTGCGTGATGAATACAGCTCTCATATAATTACGTTTACTGGATTACAAAAATTCGTCGTGGATAATATTGATAAGCCTGTGTCAGAATATTTTGGTAATCCACCAGTGACCACACCGAAGCTCAAAGAGATAAAAAATTATATGTTGGAACAAACGACAGTTCAAGTCAGATATGAAGAACATGTAAAACAGTTTACATCATTTCGTAAAAATATCATTGATAAATTTCTTGGAACCACGCTGGATAAAATTGACATAAAACTCCATGATATTAAAAACACCATCGATGCTTTCAAGGATGATGCAATGAGGATAATATAAATCGTTGAAAAAACAAAAATTCCTCATGAGAAAACCAACAACGTAGTATACACGTTTCAACACGGATCACTTGCGTGGACTCCTACAAACAACATATTAAATATCACTGCAACCGTCAAGGGTATTTATCGATTAAAACTAGTGACACCAACAAAGTTTAATATATTATCGTCGAGTTCATCTGGGGTCAACAATACGATATCAACGATCATCGACAAGGATACAATTGAACAGTTCACGATAGAATCCACTGATAAATATTTGGCTAGGGTTTCAGGAACATGGTATGTGGAATTCGTAGCGGAATTGAGTAAATAATTAAACCGTTAGCGGTTTCAATTGAAATCGTAAACGATTTGAAAATAAAATTACGTCAATGATGATTTCATCATCGACGATGCCTTCGGTATCTCAATATTGCTATGATCAGGTCAAATAATTTCAAACGAAACTCTAAACTCTTTCTGAGGAGTACCGAATAAAAATGAAAAATTACCGACGAATAATCACTGCCATCGATGTAACTGTGTACTCGCTCTCTGGTGTAGTTGCCGGCGCTGGTATTGCTATATCATCGATTACAATGACCGCTCCGGCTGTTATTCCGGTTTGTATAGCTGCGGTGTCAACCATCGCGGATATAGCCAACGCGAAAGCAAAAAAATATCATCGTGTTCTCAACAAAAACTGCACGATTACACTGTTAGATATACTGTGGTATCTCGCGCGTACTCTCAATTATCCAAGTTGACAGCGTCGTCGCTCGACGACACGACAATTACCGAGGATGAGTTTTCAAGAATGGTCCAGTTGTACGAGTCAACTATGCTGGAATTAGAGCGCGACAATAATAATAACAATGACAACACCGCAAGAACTACTTTAACGAATAGTGACAAATTTAACTCCGGGAAAGACAAAATTGATATCGCTTGGAACGAAAACACCAGAGTTCAGCATTGAGTTTCCACCTCCGTTGGTAGCATGAGATAGCACTTACGCAATTATGATGTTACTACAGCTGGCCTAATGTCACCGTTTAATGGTAAACCACCCAATAACAGTTTTACATTCTCGTATAAAATAAGGTCAAACCAGATGGAACCGCAGGTGAACCGGAATGGCACGCATTACATTTACCCTCTGGTGCATATGACATCGAAGATATCAATGCGGAGATCATAAATGGCATTGAAGCAATCATATGAAAAAAAAATAATAGCCATCGAGGATGAGCCGGATAAATCTCCCATTGAATTAAAAGTACACGAACCTCTACTTTCGACGACCATCGAGATAAATTCACCTGACTTCGCTGTGGATATATATAATAGCTCGAATAGAAAATTGTTAGGTTGGCCTGAGTATATCCCAGGCACCATTGACATAAAAGATCTACCACGTGAGCAACTAAAATCCGACTTTATTTCCACGAAGGAGGATTATCACGGTTATAATAAAAACTATATTGTACCAGATACTACTATTGATGGTCTTGGTGGTATTCTTAGTGGTAGTATTCATCCTGGTGGTATTTCTAAATTAACATATGTGCTACCATTAGATGGGGTTTTTAATCGTTTAAGAGCACAGATGGAAGCCCAATCTGCTGGGCATTTTGAATTAAAAGAACCAACTATTGCTGTAGAGTTCACAAAATGAATAACGTTTTCGAAAGATTTAGAGGCTATATGGTAACAGCTATCAGTACAATCCCACCTAACCGAGATAGCGTCACCAAATTCATGGAGGTTTGTAACCGAATTATCGCCGACATGAATGAATTTAATTTGCGAACGATTCAACTTATTTTCGCTAATGATCATCCTGCAACGAGAACAGATTTTGCAGCGAAGTATAATATCCGCGTTGAAAATATTCCTACGTTTAAGCTTCCATGATATAACGTACCATGGATGCGCCAAACACTTAGTGACACCATCGATGAATTCTTCCCACGGATCCACGAAGCGTGGTTAAATAGTCTCCCTACGGTTCATTTTCAATTACCAGAACCGAAACTGTCTGATTTCTTCACTGATGAATTACCTGATCAAGTTCCCAAATTTAATTACAATTTTGACATTAGTTTTCTCCGAGACAGTAAGGTCAATCAAATGTTCTCGTATGATGTTTATGATGAGACAGAAACTGATACACTTAACCGCTATGAGTATAACGAGTACGGCAATATAATATGACGATTTGCTCTAGGTGCTCAAGGCGTTTTTATTATCACGGCGAAAAGTTTGCTTGGGATCTTTAACGCGATGAAACAATTATTTCAAACAAAGCTAAACCAGCTTCGAGATTATCTGCAACGATCTATGTTAGTCGATTTAACAACGTCACGTACGGCGATCAAACAACAACAACAACAACTAAATCAAATTATCTCCGATATGAACTATCTCAACGATAGATTACTCTCGTTGGTCTACGAAGATAGATCTCCCACCAAGGAAAAGTTCAAGCTGGTATTTTCACGCACTAATACAAATTTAGTCTACATGAAATTCCCAGGGTGGGATGTACCATCGATGAGGAAATAACTACGAGATCTAATCAATGAATTTTCCCCACAAATTCATGCGTTATGGTTCAAAATAAACCCACACACGGAAATTCTACGGTCGATTAATTCAGTGAAATTCGGGGGTTTTCACCGATGGTTTTTTGTTGTTGATTTTTGTTGGTTTTTTGTCTATTTTGGTTGTTTTGGTGATTTTTTTACCACATATTGATGAAAATTTCGATGAAATGTTGATTTTCACTTAGATAAATCCGTGGGGTTTGCCCTCAACAAGCGATTAAAATCAGTCAAAAAACGACCAAAATCAGACACAAAATGGCCTAAATCAGTCAATAAATGACAAAAACGACCAAAAATCAATAAAAAAAATATTTTACTATGAATTTTACAACTACCTGGTAGTAAAACCACATTCATTGATAAGAGCCAGTATAGCATTTCACCGCTATTGTTGACTAAAACCGCCTTGTTCTAGTTGAACGCACATACCTGTATTGTAATACAATACCGTCCAACGAGCATTGATACATGTTTGTAGTAAGAATTTTACACACAGTTTATACAACAGAGGCTCTTCAAGGGCATTTACATTATGTTGGATTAACGCTCGTATATCCCTAATCTTTGATTTGACCATCTTTTTAGTTTCATACTCCCGGCCCAGTTCTCTTCTTATCCGTTCCACGATAGTATATAACGGGACAAACACAATAACATCATCACAACAAACAAGGGAATCACGGATAAAATTCTGGATTCTTTTTATGAATGCGTATTTTTTGGCAACGTGTAATTGTTATTCATAGTAGCGAATTTGATATCCTGATAATCTGACATAATTTGATTACAATTTAAACGATTTGATAATTGTATTTTTCGAGAATTCAACTCTGAAATTTCGGTTATGATTTTATTGATATTTTCAGAGTTCATATTATATATAATTATATATATTTCTAATACAAAAAAAAACACAAAAAGTTGGGGGTCAATTCTGACCCGTTTTGTAGACAGCACAATGCCATTACCCCGTTTTGTTTGGGAGGTTTTTAGGCACTACAAGTAATACTTAATTAAGGACAGCAGAATGCCATTACCCCGTTTTGTTAGGGAGGTTTCTAGGCACTACAAGTATACTTAATTAAGGACAGTACAATGCCGCTACCCCGTTTTGTTAGGGAGGTTTCTATGCACTACGAGTATACTTAATTAAGGACAGTACAATGGTTCATTTATATCCAATACTATTATTTGTCTAATTAGTTAATTGCTTGAAGTATTACTTTGAATCTATCAATGTAGTCTTGGGGCGTTCTTATGATCTTGTCAGAGTCATTGATGGAGTTTTTAACCCTCTTGTTATCATAATAACGCTTCATCTCTCTGTATCTCTTACCACCACAACCGAGACACAACTGTGATATTCCTCTAATCCCTACCACACACCGTAGGCAGTGTCAGGGACCAAGGCTCCCTCGACGAAAGCTTTGCATATGATACCCACATAATTCCTTTCTGCATGATTTGTTACACGGGGTTACTGATCCTATCATAAGCCATTTGCAGCGATTCATTTTATATAATTTTCTTATTTAAATACTTGTTTAAATTATAGAATGAAGGAGTTTGAGAGTATATAAAAAATTACGCCCTGGAAAAATGCTAAATTCAATCTCGATAGAGTCTCTGATAAACCAAAGAGTCTAATAAATAGATGATAGAACCATGTTGGGTAAAATGGTGATTGTTTTGAGGAATTCAAACACGATGGAGCATCTCACTGTTGGTCGACATTTCGAATTCATGGTAGTGTTGATGCTACCATGAATGACAAAAAAGCAGCAGTGATAATTTCACATCTTAGGCGAAAAAAGTATTTTTTAGAGTGAAATTTATTATCCGCGGCGAAACAGGGAATTGGATTATCAGAGATAAAGTCGAACCAATCTTGAAGGATACTCACTGTGAGACAAGATTCCAAACCAGGAATTCTGACTGGAATTGACAAACCATACAACCAGAGATCTTATCATGTAACAGCAGTTGTTTACGGAATATATCCGTTAAATGATAAACCGAGTATTGAAAAACTAAAACCCATGAAACTGTCACTGTTGACTTAGTCAAGAATGAATTGTGTAGCAGAACGAATAATAGAACATTTCACAAATGCGTTAGGTGGAAAAAAATTGACTGGTCTAAGACGCAAACAAATAAACGAATGGGGACTAACAGTGAAGGAGTGCAGGGCAACAATTCAAAACGTGGCAGCGTTAGAACGAATACTAAAATTCCCAATATCGGTAATGACGATAACAGGAGAAGTACTGCACGAATCGAAATATAAATTGAGAGGAGCTCCAATCAAAATTGTTGATCATAACGAACACGCTTGGACATCTGCTGTAACAATATTTCCACGAGATAGAACAATAAAATATATACCCACGACGTTCGCCCCAGAATTCTCCCCAGAGGAGACATTATTTGATTTGATTTACCAGCTAAGTAAACACGATTCTGTGTCAGTGTGGTTACTTCACAGTTTTGAAAACTCCGAGGGCAAATTTGATCAATTTGTAAGACCAAACGGCGAATTATACCGTACTCAAGCCCTGCACAATGAAATGAAAAAACAAGCTACTAGTTTTTCAACAAAACACGACGAACAATTATTAACAAACCCTTTTACAATTCCGTCAGTTGCAGCTCATTTTGCGAGAAAGAGAAATCATTGGAAACCAACAAAAGCTGAATTTCTCACAGACATCAAATCAAGCTGCGTGGAATATAACCAAGGCGGATTATAGAATACAAAATACGACCGCGAACATATTATTTCAGTTGATATGGTTGCGTGTTATCCCGGGAGTTTTCTCGGGTACGGAGAATGCACTAAGTACTTTAAACGATTTGGATATCCCACACATGAGATGACCCGTGTTGCGATTAATGGACCACTGCCCGATTTTTTTATTTAACTGGATTTGCTCGTGTGGTATCATTTGAACTGGCTACAGGACTTCATCCGTGTTGTTATGTTTGGATTGGTAGACACATATCTGAAAAACACTGGATGCCAAAAGTGCTATTACGGTATATGATTGATTTTAGCATGCTGATATCGTTTATTGTCAGTGAAGCGATTATATCATATCGAGCGCAAACTGAAGTCTGGTTACCACTTCGAAAATAGAAAACAATTTCACGATCTCAACGGAGAATATATCATGAAATGATCCAAACAGATATTTGAAGTCAGAAATAATCACGCAGAGGAACTCGGTAGAAGAATAATCGGTAAATTCTATCAGGGTGGAAAATACAATACAAGATATTCTTCACGGTTGATTATAGATAGCGTTGAATACGATTTTATAATCGCGGATGTAACATCTAAAGGCATATATGTCAATCGCAAAGACGCTTTTTTGTCTGATGGAACCAAATTGGGTACAATTGTTACTTACAACTATGGATACAGTCTTCAGTATGCACATTTGAGGGCGTCTATGCTGGCTTATGTTTCTATTAATATATTTTCGATGATAAATAGATTTCCTGACACCGCAGTTAGAGTAGCCAATGATTCATTGTACATAGACATGAAACACAGCGAAGCAGTGGTCTAATTCATTAATTGTGACGGGAGCTGGGGGTCATGGAGAATTAAGAAAGAAATGCTGCGTGATTATTCCAAGTCAGCAGATGTTACGATGGAAAACAATTACTTGAAAAATAATCAGATATCAGACCTATCTAATGCACCGCAGATATCTGATTCAATATGCAGATATAAAACAGTTTATTTAAACGGCTGTGGTGGGTCAGGAAAGACGACTCGTGCGATTGAATTATTTCGTAGAAACGCATCAAACATGATTGTGCTAACACCGACTCACAGACTCGCATGAGAGATGAAACAGCGATGAATTCATGTCTGTACTTATCACAGTTTTTTTCGATGGAAAGGCGACGAATGGACTCCTGATCGAATGGGTGAGAAATGTATTCCTGAAGTCATAATTTGGGATGAGATATGCACGCTGTCGTTAGATGTATTACAAAGATTTATTGATTGGTTATTGCTATCGAATACAGCGGTGATAATGTGCGGCTATCATGGTCAACCACCACCATTTGTTGGTGTAACCCCGCATGAATGGCTAAATAATTGTGTAGACTATTATGATGAAATTAATACCGATCATAGAGCACATGATGAACAATTACGCGAGTTCAAAAAACTAATCAGATTACAACCTGATAGAATCCAATGTAAAATAGCCCGTTAAATAATTTCGGACACTTGATTAAATGATTTTGGGAAACGTGGAGACCAAACGATTTAATAGTAGCGAGTAGAAAAATAGTCAGAGACACACTTCAGATGAAGTTATTTGAATTGCATAAAGAAAAATTTGCAACACTTCCAACACCGCTGTGTTATAGGCCTTCGGATACACGGTAACAAAATATCGAAGTTGATATTCCTGGGCAGCGTGAAAAGCAGAATTTAGTGTTAAATGATATTGTGCTAGTTGATGTTAGCGTCCTCGAAGATGCATTGCGCGCTGATAAATCCCCATGGACGCTAGGATACGCAGCAACAATACACTCTTCACAGCAATTGACTATATCAGATACAATTATTTGGATCGTAGATAATCACATCGAGTGGTTGAATTTAGTTTATCTTGCAGTGTCCAGAGTACGAAGAATAAATCAGCTTCGAAGAGTTGTTCTAGACGCTAATGACACTACAATAAGTGATATTGTCAGCATTGACATAATCAGAAAAAATCTATCTGGTTATAAACAACAGGATAAAGAAAATAACAGAGAATTTGACATTGATGCTAAATTAATAACCACGTTGAAACAACAACAAAATAATCACTGCGCGATTTGCAATTGTATAATGAGTTGGTGTTGGTCGGATAAAGATCCTCGCCAATTTACCGTAGACAAAAAAAATAGCAGTATTGGTCATACCAACGATAACGTGATGCTGACTTGTCTTGAGTGTAACAGATGAAGAGGCGCTAGTTAAGACCACGCGGTTATAATTGAGTACCCTCGGGTATCACTTGTACTTGTTCACGAGTAAACCCACGCTGAGGAGCAGTTGAATCCAGTCTATAGATTGCTGGTCTACCCGAAGATCGTGTTATGCCGGATATTTTATGCGCGGTGACACTCCAAATAGGATCAGTAGCTCTTTTTTTGCCACCTTCATGCTGCTCTCCTGGTTCGTATAAATACCTAACAGTGACATTAACTAGTATTGGTTGTTTTGAAAAGTCTTTTTGCGGTTTTACAGGTATTTACTTTTTCTTAATCGCGTAGTTATGTTTCATATTAATTGTTCGAGTAATCTCATTATTAAGTGCAGTAATCACAGCTGATAATCGCTTAACCCATTCACGAGATCGTTTATCCTGAATAAAGTCCTTAGCGTATTGATATCCAAATAACCGCTCAGCAAGTGTCCGAATAAATCGTTCAACAATTGCCTGATCGCGATGTAGTGCAGTATGCCCTCGTCTGATGGTGACATTATGATTCTTCATTGTTGATAGAACCGCACCCTGAAATTCCTTGCCAGGATCAACTTGTAATAGATTTGGCCAGCGCAGAGGACCCCTTCGATAAATCCTTTAAAATGCAGAAGCCACTTCAGTTGATGATTTTGTCTTTAACGGCTCTGCTTGTTTGTATCGACTCGCAACATCAACTATGGTTAGCGCGTATTTGTAGAAACCATCATGCGGCAGAAATAATATATCAGCCTGATGAACTTCATTAGGGACGGTCACATCAAAATGCGAGTAGTTAATTTGTTTAGGCGGCAGTAGATACATTTGCCATATTGGTTGTTTGGATAACCAATTAGCTGCTGTAGTATATTTCACTGCTGCGGCGCTAGCGATTTTACCGATTGCTGCTTTACCCCTCCAGTATCCTCTTGGGGAATAATAAATAGATTCCATGTTGTTATTAATTACCAGCACCCACCATTAATTTACCTTTCATCGCCGATTTTATTAAACTTGAAGCCAATTTTTCTTTGAAGGATTTATCAGTGATATAATTCAACGCATGAATTAATATCACATCTGCGAGATGACGTTGTTGTAAATCACCACTCCGGTAAGCTATATCATGTACCCGACACGCTTCATCATTTGCATTTATTGGGTTTTGCACCCGGGTTAGGATTATTTTGACTATGAAGTCTGATATCTAATCGTGTTCCTGGCCCACAATAACTCTATAGTGGAAGGTGTTTTTCACCTAGATACTTTGTCCATGGCGTTCCTAGGAGTTTAGCTAGCTTGGCGGCGATATCACTACCGTTTTTTTTTTTACAAATCGATATTTTTTTATCCCACATACCTCGCACTTACCAGCAACCGCTTCTCGGTTATTTTTTGTGGTAACATTTGTCAGGTCAATAGTTGGTGTACGCTTCTTACATTTCACACAATATAGATCCATTATACTATTATATTATATCTAATGGAGGTAATTGATTTCCCATCGCTAAAGAAAAAGCAACAAGTAAAACATCATCCAATGTTACCAAACTATATTAGAATGATCATCATCGGACCCTCAGGAAGTGGTAAAACGCAGTTGGTGCTCACGATGATAATGAAATATATGACATGGGACAAATTATATTTAGTTGCCCCGAGCGTAGACGATCAACATTGTTATCAGGTGTTAAAAGATGCGAACGAAAACGCTTCAGAAATTGCCGGAGAAGATGTTATTGAGTTTATCACAGATATTAACGAAGCGCCGTCCATGGAAGACCTGGATGGAAGCGTTAACAATCTTGTTGTGTACGATGATGAAATGTTGAAAAGAGAAGAAAACACTGCCAAAATATTTTCCCGAGGGCGCCATAAAAACACAGACGTGATATATGTCACCCAAAAATACGCACAAATTCCAAGTGTAATCAGAGAAAATTGTAATTTAGTATATGTATTTAACAGAACTAGAAAATACACACTACAAAATATTTATCAATATTGTTATGACGGTTATATGGATTATAACCAATTTCGATATTTCTTTAGTGGTGCCAAAGCCACCCCACATGGATTTGTAACGATAAATATACACGATCCTCGGACACGATATCGTATTGGATTAGATCGTATTTATGGTTAATTTGGTTAACCCTGTAGCAGCAGAGGGGGTGGGACAACGACTTGGCGTCTATTTAGAGGAAGCGTTAGCTAGCCAAATGGACGCTTCTATTAAGCATTTACGAGGAATCCTTAGTTTACCGAATCGACGCCTATAAAAGTTGGTCTGTTCGCCCCCTCTGCTGTTTGACAAATGGACGCTTCTATAAAGCAATTTCGAGGAAGCCTTGGTTTGCCGAATCGACGCCGGTAAAAAGTTGGTCTGTTCGCCCCCTCTGTTGCTTACCTGCAAATCCTACTACAAACAATTTGCAGGTTTTGAAGTACATATCATTTGGCACATTGTTCAATTTCCTGTCCAAGTGGAAGTAGTTGTTGAACTGATCCAACCATTTAACTTTGCTAATTGAGTCTGTCTGTAAATCTTTTAAGATGAGTTAGACCTTTCCTGTACTATCATAAGAATATACTTTCGTCAGCAGGCCTTCATGTCATACGACATTAAATGTTTTGACTGCATCAAGAATAACTTGGGTCTTGTTTGTGTTTATGCCTCATTGGATGCTTCGGATACTATTTCTTTAATATTTCCTCTGGCGGTAATAGAGTTTTATTATCCATGCAGACGATACGTGCCTGTATGTAATGGGATTACATTTGCTTTGTAAGCAGGCTATAAAAGGGGCGTTCATCTGCTATCAAGGGTTAGATGTACACATCGTCTCTAGCCATTTTAGACAGCCTTGGGAACTCGTGTATTAGCTCTCATTTTCTCATTCTAAGGCTAAAATTAAGAGAGCAATTATTCATGAACTAGGGCAGGCATCTTATATCATTTGATTCCGAGGGCTTATGCTTTTGTTTTCTTATTGAATTCCTTTCCATTGTTAACAGCCGATTTAGCCGTCTCCAGGACGCTTTCCATACGAAGCACATCTCGTGTTTTGTAATTGTATGTTACTGCCTTAACTATTTGATTTAGGTCACGATGTTGAATGATAGTGGCAATGTGTATGTCTAGATCACTGTTGATCCATGTGGGTATGTTTGGACTACTTCCTTGACCTTTTTTATTTACCAGTTGTTTTGCGTTTACTCCAAATCTGAACAGTCAGATTTGTTGAGTGGGTAGTGTGGTGCAACTATTGCCATTGCAATTAGTTTAGATGTCCTCTGTCTGGGGCATTGATATTCGGTCGTGATAGTAAAAGGTAGGTTTGGCAGCGTAACTTACTGTAGAAGCGAGATTTCATTTGGTTGCTTCCTGCGCATGCAACTATTTAGGTAATCTACATTTCTGACATGTGTGTTCCGCTGTAATTGATAAAATTCCATCGTAGCTATACCATGAACATGAAGTTTGATAAAGAATGGTTTACCAATATATGGCATGTTTACTGAAATCAGATATATCAAATAATATACCGTTTAAGTGTATATTGCTAGAATTGTCCAGTTTCCTTTTTGGAAATGGCTTGAATGCATAGTCAATTATTATGTCAACATTTTGGATAGCTCGCAATAGCCTCGGGGGAAAATTGTTCTCCGTCATGTGCACATTTAGGAAAGTAATTATGTTGGGGAACAATTCTACAAGTACATCGTTTCAAGATTAAAGAGCCGGAGTTCCTGAATAACGGGCTATCAAGTTTTGCAGTTCGGTAGTCGATGATGTTTCTCACATTCTGGCAGTGTACTATTCCCAGAGCCCTAGATTGCTCAACGTATAATTTGGTAATTGTAATGTTATCCTGTGTTGGACCTCAATTGCGGGAATGGGACGTATGTAGAAATGTGTTGCATTACTGACCGATTTAAAATTATATCGGGTACCGGATTTTCATTGCGAATCAGAAAACCTTTCTGGTGACGGGACACACACACGCAAACGAACATATATATAATATATATATATATATATATATATATATATATATATATATATATATATATATATATATATATATATATATATATATATATATATATATATATATTGTAAATGTTTGACTGCATTCGATAAATGTTGGTCGTTGGATTAATTTGGCTTCAAAGGACGCCCTTATTCTGTGAAAGAGGTACATGAAAGATTAGGTGTCTGATGCTATGGCATGTTTCGATTGTTATTGTGGTGACGTACTTCCGTTTCATGTTGAAATAAGGCACTGGATATTCCATTTGCTGTCTTGAATCTGAGGTTTGAAAACAAAGGGTTTCACCTGGTATTTTTAACTATTGGTTTTGTTAGTTATGTGTTAGACATTTGTATTTATCTTCCTGCCGTGGAATAATACATTACATATTCTTGTTTATTTCTTAATCGTTGTTTGGACCTTGGAGATCTGCAACGTGGATATGGAAAGTATGTCTCACAGTGATCTAGCAGCGAGGCTGTTTCGGCAGCGGTTTCAGTCCGGGATTACTAGTGAGGTGCTTGTCAACTTTGTTAACCAAATTTGACTGCTTTTATGGACTCTGGTTATGTCAATAAAACATGTGTGGGATATTGGTGCCCCTTATTGCATGGGTGGACTTGCTGCTTTGTGCGTAACAAGTGTATTGTGTTCAACTGTAGTTTGAAGTTGCGAATCGTGCTGGAAAGCTCTCTATTCGTCTCTACATTATATGCATCTGCTTTGAAGACTGCTAGTCATTTGTCTTGAACATCGGATAAAATGTATCTCACAAACTTTATTGATTGCGATTGGCTTCCACTGAAATCGGTATGTTACCTGCGTAATATTCCTAAAGGTTTGCGAAGTGGCACAAGAGCTCAGGGTGGAAGTCGCGGATAGTTTGTTAGAGCTATGGGTGTGAACAGACTTCACGAACTTTCTGTCCCGTAGATAATGTAAAGAAGATAATGAAAGAGAACTATATTCTACACATAATATGTTTTCCTGACTGCATATGCCGAGTTGATGAAAACGACAGGATAACAAGTGGAATTATAAGGACTAAATGATCATGGTTGGGTATTTATAGAAATGTACATTGTTTTTATTCATTCACAAAGTGATCAGGTAAGACGTATCATTTCGATAAATACCCAAAAAAGGTACTTTAATCCAATAACAAACATTGATAGATGAAAAGCCGATTTTTAAGTAGAAGTCTCTGCTTTCAGTTTTATTCCCTCCCCAATCTTAGCTTCAATGTCATTAATTAGAAACAAATACAACTATTAACTTTATAAACCATTCATTCCAATACAACTAGACATGTTACCAATTCCATCCAACGACCTTAAAACACAAGCAATCAAACACACAAATTTCCTCCGAACTTAGATTGTGCTTTACAAAGACAGATTTCTAACTTTTTTTCCTATGTTGTGATGGTTAACATGAACAGATAAATTTGGAAAATTACACTTAAAGCCAATGTATTAGCAAAGAAATGTAGTGGCAAAGCTGAATAATTTGTTGTAATAACCGTCGTAAACAAAGTTCTAAGAAATAAATGTAATGTTTGCAGATTCACACAAAACTGCGTTGAGGATATATTTGTATAAACAAATTATAATGCAATGCGATTATTGTACAATTTGTCATTATATTATATACTCATGACCTATTTTCTCAAACTACGAGCAATACAACTTCTCACCACGCTAAAAAAATTCTCGTACATTTGTAGAAGTTGTATAAAGGAATCTTAACAAGAATTGCTATAGTAAATAATATCAGCATTACTGACAAATATACAAAATACAGATTTAAAAGGAACATATGCAGATATTATACCATTTTTTTTCGGTAATATTGCAAACACACACCTTAAATAAACATGAAGTGGGATGGATGTGTGATATCAAATAATACACTCCATGTTCGGCATACTACGATAGCATAAAATATAATCAAAAATTATCTATTACGAATATGCAGGTGAAATCATTTTGTTACAGTCTAAAGAATATCTGTTGCACTTAAAACTAACTTCCTTCGACTTTACTGCAATTATAAAATGATATAATTTTGTCTTGTTTTCGGTTGCTCCGTTCGTCTGTAAACCGATATGTAGATGCAGAATCCACGTTCACATACCGTGATATCAACCATTATATATATATATATATATATATATATATATATATATATATATATATATATATATATATATATATGTCCATAAATGAAAAAGTGTATGGATTCAAATTGTTTTATTATACTTTGATGACGTTTATAAATTTTGCTATTATCCCAAGTAGATGTCCTGATTATATTTTTCAAGCCGTATAAGGAATTTTTTCAGTTTGTTGAACATTTGGTTCTTCCTTATCCCTAGGCATTTTAAGCAATAAAAGTAATATTAGCAGGATTATGTAATTCAGTGGAAAAGGAAAGTTACTGTTCAAGAAGCAGATGACCTATTGGACATGTAATGTTAGCATTGGTTGTAATACAATGAAACACGTTCTTTTCCTGACTTCCTTAAACGTTTCCTTCTCCTTTTCGATATTAACAAAATACAAACTTAATGGAAACTGAAAGAAATGATTGAAAGCATTATAGCTACAAATTAGATTGTTTATATCAAACGAATTATTCAAAAAACATCCAAGACGTTCGCAGCTGGAAAGTATCGGTCGGCAAAAAGGTAGCATTCACTACCCACGTGACTCGGAGTAAAAGAGCATTCTAATGCCGGACGAGTATACGAAAAGTCCAGGTACTTTTGAAGACGTTTTGAACTAATTTTAAATTGAACTGTAACTGTAACTGGTTTAGCTTGTTTGTTTTTCCTACCAAATATTCAGAATATTGAAAAATGGTTATTTTAATTTAGATTTTAAGCACTTGATCTGTGGAAATTTTAGAATGCCTTATGTTCATAATTGTCAATGTTTCTGAAGAACATTTGCAAAAGAAATGACATAAGCATTAGTTGTTTTTGTTGTAGATTTTAACTCCATTTTTCAGCACACAATAATCTATACATGGCGGCCAGTATTATTGGTGGAGGAAGAACTCCGGAAAGTCCTCGGAAAGAACCACCGACCCACGAGAAGATACTGGCAAGCTTTCTCACATACCTACATCAGCTGAATCTTAGACTCGAACCCACGTAGACAGTGGTGAGATTGCAGAGATCCGTAACGGAGAGCGCGTTAGACCACTCGGCCACTCGGTGCTCCAGAACATTATTTCAAGTGTATGAATCTTATGGTAGAGAACAACTTTGTATCTCATTAAATTTGTTCTTAGACAGAACGTATTAAATCTAAGTAACTTTAGCAAACCTAATAATGCAACTATTGTCACTAAGCCAAAACATCTAGGTTATTGTGAAGCAGAAATTATAACAAAATTTGTATATTTTAAATTTGTCTCACTGTGATCAGTTTTTGTCAATGGTGAATAGTGCCCTCCAAGATGAATCTAATTAGTTGACTACACAGATAAAGGTCAGAGAGACTATTACAAATGCAAGCAAATAACTTTGCTGTCTCTTTCAACTACTCGCTTTGAATGTCTTGCCGATGTTTTGGAGGCGAAATATGTAAAGTTTGAAATTTTCAATCAGCTAGCTGGTAAGTGTATTTTAAAATTAGAAAGTGTAAAACGTGCCGTTCCTTTTACTTTTGTCATTTCTTTCTCTACTGTTTTAATTACATTTTTATTTGTTAATTAATGAAACACCTGCTAAAGTATTGCCTTGTCTCTTGGACATGTGAGCGATAGAGTTATTTGCCTTTTCAAGCAATTATGTGTTTTAGTTCAATCCGCATTCCGCCTTAATAAATGATCCCATTGTTTCCCAGGAACTTTATTTTCAGTCCGGAATATTACCATATATATTTCATTACTTTTTATTCACCACGAAATCGAAAATGTGAAGTCTCAATAATTATCCCGAAATCAAGAATAATTTGCAGGATACTGGTAGGATCATAATCAACTGCAATCCGTTCATTTTGTTTCTGTTCTTTTACTTTAATTTGACTTTATTCTTTTTCATTATTGTTTCATTTTATATCAATCTAGGAGGTAACGAATTGTATATAACCCTACAAGAACCCTGTCGCGAAAATCGAAAGTGGAAATAATTTCCACGAAAGTGACCGACCTACAAAAACGTTCATTTAAATAGCCTTTAAAAGCTGTGAAAGGTAACCAATCTGCATGACAGTGCAGTAGTATTTTAAACGTAAACACACAGCATTACGGTAATCATGTACGATTGTTCAACAACAAAACGGAAGAGAGAGAGAGAGGCCCAAATAAGGTCCTCTTAATAACATTTTTCTACTAAAATGAAACTTATTTTGACTCCAGGCATTGCTCTGATGAGAAGAATATGTCTGTCATTATCTTCAAGAGTATTGGCGAGAAAATCGAAAATACATTACAAGAACAAAGATTTCCATGTAAGTAACCTACACAAATTATAAACGAAGCACTTTAATTTTGACTGATTGATAAAGTGTGAATTGGTGCAACGCATTATACAGTAGTAGTAATAAAGAAAATCAAATACTTCACTGTAATCACATACGATTATAAAATGAAATAGTAGAGAAAGATAGGTTAAACTGGTCCTCGCAAAGACATAATCTACAGGGAACATTTGAAATCCAGGCCTTGTCCACATGTGATCATGTTGCATTGTTTTATAGTAGACTGAGTGTTAAAGATATTAATCAAAATGGGAGTTATCCTCACCCATTTGTGATTCATAATAGTGATTATTTCATTAGGTGATCAAGAAATATATATTTACCTATTGTAATAGAATGCAATTGTACTCATTGCACCTCAGTCTGTGTTAATCGTAATCTTAAATGATATACGACCGTCTCAGTCGACTATGGTACACCATGAGAGTGAAACCACTACTGGATTTAAAACTTTAGTCAAGAATCCAAGTCAATATTTAAAGCCCATGGCTGACCAAGTCGTTTCAAAATGGAATGGATGTAGATCGAATAGGAATGGTCTATCATGGATATAAGAGAGATGGTTAAAATAATCGTACTGGTTTTTGTTTGGCCACATCTAATAACCCATCATGAATTAGTTTCAAGAGGTTTTTTAATGAGTTGCCTAGAAGTCTATTATATTTACAGATTGGTTGCACTTAGCTGATATCAACCCACTTTTGCACTTCAAAATCAAGAGTCGAGGTGCAGTATGCCTGTACGATAATCACAGTATTTCAAATTATCAAATAAAAAGGGTGCTGCAACTAATAAATGCCATCATAAATAAAGTAATGAGTTTTTGCTTTATCTATAAACGCTTGCGTGTTAGCATATACTTAGTTGTTTAAAGTTTCCACGTACAAAGAGTTGCTGTACCCAGTGGAAATAACAACGTATGTACACCATCTCTGTGTTTTGTCCGCACTGGTTTACTACACATTCTCGCACTTAATGCATTTTAATTTATTGGACTCCTCCTGTAATGTTCCTTAACATTATTTTTAATATTTAAAAACTTATACTTTTATATCACAGCTTAACGCTCTGAACTTTGCAACATTCAAAGTGTAGATAATTAACCACAATATCGTTTAAAGACAGTAGGCATCCACAACGTATATTTCGTAAAGTGTCGAACAAGGAAGAGAATTGTCTCAATGTAAACTGAGTACATGCCGATTAAATCTGATGTACAACATAATATAGATTGGAAATAAATGATACACATAATAAAACTGACTACACATATATACATGTAAAAAGCGTAATTTTGTATCAACACATACGTTTTACTTACCTTACTTTGGATAGTTTGTTGCTCTATTTTTGACTGATAACTTCCTTGTCCTGTTAGTTGTATCATGTGTTAATGTGTCACTTGCAGCTGAGAGTTACACTATACTATGTTCGCAGTCCTAATCAACCAAATGCTTATTTATAGGCTAGCTACAGGGGCTTGTTTCAAATCTCACTATCACACGAGTTCGACACGACCTTGATGTTTGAGAAGAAAAAAAAATAATCTGACGGAACAGAATCATACAGTGACAAAATTACATCAGAGCACTACTATGACCCGTTTTGACATAGGACTTTGTCTATCATACTATATATATATATATATATATATATATATATATATATATATATATATATATATATATATATATATATATATATATATATTCTTTTTCTTTCTCAAAATGAATCTCGCGTATTATATTCATTACTTTATATTATATTTTAGAGTTTGTATCAAGCCCTATAAGAATTGATATATGATATACAAAGACAGTCAGCTAGGTGACGGACTGAGGGACATACGATGTAAGTACAAGTAGGTTGTCTTGATTAGGTAATATCTCCAACCGTGGTATTCGCCGGTAAACTGGTAACGGCAATGGTTATAGTTTGACTTGCATGACAACAGGTGTATTCTAAAATGACCTGCTCATGGGGGACGGCTGTGAGGATTGGGGATGTCTTAGATCATATGCGGTTGATTTGGATTTAACGCCATTACTTGGCACAGGATATGGTTTACATAGTAGCCCGTACAACTAGTGGAAGAAATACCCTGGAAAACTAAGGTCCCGAACCAATGACCCAAGAAAAGGTACTAACTACTTTCTTTCGTACCCGCATTGGCGAACCAAATACTTGAACCCACGCGGACACATGCGGGATGACAGCGATCTGTATAGGCAAGCACTTTAAATTACTCGGCCAACCAGGGCCCGACATTTCGTTTGCAAGAATGGGTTTATGTGCATAAATGGTGAGCAAGCGAGTTAGCTAGTTAATAAGCCATCACATATTCTCTCCGATGTTTCTGTTTAATTATGAAAATAATGTGGAATGGCGGAAAGAAAAAGAAGAAATACCGATTATGATCGTGAGAAAAATGCTATTGAAATGGAAAGAATTTGACTCTTAGGATAAGCACATGGATGTTATGAGAACTATTAGATCAGTATCCTCTTTTATTGAAAAAAAAGTAGATAAATACTGTAGTTAGTCACTGCGAAGGTCGATGAAAATATGAAATGGTAAAAAAGTAATATATTCTATTGTTACAAAGTGTACCTATTGGCAAAACTCGTGATGTCTGTACTTCATTATCGATATAACCGTTGCTTTTCATTATAAATAAGTTTTAGGAACTCTAAAAATGAATCTGACAAACCAATGTGAAATTTACAAGGAAAAATGAAGCATTTCATAGGCGCTGTTTAGCTGGCAAGGTTGATGAATTTTGATGAATTTTATTTGGACCTTATTTGGCTCAAATTAATAGAGGAGATCAAAAATTGGATACATAGTGTTATCAAAACCTATCTTGATGAGCAAAAGGTTCAAACGTTTGCATAATAATATCCTCGTCCAACACTTATGCGTAACTATTCATTAAAATCATTAAGTACATCGTAAATCTTTGATCATCAACTGAGGAAGCTACTAAATATAATGTATCCCATTACTTTATTAAATGAAGTAATAATTTCTTACCAGACCCAGATGTACCAAGTAAAATTGCTCTGATATAATTCGGTAGCGCTGGATGATGTTAGACGGGTCCTTGGTTTAGAATCACTGTGAAATCAATGACAGCCATGTTGTACAAAAAATATAATAAATAATATGGATTTATATTTTGTTTGAGGCGAAGCATCCATCCCCACAATTAGATTAACGACAATAATGACGAAAAAAGCGTGCATTTACATGAAGGTGTGCTAAATGTTATACAAAAATATGAATTTGTCTCTCTTTCAGAAATAAATAGGTGGAGATATCTTTACTTCGTTAGGAGAATTATCAGGTGCTCCATGAGTTAAATATCCAGTCAAATAACATCTTCCTGGATATACTTATTTCAATCCTGGGATCTTACCTGATATTCGACTTGATGAACGAGATCAACTAAGACCTGGAGACTATCCAATAAATACAAGTGATCAAGCATGTCACGTTCATGATGTAGCGTACAGTAATAAAGATTAGTTAAATTCCATAAGATAAATCTCTCAGAGAATCATTAGCTAATCGGTTGGTAAGATCCGCGATGAAAGGTAAACTAGTATTAGGGTACGCTAATTAATCAACCGATTAGTATTATAATGTAATCGACTTAGTATCGCCCCAGAGTATATTGGAAGCGTAGAGTAGAGATTAGTAAACTCGCTGATGCAGCAAATTTTACACGTTCTGTTGCTGAAAATTGGTTAGCCCGACAGGCAATATGGCAAATTTATATACCACCACCTAAACAATACAATATCCATAGTTTTATGTCAGTACTCCTAATGAAGTTCATAAGCGAATATTCTGTTTTTATCTCATGATACCACTAAAATTGGTAGAGTATAATACACATCTAAATACGCATTAACTGTTCTTAACGGTGAAAGTAGATATAAAGAAACAGAGCCGTTATCAACTAAAACAGCTTTTGAAGTTTCGTCTGCTTTTGAACGTATTTATCAACGAGGACACTTGCGATGGCCGCATTTGTTGCATATTGATCTGGCAAAGAATTCAGTTGTGCAGTATCATCTCTGATGAAAACTCATAGCGTTAAAATCAAACGAGGATATACTGCAATTCATTGCAATCAGGCAATTCTATTACGATTTAATAAAACAGTTACTGAGGTCTTATTTGGATATCAATATGCAATGAAATAGGCATGAACAAAGTACAAAAAGATATGAAATCCATCAATTGGTTACAAGACTATCAAGTGTGATATATGCACTAAATAATGACATTACTCTTACAATTTCTATGAAACAAATTAATGCAATCACAAAAAAACATTATATACAAATACAACATGATTTTTCAAAACAGTCAGTATTAGATAATGTTACCGTAAGATAATTTATATGAACCTGGTGAACTTTAAGAGCCACTGAACCTGCTTGGAGTGTAACAACATATACAGATTATATTCAGCTTCTCCGCAACGTCGATTTGTACGTCAACAATTTACAAGTAATTCCGGAACAAACAAAATTACCACCATATTCATGTTTGTGAACTAACGCCTCGACTTCGATTACACTCCAGACAGGTCAGCAACACATTTTCACATGTATGACAAAAACTTCAATGAATTCTATCTATGGTAAATTCTCTTGAATTATTATTTAAACGTTGCCACAACAGTATTGTGTTACAGCACGCACAATGATTATTCTGTCGCTATTTTATTGTCATGATAAATTGAACATCGATATTAAATTCGTGTTTATTTATTTATCACACTACTAAACTAAGTTTTTTCTTATTATATCTTCGACAGCAACTTCGCTGTTATTGTCTGTAGTTAGATTATTATTTTCTGTAAAGTTTACGATAACACTCCGCAGCTGAGATATTCTTCTGACTCGAGACATTGCGAGATAAACTAAGTTTGACCACTCAGTTGTATCATCAACAATTCAAACAATTCTCAATAACACTGACAGACATTTAAACAATATAATTTCACACAATATTTCGCATCTCTGTATGTATGTATGTATGTATGTATGTATGTATGTATGTATGTATGTATGTATGTATGTATGTATGTATGTATGTATGTATGTATGTATGTATGT
This sequence comes from Unio delphinus, assembly GCA_029339505.1. Taxonomy (NCBI): domain Eukaryota; kingdom Metazoa; phylum Mollusca; class Bivalvia; order Unionida; family Unionidae; genus Unio; species Unio delphinus. The sequence continues at coordinate 6,965,192 of JAQISU010000029.1, read as the reverse complement.
ATGTATGTATGTATGTACGTACGTACGTACGTACGTACGTACGTACGTACGTGTGTGTGTGTGTGTGTGTGTATGTATGTATGTATGTATGTATGTATGTATGTATGTATGTATGTATGTATGTATGTATGTATGTGTGTGTTTGTGTGTCTATGTATGTATGTATGTATGTATGTATGTATGTATGTATGTATGTATGTATGTATGTATGTATGTATGAATGTATGTACATACCTTTACTCGATCTTTATACTTTTTATGTCTGCTTGAATTTATTGTGAACTTTTTTAGTCCGCTCTTTCCAAACTTGTCATGACCCCACACATTTGTTTTTGTTGGGTTTAACGCCGTGTTTCAGCACAAGATAAGCTATGAAAGGCGGCCAGTTTAAATGTTGGAGGAAGAATCGGTGAAAATTCCGTAAAGAACTACCTACCAAAGAAAAGCTGCTGGCAAGCTTTCTCACGTAATTACATTGGCCCAGCCCTACCCACACCCGGTGAAAGGACAACATTAGTATATACGAGACACCACACAAGCATGACGTTATGACTGTGGTTTCTTTACTTGAGGACTATATTAGAATCACCAAAAACTGGTCTCCTTTGATACATTATAGTCTAATGAAAGAGTTGAACATACCAAGCTACATCTAGTAGACAATTTGGATAAAAGAAGACTCAAAAATGCATTGTTGTTCAGTACACACTCCACAAGATGACAAGTAAGTGAAGAATTGTATTTACAGCTCGAATTTTAGTGAAGACAATCACATATTTTGGAGCAATTGCACTAAAATGGTGATAGACCTTAAAAAGGTGCATATAACAGTCATGCTGGTCTTCCATCTTTAATAAAAGCTATACCATACAATGCGTCTTTGTTATGGGAATGTTAAGTCCTAAAAACTATAGCTTGATACCAACTTTCTACTGCCTCTGTTGTACTATATGAAGTCCGTTGGTCCTTTAAGAAAATACATGCGCACTAAACATTGATTAGAAATTTACTTATTCCTTGTGTTCTTAATTATAAATTTACCAATACATGTAGTTTGTTTTTAAAGCTACCAGCTTTATAAATAATGTTTTATTCGAATAGTTTCATTTGTTCTAAAGAAGCTTACTGAAAATGGAATCTCTTCTTGTAAATGTTTATCTGGGAAATTACAAATCCACAGGAGAGGAGCCAAATGCATATTATAATATATTTCCATATGTATTTCAAAGCAGCATTTAGGATCTAAGAAAGGTTTTGCCGCTCAGGAAATAAATAAATGGGTGTTATGTCTACATGCTTTGAATATATATAGTTAACACATTCAAGTCAAGAGCTATTGCCTCTCTGCAGAATAGACATATAATTTGAGTTAAGTGTATGCGTCTGAGCTTGTTTGTTCACGAAAAGGCAACTTGTCTAAAACATTGAAGAAGGACATAGATATCTAACACTGTAAAGTGGCCCTAGATGTTAAATTTTAAATCTTTATTTGGATTGCCCATATGAGAATATTGAATTTGCAAGAGCTGACGTTTGTCAAAATGACATACTGAGTATTGCAAGATGTTATGAAGTTTGTAACAGGACATGAACAAAAAGAGATCTGGTGAAATTGCGTTTCATGTGACTAATGATTCATATCAAAGCACAATAGAAACTGTCGATATTATATTAAACAACATGATTAAAATAGTGCAATATTGTAGCATACCAAGGTGCATTGCTGACTCAATGAGTTCGATGCCTATTACCTTTTTGAAATAATATTGGGTTATCCTGGCCAAGCAAATGTCCTACTTGCTCCCAGCTTGCCATGAATCCATTTTACCGTTTTAGGGACCATGATCTTATCAATAAGTCAGACAGATGGTGGACCTATGTGAAGATAAATACACAAATGGTACACGTTTCCAATTCACACCTATCTACCACCCCACCTGGGTAGTGATGGGTGATGTTAGGTCCTAACTGATATACCAAAAGTATTTATATTTCTCAAACGACCATTTATGTGAATCGGAACCTGATGGTGGATAGGGTTGCGTATCGACAAATGGGAAATGCTTATGTAGAACCCCATTGTCTTACAATAAGTTCGAGAAAGACGCGAAATAAGCAGGTATATCAGCAAATAAATGTAGTTCTCTAAGTTATAAGGTAAAACATTTAAAATGAATGTACAGTGTTGTGAATGTAATCCGCAATATTCATCAAAGTTTAAATACATGTCCAAAAGTACAAAGTTTTCCGAATGCTGCTGTGCCAATAGTCTTGAATGAGATGATATGTAACAGAATTGTTACCGAGAGGATGGTGGATTAAATGAACAACACAAACACAATATGTGAAAGAAAATATAAATTTATGAAATAAATTATTAATGAAAAATAATGATGTATCAACACAATAACTCATGCGCTCAACTCACAATTATACTCACAACCATTCACAATACATGAATAAATTAAATATTAATACAAAATAAAACACAGATACAAAGGAATCTCTTGGACTATACACAGATCCAAGCAACCTTCACAAAAGTTATATTACCGCAAGTATAAATTACAATAACAAACACAAAACATCAAACTATACTATCGCACGTATGGATGCGACAACTAGCACGAACATATACATGTATTCAATCAAGTTGCTAGCTTTTATTGAGATTCATGCAATCCCTTGAAATACTATTGTGATTTGAAGTAACTATGTAAATACATCAATGTATTCAATTGTACTACAATTGCAACACACACATATGTCTCGACTCTGTATAACCGTACGATTCACCAACAGTTGAATCGCCGCCCAGTTTCCCCGAAGACCTAGGGTTGACCAATATTTTTATCGGCCGTTTGCCCTTCACGGATCCACCACAGTTATACGTACAGACAGCATTCAACATCTACTAGAACCAACGGTCCCAAATACTTTAAGATGCCACCCCGGATGTTTACAACTCTAGACAGCTCCGACACTCGGACTTCTAGATTTCCGGATATTTACACGTCACGACAGATGTAGACGAACAGACAGTCTGACATACAGACAGTCAGATACTTCAATTCGATTGCACAATTAAACGGCACAATCAATCACATTCAGCTTATAATTCAGAGATGTTCTGCAATACATCAGCTACGATATCAAAGACGTTATCAAAGATGTTCCCAGAGATGTTATCACATGCGTTATCAGAGATGCTATCAGATGCGTTAACAGAGATGCTATCAGATGCGTTAACAGAGATGCTATCTGAGATGCTATCAGCCGACGTTATCAGAGATGCTATCAGATGCGTTAACAGAGATGCTCTCAGCCGACGTTATCAGAGATGCTATCAGCCGACGTTATCAGAGATACTATCAGATGCGTTAACAGAGATGCTATCTGAGATGCTATCAGCCGACGTTATCAGAGATGCTATCAGCTACAATAAAGAAACCAGACTAATAATAGTTGTTTCAAAAAATATAATCTAAACCTTAGATTACGCTAATGCATTTAAAGTCTAATAGTGACTAGTAATTCCAAATATTCCACGTTTAAAATCTGCATTGCAATAAAGGCATCATTATATGAAATGATAAACTGAATAAAATTCACAATAAAACGAAATATAAATTTAACACTCACCCCTTTGGCTGGAGATTGAAAGACGAGCTTATCTATCCTGTGATTAGATACTTTAGGTCCCGTAATATTGATCAAAAATATTCTGCCTTATATACCCTCAAATAGGTGAGCAGAAATCACGGCAAGCTTACCGTGCACCCTGTGAATTTAATGTTTCCGGATTTCATGTAATTCAAAGTCAGTCACATGCAAATCGTTACACGCCGCTTACCTTGGAGAAAACCACTTATTCACCCCAGGTAATGCATGTACGACGAAAAGAAAATGGTGAGATTAGTTTGTAAATCAAGAAGAAAATAAATTCAATTTTCGCCTAATTCTGTGACAACCAACATTCATGAATAGATCGATATAACAACAGTGTTGCTGTGTTACAACGGCGTAAGCCAGAAATACTAAAATGAAGGAACAGAAGATTGGATTTGACAAAAGTGAACATAAATAGAGAGCAGTCTGATAAAAAATGACTGCTGCAAAAAGGCATTCCAAATTGTGAACAACCTCACGAAACAGAAACAACCAAGAATCATTACCATTCAAGACGAAAATGGAAAATGCCTCACAGAAGCGAGTGAAACTGAAGAAAGATGGACTGAGTATTGCAACGAACACTACAACTATCAGTCCACTGGAGACCCAGATGTGCTCAAGGTTCTAAACTCCTCAAATGATGATGATTTGGCCATTCTCAAAGAAGAGGTGGAGTCAGCAATAAGAGCACTGAAGAATGGGAAGGCATCTGGAGTTGACAACATCCCAGCTGAACTTATCAATAATGGAGGCGGAGAATCAATGATAGAGCTACTAACAAAGCGCTGCAACAATATCTGGCAGACAAGAGAATGGTCAACAAACTGGAGCCAGTTACTGATTTTAACACTTCGAAAAAGACAAATCTCCAGCTGTGCCAAATATACAGAACTATCAGTTTGATTAGCCATGCTAGGAAGGTGATGCTAAAGATTTTCTTGAACAGACTGAAACCACAAGCAGCATACATAATTGACGAAGTACAGGCTCGGTTCCGGAATGGAAGAAGCACAACAGAAAAAATAATAAATATCAGGGTTCTGTGTGAAAAATACTCACAACATCAACATATGTTTATAGATTTCAAATAGGCTTTCGACAAAGTGTGGCATGAGGCATTGAGGGCCACAATGAAGAAATACAGCATGGGTCAAACGTTGATCAATACCATGAAGTAGCTGTACGCCAAGGCTACCAGTGCAGTAAGTGCCCAAGGCTCTGTGGGGGACTGATTCCAGACAATAGTCGGAGTATGTCAAGGCTGTCTCATGTCATTCACGCTTTTAAACATCTACTTAGAGCGCATCATGAGCAAAGCCCTGGAAAATCACTGTGGGACAGTCAGCATTAGAGGGTGTAACATCGCCAACATTCGCTTTGCAGACGAATTGGAATGGCTGGCAGGCAGTCAAGACGAGCTTGTCACCTTAGTGAAGAAACTGGATGAAACATCTTTCAGTTTTAACATGGAGATAAGCGCTGAGAAGACAAAGCTGATGACAAATAGTGGCAAACAAATCTCAAACAAAATAAATGTCAGAGGACAGGAATTGAAACCAGTGAGCCAGTTCAAGTATCTTTGTTCCATAATCACCTAAGAGGGATCAAGAGCATACATTTTATCACGAGCAGCACCAACGACAGCAGCTATGTTTAAACTAAGAACATCTGGAGCGACAAGAATATCTGTTTGAAATGTAACATCAGACTATTGAAAACACTAGTCAGCTCAATATTTCTGTATGCATGCGATGCCTGGACCCTAACAGTAGAAGCACAAATACTAATACCGGCATTTTGTAAATATGATGAAGACCTCCTCATCACCGTCCAAAAGAGAAAGCTAAAATGGTATAGCCATGTCACTAGAGCCAACTGTTTATCCACAGCAGTGCTGCATCGCATTGTCCAGGGTGTCAGAAGGAGATGTATAAAGGTAAAAAAGCGGATTGACACCATATATTGACGCCATAAGCAATACATTCTTCCTTGGCAAAGAGCAGTAGCAGAGATGGTATTTCCTTTTTTGTGGGATACTGAGGGAACACATTGTTGTTCGTATTTATCTGCTTTCAGCGAGATTTTCTACGGATCTTATTTGGTTAAAGTCTGGCGAAAGAAGTTATGCATCCACTCATGCTTATTCGGAAGTGGTTCAATTAATACAAGACGGGAAACATTTCTCAGACAAGGGGGAATCTCTATAAGGTCTGAACGTGTAATAACGATCAAAACTTTCTGCTCCTTGCAGTTCATTTGTATTAACTGAGCTGACTCCACCAGCAATTGAAAAAATGTAGATTCTGGATCACGATTTATCAGATCACCTTTACCCAAAAGGATAGCAATTATTGAACCTTGTTCTATACTCTTCTCAACACTCTTTAATATCAATCCAGATTGCATTGTATCAAAGCAAGATGTAATTTCCAGTTTGGTGAAGTGACAAAATACTTCTTGTAACTTCCACGTTGAGTCTCTCTTGCATTCATTGGCAATGAGAAAGATATCCAAATTTTCCCGATCCGGTGTGATGTCCTGCTTAGGAAATTTCAAGTCAAAAGCTGCTCGAAGTCTAGCTCCAGCTAAATCCAAGTCATCGTTCTTTAGGGCATCGATTGCTCCGTCTACGTGTGCTCCGATGGCAAATTCATTCATCTTCTGCGGCTATGTGCCACAAATAATCATTTGGTTTAAATGAAAAAGACCCTTGCCAAAGTTTCTATTACGAATCAGGACTTGAGCGAATTTTAACTGGTCGCCGGTGTTTATATTCATTCCTTCAATTTCTCTGCACAACTCAGAGACCTGATCATTGTCTTCAGTCAATGCACACAATGCAATTTCGTCAAACATGGACTCTGTGGTCTTTTTACTTTTTCATATTAGTTTCCACATTTCTTCCACAGCATGTTTCAGAAGTTTTGATAACCTTGGTAACTCAGGGCCTTCAAATTCCAGTTTGATCATAAATGACCTAGCGGGGCTTTGATTGTCCCTAAGATTCCGGCTTTGCTCTCTATTTCGTCGGACACTAACAGCCATTTCAATAGAAAAGCGAAGCAAATCTTTTGCACGTGTAATTGTTTCTTCGTCAGTGGACAAATAAAGTAGACACTTGGCAAGATAAATTTGACAGAAAACTCTTACATTATGGTCACATTCCTCCGGTTGAATGTCTGTTGCATTGACTAACGAATATAAATACTCAAAAACATCAACTGCTTCCATTATTTTTCCCATCTCCATAAACAATTTACCCATGTATCCCAACGCAGTAAAATTCTGTTCCGTGTCGATCGCAGCATTGTATGTTTGCAGTATCTCACGAGTCTCCTCACAATCTGGTATCCAGTTCATAGGTTCTACATTTGTCAAATTCAGTTTTTTCATAAATTGTATCTTTAAAACTTCAGCGAGCCATTGATATGCTCTAGATGATTTCTTACTTCTTAATGCGTTGCGCAATAATCTTTCGCATTCATCATACTTCCCTAACCTTTTGAAATGGTTGGCACATTATTCTAGTACAGGGATATCCGATATTTTGTTGTTTGTCCTAACTGCGTAGTTAAACATACGATCCGCGGACATTACCTTCAACTCTGCTGGGATCAGTGTTTTCCATTTCGGGTTACGTTTCTGTGCAAAAGTAAGATTTCCCAGTTCGGTCCAGGCTCTTGCCACTAATCGATAATATTTACCACTCGTCGCAACCTTAAACAGCAAAAAAGCAGCACGCACAATCCTATCTTCGTGTTCGTGAACATTTTCTTTGAAGCCGTAAATTGTTTGGGCCAATAACCGCCGATTCAATAACCCACAGCCATTTTGTCACAAGACCGTTGGCAATTTGTCCTCATCTGTGACCTTCGCTAAAACTTCTTGGTAGATAGATTCTGCCTGTTTGTAGTACATCACTCCAAATCGAGCATAGGAGTATGCAATTTCTGATTTTGCTACAAGAAGATTTTCTCGATTCAAACAAAGTTTCTCAACCTTTCTTATATTGTTCACAAGTTCTTTGAAGTCCTCATTGCTGTTATTTTCTCTGTGGTGTATCCATGCTTTATTTCCAAGAGCTACACTACTGTCAGGGTCCATTTCCAATGCCTCTCTATTACATTGTTTTGCCTCGTCTACATTTCTACAAACGTAATGCAAGTAAGTGGTCAGATTGAAATATCTTTTGATTTCTTCCTGGTGCTCGTATTCCTGACACTCATATTCCCTTCGCAATTTCAGGAACAATATGTTTGCCTGTCTCTGCGTTACGTTTTTTATATTTGTATTAAATGAAAACGGAACTTCCTCCAATATTTGTATTAATTTTGTATCTTCGTTCTTCGATGTCATCTTTTCAAAGCTTCTGATAGAGAGAAGAACAGATTTCGTTTTAGAACTGAGGGTAGATTGTTTGCAATTGAACATGCAATCATTTATTTATTTATAAATTTATTTAATTATATGTTCATTTCTAGAGAAGGATACAGGGCCTTTATTATTAAAGCTCTTCTAAGTGGGTGCTAACGCAGCCTCGGGCTCTGGACTTTTGCATAGGAGGAATATTATTACAAGTTAAACAAGGTTGTGTATCGTGCTTTGATTTGCTAGTGAATCATGTGGCGGTAATTATGTATTCACAGGAATGACAGTAATTGTTCACGGACAAATCCACACTGAGGAGCTGTTGAATCTAGTCTGCAGATTGCAGGCCTGCCAGTAGATCTTACTAAACTGGAAATTGTACGGGTCGGTTCAATCCAAATATGATCGACTGCTTATTTTTACCGCTTTAAAGATTATCGGATTCATGCAGATACCGACACTCACGTTGCCTAGTACGGGTGAGACAGAGTCATCTCGCTGACGCACAAGCCCTCTCACTGATATGTGTTTTGTTGATATTACATTGTGGGTTTCATAGAACTTGCATGTGTAACTTCGTTGTTTCGCGCGGTTATCACATGATGAGTCATGGGATTCACAAGATATCGTGTTCGTGGACAGGTACAATGAAAATGTTTCATAATACGTACAACCAGAAACAAATACCTTGGTAAATCGGTATACTGCCAACTTCAAGTTATGATCTTACATTTCCCATGTTGAAATAAATATTGAAGTTGGCGTAAGAACTCACTACAGATTGAATCAAACAATAACTGCGTGCGTCCGGCTTGTGGTCGATGATTCCCTGTTTCAAACAATTTCAGGGACCTTGTCGACTAAACAGTACTTAAAGGTGTAAATAGTTCAAGTAATATGCATATAAGTAATAAACCACCTAAAATTCAATAGCCCGTGTTATTTCATTTGTATGTTGTTCTTGCTTTGCATATGTATGACCCATCAGTAAGCTTTTCCAATCTGAATCTAAGCTCTACAAGCCATGCCCCACAAAAAAGGACCCAATCATCTGATAATAAAATTATTAATTTATCAAACTACTAAATACGTGCACGTAAAATATTTTGAGAATTCATTATGTTAAGAAATTATGGATGGTCCATTTTATGAAACTAATCCTTGCGACATTAAAGTCTATTGAATGCCATATATAGTGAGGACTGCTCATACAAACGGACTTAATTGCTATGTTTATGAAATATGTTCCAAACAGCGCCTTGCTATAATAAAATAATTAATTGCTGAAATCTTTTATAAACATTATCAACGAAGACTTGAACACATACTATCTTTGGTTTATAGAGTATTTTAGTCCATGCTTCAATGATGACACTTGCAAATTTTAAGATTTTCATCTACTGTACACTATTTAGGTATGTGACTTTTACAAAACACATCTAACCAACACTAGAATGCTGTGTACTAGCCCCAATCTGCGTAATTTCAGTCTTTACTCCCTTGCTAAGGATCTAATGTAAATTTATGCATTTTCCTTTCTCTGAATACAACAATGTTACCGGTTGCATGTTTTAATGTAATTATAAAATGTTGGTGCACATTTGTATGTATATGTGAATCTGAGAGTATACATTCTCATGTGAATCCGTGGTAATTATATTCTGGTATGTACCCACCCATCTGGTACACAGTGGATAATAACATAATCCTGAAATACTCAGAAATAAGCATTACTCGTTACTTTAAAACGGAAACTGCATATAAAACGGCGAACATTTACATTGTCCAATTAGCGGGACTCGCCTTTGCTTTACAAAATTCACTATGGAAGATACTTGAAATGTGAAGTGAACCTCGCAATATGGCAACACATTCGTGAGATATCATGTATATAATCATCTCTCTTTAAGCTTACGTTTCTTTTAATTTTTCAATATCCACGTAATGTCTTGCTATTAGATTGCTCTCTAAGCTCGTTTCTTTTTTCTAGCTTGTATTCCTTGGTTTAAAGACTGTTCTCATAGAAGAATCAACATATTTGCAATAGCGAAATATAAGTAGGCTGTTTAACTATTTTAGTACCAATACATTCGGTACACATTATAAGATCACAATTATTGTTCTCCTAAACTTCTTCGTTTGGGAGTGGTAAACCTAATTTTGTATATAAACCCTCTTGGTACTATTTAAAGGGGATTGTTACTATTTTTAGATCAATGAGGAGGTAAGGAATGTATACTTGTCTATCTTACAATTAGAAACCAATCGTTTGGGACTTTTATGAGCCAAGAGTATTTAATTGTATGTATGCGTGTTTACCGACCTACCTTCCTACCTAAAATACATACATACATACATACATACATACATACATACATACATACATACATACATACGAACATTCAGATAATATTGGCTGGTTGGATCAAAGTGACAAAATTAATTTCAATACAAAATGTCACTATTTCGTGAAAGATATGTATTGGTGCCAAATCATTAACACCTCCACCCTGAATAGCATGGCCATAAGTGTAAGAATCTTAAAACCCATTAAAATTCAGTCATGTGTGACAACCAGACTTCAACGTATAGATAGATGTACACTTACTTTGACTTCAATGTATGGAGACGCCGTAGATAACTGTCAGAAGCAGAATTATTTTTCTCCCTTCTTTTTCTCCGTGTATATGCCTCAGAAGTGAGTTACTATCTCTGGTATCATATACATTATAATCTGTCCCAATAGCGACAGCGTTATATATCCTCGACAAAACTGCTAGCTTATCTGAGCAAGAAGAAAAGGCATACCTAAGTTATGTAAATTTAAGGTAAATATTTTGCAATAAAATCCATCAGATCTTTCCGGGTAAATATAAACTCTGTCGAGCTTTTCTTGTGTGAAAATCAAAGAGCACTCAGTGGTCTGTATATTTGTATAGCATGAAACGAAAAGTCACTATAACGATCGTGAATCAATGTTGTTTCAACGATATGCCCTCGTGTGGTAATCAAGTTATGAAATAAAGTTTTTGTCCCAACAAATTTGTTTTTGCATTTTGTTTAGACTAACATGAGTGGTCTGGGACGTGATACGAATTATACTGTCGTCCAAGTACAAAATAGGGTTCGAGTCAGAACCCAACTTATGCTGACTACTACAACTTCGTATCCTATTAAATATTGTGTTAGGTCTAGAGCAGAAATTATTCCAAAACGTAGTATATATTAGATATTTCACTTTGACGTCAGCAAGCAAAGCAAACTAGCTATTGGATAAACGGCATATGTTGAGGTTATATTGACACTTGGACAAATATCCGTTGTTTATAAGTATCCTAATGCACTAAACTGATAGGTTCTTGACAATTGATGCAACCAAGGACAGAACGTGCGGTATACTTTTATCAGACAAGCGGTGTAATTTATTGATTTTTTAGCATGACACTCCAGTTGCTTTACACCTGAAGTTCTCTGCACTAAGTCCATATGACTGGGACTACATCAAGCGGCGCAGATGTATTGATTGCCACGATGGGAAGGTTAAGCCTGTTATTCTCTTCATGAGTCATTGCGAGAAAATCGAAAGTAATTACGAGAACAAAACATTTCCATGTAAGTGACCTACAAATTTTAAAATAAAACAGTGTGAATTGCCGCACCATACAGCAGTAGTTACACAGTTAATCAACAACTTCACTGTAATCACAGACGAGTTTCAATACAAAATATTAAAGAGAGGCTAAATTGGGGAAAATTTGGAATCCTGGCCTTGTCCCAAAGTGAACCAGTTTGCATGGTTTTATAACGGATTGAGTGTTAAAGATATTATTATAAATGGTAGTTATAATCACTCATTTTTAATTTTTAATAGTGATTAGTTCACTAAATGATCATTAAATATATGTTTAACTCTTGGAATATACGTTTACACCCACTCATTTTGTTATTCTTCCTAATTTTAAGTGATATATGCCATTCTCGGTCGATCATGGTATGCTATGAGAGTCTACCCAATATTATATTTAACAGTTTGGTCATCAATCCTACTAAGTCAATAGTTAAGGCCCATAGTTTACTCACTTATTTCAGAATGAAATTACTCTAAATAGAATACGAACAGTAGGTCTTGATATTAGCAATATGGGTATCATAATCGTATTGGTTTTCGTCTGCTACATCTAATTACCCACCATGAATTATTTAAAAAATATACTAGAGGTTAATAAATGAGTTACCTTTGCAACATGCTAAATATATATTAGTAACCAATACCATTGAAAGACAGTAGGCATTTAAACTGTATGTTAACGCAATGTTATTTAAAAGAAAAGTCGCTGAATCAATAAGCGTTGAACAAGGAAGAGACTTGTCTAAATAAATACAGAAGCAGCAGAGGAGGTGAATCAGACAACTTTTTAAACAAGTTTTCAATGGATTAGGGCTTAAAACCCGATCAAAACTGCTACAAATCAATGAAACAGGCAAAAAATGACTGAAAAATCAATGAAATCAGTCCAAAAAAAAATGACTGAAAATTAATGAAATCAAAAAAAAGAAAGTCTCCATTTGCCAAACGGAGACTTAGTCATTTTTGTCCGAAAACATGTTCCTGCAGGGTTTTCAAAATGAGTAAAAACTCTTCAACCGAATATTTTATCAAGTCCGATACGATATCGTGTCCTCGGGTCTGCTAAATTTATTGTTACAAATCCATGTAGGGCTGACTGAGCGTGGCTAAAGAAATTTCTAAACTGATTATGATTCATATCACCGCTGCACCAGGTCTGATGAATATTTCGTAGTGTATGAGTATCAACTCCATTAAATACACACAACACATTGCAATTATCGCGAATCACTTTTGGTATTTGTGTGTATCGTTGAGTGACATATATCACGTCCGTGTTTTTGTGCCTGCCTCGGGAAAAGATTCTAGCAGGATTCTTTTAATTATCTAACATGATATCGTCATAAACGACTAAATTGTTAATACTTCCATCGATGTCTTCCACGGAAGGGGCTTCATCAATATCAGTAATAAATTCAATAAAATCCTCATCGATTCTTTTGCTTTCTCGTTAATATCCTTGAGCACTTCATAGCATCGCTGATCGTCTACACTCGGGGCTATTAAATACAATTTGTCCCATCTCATCCATCTCGTTATCAAATTAAGTAGCAGTTGTGTTTTACCACTTCCAGATGGTCCGATTATAATCATTCTAATTGAATTCGGTAACATTTCATGGTGTTTAATAGGTTCCGGTCGTCGGGTAGCTGAATAATCAATTACATTCATGCTGTTATATATAAAATATGGATCTATATTGTGTGAAGTGTAAAACACGTACTGGCACAGATGACTTGACGACGATTACAACAAAATATAACCGATCAGCGCTTTCTGGTAAATGCGTACAATGTAGTACAAAGAAATTTAGATTTGTTTCTAAACCCAAGGAACATTTAAAAAAACGAGGGGGGGGGGGGGATATCGCAGCTAAATTGGCAAAACTCCCTGGGACCCCATGGGCAAAATACCCTGGAGAAAAGCACCTCCCAGGATATAGCTACTGTGGACCGGGAACCAGACTTGATATCAGACTCAATGATCAAAATCAGCCCCGACCCGGTGAAGAACCAATAAATGACATTGATAAGGCCTGTCACCTTCATGATGTCTCTTATAAAAGCAGTAATCTGCAGCACAGGCATCTAGCAGATGTGAAATTAATTCATGCGTTAAATGCTATTCCTGATAAATCTTTCAAAGAAACATTGGCTTCATTTTTGATAAAATCGGCTATGAAAAGTAAATTGATGTTAGGTGCTGGTAATTAATAACAACATGAAATCTATTTATTATTCCCCAAGAGGATTTTGGAGGGGTAAATCAGCAATCAATAAACTCGCTAGCGCTGCAAAAGTGAAAAAAAACCACTGCGGCTCATTGGTTATCTAAACAGGCACTATGGCAGATTTATCTACCACCGCCTAAACAAATTAATTTCTTGCATTTTGATGTAACCGGACCCAATGAAGTTCATCAGGCTGATATATTATTTCTGCCACATGACCACGGTTACAAATACACATTAACCATAATTGATATTGCAAGTCGATACAAAGAAGCAGAGCCATTAAAAACAAAATTTGCCACTGAAGTTGCTTCTGCATTTGAAAGGATTTATAGAAGGGGTCCTCTGCACTGGCCAAATCTATTACAAATTGATCCTGGCAAAGAATTTCAGGGTGCAGTGTTATCTACAATGAAATATCACAATGTCGCTATCAGACGAGGACATACTGCGCTACATCGTGATCAGGCAATTGTTGAACGGTTTAATCGGACGATTGCTGAGCGGTTATTTGGATATCAATACGCAAAAGAATTCATTCAAGAAAAAAGATCCGGTGAATGGGTTAAAAGATTACCAGCTGTGATTACCGCACTGAATAATGAGATTACTAGAACAATCAACATGAAACCTATCAATCCGATTAAAAAGAAGTCTATACCCCCGCACAACCACAAAAAGATTTCAAAGAACCAATTCTTGGTAGTAATATCACTGTGAAGTATTTATACGAACCAGGAGAACTTGAAGGGGGCAGAAAAAGGGCTACTGATCCTATTTGGAGTGTTACTGCACACAAGATATCTAGTATAACACGATCTACGGGTAGACCTCCAATCTATAAACTGGATTCAACTGCCCCTCAACGAGGATTTACTAGACAACAATTACAAGTGATACCCGAGGATACTCAATTACCACCACGGGGTCTTAACTAGCACCGTTGCGTCTATTGCACTCAAGACAACATCACATTATTTCTGACATGACCGAGATTGTTATTTTTTCTGTCTACGGTAAATTGGCGAGGATCTTTATCCGAATACTGCCAACGCATTATACAATTGCAACTTGCGCAGTGATTATTCTGTTGTTTCTTCAAAGTGATTATTAATTTAGCATCAATATCAAATTCTCGTTGTATTTTTTGTCCTGTTGATTGTAACCGGAAAGTTTTTTTATAAATAATTTTAACATCAATATCATCTATTGTGGTGTCATCATCTAAAACAATTATTCGGAGTTGATTTATGTTTCGTACTCTGGATACTGCAAGATAGACTAAATTCGACCATTCTATGCGATTATCTACCATCCAAACAATTGTATCGGATATAGTCAATCCTTGCGAAGAATGTATTGTTGCTGCGTATCCTAGCGTCCATGGGGATTTATTAGCACGCATTGCATCTTCAACGACATTGATATCAACCAGCACAATATCATTTAATACGAGAATTTGTTTTTCATGCTGTCCTGGAATATCAACTTCAGTGTTCTGTTTTCGTGTATCCGATGGCCTATAACAAAGAGGCACTGGAAGTGTTGCGAATTTCTTTTCATGCAATTCAAATAATTTCATCTGAAGTGTGTCCCTGACTAGTTTTCTACTTGCAATTATCAAATCATTTGGTCTCCACGCTTCCCAAAACTCATTCATTGGAGTTTCTGAAATTATTTCACGGGCTATTTCACACTGGATTTTATCCGGTTGTAATCTAATTAGCGCTTTTAATTCTCGTAATTTTTCATCAAGTAATCTATAATCAGTTGTAATTTCTTCATAATAGTCTACAAAACCCTTTAGCCATTCATGTGGGGATGCACCGACAAATGGGGGTGGTTGGCCGTGATCACCGCACATGACGATTTTTGTATTTTTCAATAACAACCACTCAAGAAATATTTTTAATACATCTTCTGACACTGTGTCGATTTCATCCCAAATCATGATTTCAGGAATAGATTTCACTCCCATACGCTCAGGAGTCCATTTATCTCCCTTCCATCGGAAAAAAACTGTGATAGATACAGGCATTTACCCATCGCTGTATCATTTCTCTTGCAAGTCTGTGTGTTGGTGTTAGTACAATCATATTTGATTTTCCACGGAATAACTCAATTGCCCGAGTTGTTTTTCCTGACCCACCACAACCGTTTAAATAAACTGTTTTATATCTACAAATCGGATCAGAACACGGTGGTGCATTAGAAATTTCTGAACACTGATTGCTTTTTAAATAATTATTTTCAATTGTAACATCTGCTGATTGAATATAATCATGAAGCATTTCCCGCTTAATTCTCCATGACCCCCAATTCTCGTTGCCAGTAACCTTGCTACCGTTTATAAAATCAGCCATTTTGCTGTTTATGTAAAATGAGTCAGTTGCAACTCTAACTGCGGTGTTAGGAAATCTATTTAACATCGAAAACAGATTAATAGATGCTTAACCGAGCATAGAAGCTCTCAAATGTGTATACTGCGGATTGTATCCATCATTGTAAGTAACAATTGTACCCAATTTGGTTCCATCTGACAGAAATGCGTCTTTACGATTCACATATAGGCCTTTATTCGTTAAATCCGCGATTACAAAATCGTATTCAGCATTGTCTATAATCAATCGTGAAGAATATCTTGTATTGTCATATTTTCCACCCTGTGTAAATTTACCGATTATTCTTCTACTGAGATCTTTTGCTTCGTTGTTTCTGATTTGAAATAATTGTTTAGACCAATCCATGATTTGTTCTTCATTAAAATCAGGAAACAGTTTTCGCTGTTCTCTGATTATTTTTTCTAGATCAGGGTGTGGTAACCAGACTGATTTCTGTGCTCGGTAGGATATAATCGCTTCACTGACAATTAATGATTGTAACATCCCACAATCAATCATATACCGTAACAACACTATTGGCATCCAGTGTTTTTCAGACATGTGTTTACCAATAAAAAGATAACTACACGGATGGAGTCATGTAGCCATTTCAAATGATTCTACACAAGCGAATCCTGTTAAATCAAAATCAGGTAGTGGTCCATTAATAGCAACACGGGTCATTTCGTGTGTAGGGTGTCCAAATCGTTTGAAATATTTATCACATTCTCCATACCCGAGAAAACTCCCTGTATAATACGCAATCATATCAACGGAAATAACGGTTTTAGTGTCGTATTTTGTATTCCATAACCCTCCATGACTGCATTCAATACAGGACAATCTGACATCTGATAAAAACTCACTTCGTGTTGGTTTCCACGCGTTTTTCTTTCTAGCAAAATGTGCTGCAATTGATGGTAGTGTAAAACAGTTTGCTAATAATTGATCGTTGTCTTCCCCTTCCAGTGAAAACTCACTAGCTAGTTTTTTCATTTGATTATGCAGCTCTTCAGTACGCTACAATTCTCCGCTGGGTCTTACAAACTGATCAAATTTGCATTCATCGTCTGCGGTACTGTGAAATAACCACATTGACACAGGGTCTTCTTTAATCAAATGGTAAATAGCATCAAATAATTTCTGCTCTGAAAAAAACTCTTCTGTTGGGGAAATATATTTTACGGTTCTATCCCGTGGGAAAATTGTTACTGCAGATGACCATGCGTGTTCGTTATGATCAATAATTTCAATTGGAGCTCCCTGTGATTTATATTTCGATTCGTATAATACTTCTCCGGTGATTGTAGTTACTGATTTTGGAAATCTCAATGATTTTTCTAATTTAACTATATCCTGAATTGTTGCCCCATTCTCTTTTACCGTTAACTCCCATTCGGTTATTTCTTTTCGTCTAAGAACAGTTAGTTTATTTCTCCAGGGCGGATTTGTGAAGTGTTCCATTATTCGTGTTGCTACACAATTGACCCTTGACGAAGTCAGCGGTGACGAATATTTTATGGGTGCTAGTTTTGCAATATCAGGTTTTTCATTGAGCGGATATATCCCGTAAACATTTGCTGTTACAGGATAAGATCTTTCGTAGTATGGTTTGTCAATTCCGGTCAAAATTCCTGGTTTGGAATCTTGATTCACGGTGACAGTTTTTTTGTCCTTGAGAATGGGTTCAAATTTATCCCTAATAATCCATTTTCCATCATCACGGATAAGGAATTTTGTTCGAAAAAAATACCTTTTTTCCCCAAGACGTGAGATAATCACTGCTGCTTTTTCATCATTCATGGTAGCATCAACAACACCATCAATTCGAAATGTTGACCAACAATAAGATGATCCATCACGCTTGAATTCATTAAAACAGTCTCTGATTTTACTAATCATGGCTCTATCAAGAATTTTATTCTTGGGTGTATTAGAAACTTTATCAAGATCGAATTCCGATCTGTCTATTAAACGTTTGTTTGGTCTATCGAGATTAAATCTAGGATTAATTTTCAATAATCTCTTAAACTCCTTCATGTTTCCGTCTATTGGACGTTTTTTTGGTTTATCGAGATTAAATCTAGGATTAATTTTTAATAATCTCTTGTTTCCGTCTATTAAAAGTTTTTTAGGTTTATCGAGATTAAATCTAGGATTAATTTTCAATAATCTCTTGTTTCCGTCTATTAAACCGTTTTTTTGGTTTATCGAGATTAAATCTAGGATTAATTTTCAATAATCTCTTAAACTCATTCATGTTTCCGTCTATTGGACGTTTTTTTTGGTTTATCGAGATTAAATCTAGGATTAATTTTCAATAATCTCTTAAACTCCTTCAAGTTACCTTCTATTGGACGTTTTTTTTGGTTTATCGAGATTAAATCTAGGATTAATTTTCAATAATCTCTTAAACTCCTTCATATTTCCGTCTATTGGATGGTTTTTTTTGGTTTATCGAGATTAAATCTAGGATTAATTTTCAATAATCTCTTAAACTCCCTATCAGGATTGAATTGAGCATTTTTCAAGGGTGTTATTTTAGGTAATCTCTTTAACTCCCTCATTGCTATACTTAAAACAAGCATTTAAATGAAAGATTTATATATAATGAATAACTGCAAATGGCTCATGATTGGATCAGTAACCCCGTGTAACAAATCATGCAGAAATGAGTTTTGTAGGTATCATATGAAAAGTTTTCGACGTGGGAGCCTTGGTCCGTTACCCTGTATTCGATGTGGGGTTGGGGTCAGGGGGAAATCGCAGTTATGTCTCAGTTGTGGTGGAAAGCGATACAGGAAATTGAAGCGTTATTATGATAACAGAATAAAAAATGGAAAATCAATCAGAAATTATGACCCTGAAAAAGTCCCTGACCCTGACAACGTCAAGGATAAAATCATAAGAACCCCCCAAGACTACATTGAAAGATTCTCCAGTGATGTAATCATTAAACCAAACAATGAATTAGACAAATAGCGTTATGTATACAAATGAACCAAGAATTCAGACCACACCCAGTGATTACAAATTATGAAGCATCCAGTGATGGTATCGTAAGAAACCGTAGGCTGAAGAAATCAGTTGGTGCTGACAATGGTATGGGGTATTTGGTGTTTTCTGTTAGGGGAAAGAAAAATTATCTCAATCATCGTTTCATATTTCAATGCTTTTATGGATTGATCGAGGGTGATTTTGTTATTGATCACAAGGATTCTAATCCAATGAACAATTCTTTATCAAATCTGCAAGCTGTTACCCCAAGTGAGAATTCCAAACGAGGAAAGACTGGAAAATACTCGAAAAAAGCGAGACCAGTAAAATCTTTGAATACGGCAACTAACGAGGAAAAAATATTTAATCAATGAATGAAGCCGGTAGGCACTTCGATATTTGTTCACCTTCTTTTCAAAGAGTTGCAGAGGGGCGTTATCGATCTGCCATTTCAAAAAAGACCGGACAAGAAGTTCAATTCAGTTATGTCTAATGCGTCATATTTTTCAATTAGAGATATGTCATTGTTATAGAATAATGAATTCTGAAAACATGAGTAGCATCATAGTTGAAATTTTAAAATTGAAGAGTCATAATATTGAACTATCAGATGGGTTAAATCCTGATCAAATCAAGTCAGATTTTCAGGATATAGAATATGGTGTTAGCACTAACAAATACATGCTACCAAAGAAGTATGCGCTCATCAAAATAATTCAGAATTATATTAGAGACTCTCTTGCATTTTCCAGTGACATAAGTGTGTTCGTCCCGTTGTATACTATCGTAGAGGGGATACGAAAAGAATTAGGTAACGAATACGAATTGAAAAAGGAGGTCAATTCTAAAATTAGAAACCTACGGGCGTTAATTCAAGAAAATGAACAATTTTGATTGCCCGACCCCTTTATCATTTTTTGATTGTAACCAACCCTCATAGAGATTTTCATTTATTTTAGCCGACCCTCAAGGGGGAATGTCAAAAAATCAGTAAATAAATCGACGGATGATATGTCAGATTGATCAAAATAGAATGAGGGAAGTCACATATTTATCTATTTTTATAGGAATTATGTGACTTCCCTCACACCTGATAGAAGCTGTTATAGGATGAAATAACACTTACATGACTGTGTTAAAAATCATCCGACATGTCACTGATGTCAAGAAAGTGGGGAAAGTGTCATAATTAATATTTTATATACAATTTGGGCACTTTCCCCATCATTGATAGAGCTGTTAAAACACTTCCATGACATTGTTAAAAATCATCCGACATGTCATTGATGAGGGAAGTGTGATATTAATTATTCTTATAAGGATTTCCACACTTCCCTCAAACCTGATAACACCCTTAAAATGTCAAAATAATACTTCCATGACCGTGTTAAAATGTCAAAAAAGTGGAGCAAGTGTCATAATTAATATTTTATATACAATTTGGACACTACACTTGCTCCATCATTGATAGAGCCGTTAAAATGTCAAAATAACACTTCCATGACCGTGTTAAAAATCATCTGACATATCATCGATGAGGAAATAGAATGGAGAAAGTGTGGTATTAATTATTTTTATAAGGATTTCCACACTTTCTCCATCAATGATAATGCCCTTAAAATGTCAAAATAACACTTCCATGACCGTGTTAAAATGCCAAAAAAGTGGGGAAAGTGTCATAATTAATATTTTATATACAATTTGGACACTTTCCCCATCATTGATAGAGCCGTTAAAATGTCAAAAAAAGAGTTGCACGGTGGTCTTAGGTCGGGATTGAAAAATTGTTTTGCAATTGAAAAATTGTTTGCGATTTCAAAAAATGGTCAATGAAGCATTAACAACCCGATTGGCTCGTGAACGATTAGATGCAATTAAGAGATTTATACCAATTCGTGACTCTGTAAGAAATAAACTGCAAAAACGACACAGTTTACAAACTGATCTTGCTGTGGGGTCTGAAGAATTATTTAAACCAGTAACCACAGCAACGAAGGGGGTAGAGCATGCTATACGGGGAAATACGGAAAAATCTCTTATTAGTGAACTTGAAAAAATAGCAGCGGAAACCGAACAAACAAAACAGGCTGTACAAAAAATGGAATCAAAAACATCTGAATAAAAAAAACCAGTAGATGACCTACGCGTGAGATTTAACGAGGAAGGGTTAGCAGCAATTGATAAGACTGATCCAGCAGAAATTCCTGCGCTTGTTGTTACGACTTATGAAAACAGAAAAAAAATGTTGAAACCAGAACATCACAAATTTGTTAGAAGTATAACCCACTGGGCTGATATATTCTACAAAATCAAAACTAAAAGAGATCAAATTAAGACAGATAGTCCATCATACATTGAATATATCAATGCGGTGGGTACAGTGTATGCAAGATATGAAGAGTTTAAACAACAACAAAAACCGCAAAAATTACAGGGAAAACGACAGCAACCTGCAAAGAAAATATCTTTCTCTCCTAAAAAACAACAACAACTACCACCTGATGATGATGATGATTATTTACAAACCACGGATTTAGAAAAACTGGATGAAGCAACTGGTTATAGCGGAAAGGGATTGTCCAGTGGGATCCAAAGTGGGGTATGTCCTGATAGTGTTATCAATGATATATCACGATTAGAAGTTCTTGTAGGAGGGTTACGAGCTGAAAATAACTCACAGGAAATAATTAATGAAGCGGCTGATATCTGTAGACGGTTATTTCAAGGCGGTATCATGGATATCAAAACATATCGAGATTTCATTGACGAGTTAGCAAATGGGTATCATAGTGACTGAATTGAAAAATTGTTTTCATCATCGGCGATGAATCACTGATTAGATAAATAACAATTGAATAAGAATGATCATACACTACAATCATGATAAACCAGCCAATGTCTATGTAGTTAATTCACGGTTTCCTGTTTATAGAGCATACTATAGTGATGGTTTCGGTGATACCATTTTAGGATTATTTTCAAGAATGGCTCCAAAAGTGATGCCGTTAGCTAAACAATTAGGAATGAAAGCCATTGATGTTATTCGTGATAATGGTATTAGTGCTGTTGGGGATCTTGCTGGAAAAGCGTTTTCAGGAGTGAAAAATAAAATAACATCATTAGTGAAATCACGGAAAAAGAAACCATTGCCATCTACAGCGGAAATGCCTGCAAGTGTTAGTAAAATTATAAATAACGCAGTAGATGAAAACTTAGCGTCGATGGCTTTGCCATCATTGATAACCCCCGACCAAAGCAATATTGCAAATATGATAGCAGGAAGTGGCTTTAAAAATCACGACGATGAAATGGAAAATCGCGATTTAGATCAATGGATATATAATAAAATGTTCAAAAGGTCACCTGATCCAGCGTTTGATATAGACGCCCCAGTCCCCAGGGATGATTCTGTACGCGATTATCAATATTACGCCTATCATGCAATGGACTCAACTAGTCGATCAAGAATTGAACTTCAAGTCCATGATACCAGTAAATACTTTCTACCCGCTGAAGCGTTTATTGAAGTAGAAGGAGAACTTGTAACAGCTGCTGATACTACTGCTGTACCAGCACCGTATCCAGTTGGTACTCAAGTTGGTTTTGTCAATAATGGTATCATGGCGTTCTTCGAAAGTGCTAAATATCTCATTGATGGAAAAGAAACTGAGTCGATAGAACGCGATGCTGATGTGGCTACAACAATTATCGGGTTAGCAAGATATTCTGATGATTATACAAGATCTGCAGGACCTTCTATGATGTTTGCAAAGGATGTTAAAAATACCGCTGGAGGAAATCAATTTATTATAAGACGACCACAGAATAATGCTGGTGCTGCTAATGTTGATGTCGAAAATATGATTATAAACAACGACCCTAATTTCAATCTAGGGGCTGCAACACGTATATCAATGTTGGAAGGGCGGCGTAAATCATTTTCTTGCGCGATTCCACTGCATCATATATTCGGATTCTGTAGAAATGTTCGAAAAGTTATTTATGGAGCTAAGAATACAGTAGCACTCGCACGAAAGAGTGATGATAACGATGCAATTTGGAGGATTCCAGCAGATGCTGCAAATCCAAATGCTCATGCCGGTAAAGTCATTTTAACAAAACTATCATTATGGATGCCAGTGTTGACTCCATCAATTACCGCAGAAGAACGATTACTATCATTTATGGACCAAGGAGGAAAATCATTACTAAGTTGACTAACGGTAAGTACAGATGTTAAACAATCAAATATCAACGGGGTATTCACGTGGAATCTAGCATCAAAACAAGGCATGGCTGCACCACGTCATATATTTATTGCGTTACAGGATAACACACGAGTTGGTAATAAACTCTCCAGCCATATGATATTTGATCCATTAGGTGTTAAAGACGTCTCACTGAGAATAAACGGCCAGCAGGAACCATCTGAAGATGTACAGCTTGATTATGGTCAAAATCATATTGCACTCGTGTATCATAGGTTGTTGTCGTTTATGGCACGTGATCAAAATGTTGATACTGGTTTGCAAATATCACAATTTGATTTTAAAAATCTGTATCCGATTTATTACTTTTCACTGGAACATCTTGATTTAACAAGACAGTCTGTTGTTGATATACACTTTAGAGCTAATGTGCTTCGTGGTGCTATTGCTAATTATAGAGCGGTTGCTGTCATTCTCAGTGATAAATCAATGCTACTTGAAGGTGTTGGAGGAAGAATGAGAATCATTGATGCACCAGTGGAAAATCTTTGATTGAAATTGTAAACGATTTAGAATCAATCTATTATGTATAATGTCATATAGTGTTATTAGTGTTGCGTTAACTCCCGGTCAAGTCAAAAAATTGCAAGCAGAATCGGCTAAAAAATGCGGAACCACAATCACGTTGAAACCTAATCAAATGACTGGTGGTGCAAATACATTATCACTGACAACTCGTGAAATAAAACATTTCAATGATGCACTAGTAGCAAAAAAAGGTGTTCAGATTACTCTCTCTGCGGCTGCTATAAAAAATATGATTAAAACAGGCTGTATATTTCCATTGTTAGCTGCAATTCCGGCCTTAATTGCAGCAGCAGCCCCAGCGGTGGCTAAAGCAGCGGCGTTAGGAGCCGTTGGTACTGCAGCAGGGATGGCACTAAAGAAGGCAACTGGACAGGGTTATAAAAAAGTGGAAAGGGTCTAAGACTACCAGGAACCACGTATTCATGGTACAGCGGAAAAGGCCTGAGAATCCCAGGAATGGTTTATTAATTCAAAAATCTTTGATTCCTATGTCCAATTTTGATTTAATGGATGCTGCTAAAAAACTAGCGATTAAAAATTTCAGAGGTGTCTTTATGAAAGATCAATTACAACATCAACCTAACAGTGTTGAAACCGGAATTATTAATTTAGATAACAGCACCGGACCTGGAACTCACTGGGTTACATACGCTATTAATCCACGTGCAATCGTCTATTTTGATTCATATGGATTAGCACCGCCAAAAGAGTTTATGCGTTATATAAAAAAATTCCAATGAAGACTTGGTATTCTACGCTACCAACACAACAAATGAATGATCCACCAATATGCGGCAGTGAAGTATTAAATGTCCTTGATGCCATTTCATCATCGAAAAACCCACCACACATTGTCGTAAATGAATACACTAGTAATCGCTGGAAATCAAAGAGATTTTAGAGAGAGAAAGAGTTTTACAATAACAATGATTGATATTTGGGGGAGATCTTTATCAGCGCTGAAGAAACCCGAACCCGATGTCACTGCAGGAATATCTGCAACCCTTGATTCTATCAAGGACATAAAACAATAATTGAAGATGAAATCGCTGAGACGTTGAACTTAACAAGTGTTGACCCCGGGGAAATAGTTGTACTTCAAGATCGTCAGGGTAAATTGAAATCTAGTAATATTTCTCTGGATGATATATTGATTAAACAACGAGACGCAATCGAGAACATCGTTGCGTTATTTTCCGATCAGGGTAAACTCAAACCGGGTGTTCTTTTTTCTACGATTACAGATAGATTAAAAACTCTCAACGATGAGTTGAAAAATTCTGTGTTATAACTAACAACACTTCAATCTAAAAGTGAAGAACACGGAAAACAGTTTACCTCATTCCGTAGAAATATCATTGATAAATTTATTGGAACCCCGTTAGATAAAATTGAACTAAAACTTCCGGATATCAAAAAATCCATCGATGAGACGAAAATCTTCACCGAGGCCATTAAAGATGATTTTCCGAGGATGATAACAATCATTGAAAAAACAAAAATCCCTCATGAGAAAACCAACAATGTAGTATACACAATCAAACACGGATCATTTGCGTGGACACCTACAAATAACAAATTAGATATCACTGCAACCGTTAAGGGTATTTATCGATTAACGCTAGTAACAACGACTCAATTTAATATTTCATCGTCGAGTTCATCCGGGGTCAATAATACGATTTCAACGATCATCGACAAGGATACAACCGAACAGTTCACAATAACATCTTATGATAAAATTTTGGCTAGGGTTTCAGTAACATGGTATGTTGAATTCGTAGCGGATTTAAGTAAATAACGGTTTCAATTGAAATCTTAAACTGATTTAAAAATAAAATGATTTCATCATCGCAATATCGCTATGATCAGGTCAGAGAATATCAAAATAGACTCAAAACCCTCACTGAGGAGTATGCAATGAAAATTAAAAAATATCGCAGGAGAATTACCGCAATTGATGTTACCGTATACGCTGTGAGTGGTGTAATCACCGGAGCTGGTATTATACTGTCTTCAGTAACAATGATTGACCCGATAGCGGTTCCAATTTGCATATCCGCGGCAACAACAATCGCTGGAATTATTTCAATAATAACAAAAAGAATATCATCATGCAGCCAGCGTAAACAACAAGACTACATAATTCAATTTCATGTTGTATCCACTGCATACTCGCAATTATCCTCATTGATATCGTCATCGCTCGATGATACAATTATATCAGAGAGTGAGTTTTCAGCAATGGTAGATATTTACGATTCTGCGATGTCAAAATTAGAGCGACAACAACAGTATAATAACAATGACAACACAGATGGAATTGCTTCAACAAATAGTGGAGAACACAAAACCCAGTACAAACAAGCATGATCTCAATAACATCAACGAATCCAGAATTCAGTGTAAATTTCCCCTCTCCGGTCCCAGTGAAGGAAATCGCGCTAGCAAAATTACGAGTATACCACAGTTGGCCTAATATCAGATCAAAATCATTTGGTGGTCAACAACCGAATAATTCACTGGTATTTGCAAATAAGAATAAAGACGACGGTACCCCAGACTGGAACGTTGTTTCCATACCAACCGGATCATACCAAATTGAACAAATCAATGCTGAATTGCAACGTAAAATAAAATCAATTACTGGAGCAGAATCAAAAATAGCTATAACAGTTCATGAACCGACGCTATCATCTGCCATTGAAATAAACTCACCAAATTATGTCGTAGATATCTATCAGAGTTCTATAAGGACAATACTAGGATGGCCTGAATTACCACCCGGGGGGGAAAACTGTTGATTTACCAGAACCAAAAAAAAATGATTATATCACAGACAGGATAAAATATGATAATCCAATAAAGAGTTATAGCGATTACATCAGATGGAATTTTTTGGATAGCCGATTCATTGTCAACATTGAGTGGGGGGTGTGACAGGAGGGGATAGGGTGACAGGAGGGGAGTATTATTATGTTAACGAACCTAATGTCATTCAAAATTTCACAGCAATGAATAATGATTTTTCACTGTTGTTAATATCTCTTAAATCCGGCTCTCTCACCCGGGATGAATTTATCAGCGTCGTAGAAACATGCAATAAAATTATCGAAGATATGGAGACATTTCATTCACAAATTATTCAGGATATATTAAATGATGATGAACACATATCGAGAACAAGATTTGCGTTAATCTATAAAATCCGCGTTGAAGATATCCCAGCATTCAAGCTACCAGGATATAACGTACCAGAACTAAAAAAATCTCTCAATGATGCCATCTATATCGGTTTTAAAATAGTTCATGATGCGTGGGAAAAAACAACAAAACCAAAAACAACTATCCTAACACATAATAATGACACAGACGGTGGCGGCAGGCATATTGCTCCTCAAAATGTAAATATTTCATCGGTGATTGCATTGAATTTAATATGTGATGTTATTGAGGGAAGTTATCAAATAAATTTAGAACGATCAAATCAAGCTCAACAGGGATATATTTTATACTCTTTTGCACCAACAGCTCCTCCAGGGTTTCTAATAATTGAGTCCCCGGTGAATCCAGTCTATATGCGATGTCATAATAATTCATTAACCAGAATTAATTTCAAACTCACTGACCAGTCTAATAATCTGATTGATCTACAAGGCGAGGTTTTACAAATAAGTGTGTTTGTGAAATCCTGAAAGGATTTTCATCCTGAAAGGATTTTCGTCCTAGGACACGATATCGTATCGGACTTGATAAAATATTCGGTTGAAGAGGTTTTACTCATTTTGAAACCACTGCAGGATCATGTTTTCGGACAAAAATGACTAAGTCTCCGTTTGGCAAATGGAGACTTTCTTTTTTTTTGATTTCATTGATTTTCAGTCATTTTGTTTTGACTGATTTCATTGATTTTTCAGTCATTTTTCGCCTGTTTCATTGATTTGTAGCCGTTTTGATCGGGTTTTAAGCCCTAATCCATTGAAAATTTGTTTAAAAAGTTGTCTGATTCGCCTCCTCTGCTGCTACAGAGATCTTCCTGATCCAATATGATGTAACATAATATATTCTTAAACAAAATGAAAAACAGAATAGCGAAAAAATTGACTACACATATATACATGTAAATAGTAAATGTTAGGATCAACACGTACGTTTTACGAACCTTAGTATGAATACCTTCTTGCTCTTGCTCGATTATTGACTGATAGCCCACGTTTGACTGCCGGTTAACTCGTCATTTGTAGTTAAGACTTACACGCGGATATGGTCACAGTCAATCGAACACTTATTTATAAGCTAGCTAACGGCGCTTGTTTCAAACATAACAACCTATCACTAACAAAGGAGCTCGACGCGACTTTGATGTTGAGAAGGAAGCTAAAAAGACAACTGAAGGAAAATAATCATAGAGTGACAAAAATACCTCAGTTTACCATTATGACCCGCTCTGACAAAGGACCCTGTTTGTCGCATTATGTATTGTTTTCCTCAACAGCATGCTCGCGTCATTCACCTATGACTATTACTGTATAACATGTATCATGTTTTAAAGATTGAGACATTTATTTTAGCCAGGTATTATGAACTACTCTCTAATATATTTTAGAGTTTGTACCAATCCCTGTCTGAACTGATATATGATATACACAGGTAGTCAGCTAGGTGACGGACTGAGAACTAGTAGAACAAAAAATCTGGAAAACTATAACCGACTACTACATTTTTCATCACTTATGTTGTTCTATGATAATTTGTATACTTACTTACAAATGAACCGGACTTATATTAATTAGTTGCTGTTGAAAGATTTAATGCCATTTTCTCAGCACACAGTAGTCTATATATTGTGGCCAGTATAGCTGGGGGGGGGGGGGCAATACGGCCAAATTATAATATTCAAAGTTAAAAGGTAGAAGATTTAAACTGCATGATGTCAACTTCATGCATTACTTGTTTACAGAAAACAAATTAATTAAAAATAATAAACGTCCTGACATAATATTTGACCCTTGATCAAGCTCGACTGAATTGGGAAGGCAGAAACATGTTAAAAAGAGAAAATATTAAAGCTTTGAATGTGGATATTTCTCAAAGGAATTACGTTTTTAAATCTTCCAAAAGTCACGGGTCTAGGGATTAAGACTGATGACAAATTACCATAACAGAGAGGAATAATAACAAAGCCATATTCCACTCCCTGAATACTAATACTCTCACAAAACGACATCTCAGACTAAATCAGTGTTCTTGATAGTAAAAGACTGATAAGTTTCAGTGTCCCTTAATATTTCAATAGGAATAAGCGTGATAGAATCAACAATAAGTGATACAAAACATAGAATGACCCATAAGTGAAAATAATTATTAGACATGAATAGTTCATAATTCTCCATAATATAATCAGACTCTATTGTGGTTGACCCATCCAATGTATTGCGTTACCAAAAAAATCTTTTCAAAAACAAGACTGAAATATTTCCATCTTTATGTTTTTGCTTTTTTTGCAACCTGTAGCAATCAGAAAAATGTATCATTTATTCTTACAAGATGTATATGTAGAAAGATATATGGATTTTTTATCGCTCGTATAAGACGTTTGATTGTGCCAGACTGGTTTATGGACGTACTAATATGAGACTGAGATTATTTTGTACCAAAACACTACTGACAGGAAGACTTATTGACTCAAGAACTAATCATCAGCTGTTCGAACAATATTATCCAAAGTTTCAACCATTTCTTCATCAAAATAGGCCTTGATATCACTAAGTATGCAATTCTTGAACTCCTCAATTAATATGCGCCGACTGAGATTATAAGAAACTTGATCAACCTTGTCAGCTGAACACCAGCTATTAAATCCGTCATATTTCCTTGTAAATTTTACATTAGTTTATCCAATTTCTCAACCTTATTGATAATGATATGCATCAAAGGTACACGACTAATAACTCTTCAATGTGTATTATTTAACCACATCATAATTAAAACTCGGTTCTGCCAATAATGAAGTACATACTTCATCAACTTTGCCAATAAGCACACTTTGTAATAATATAATCCATTGCTCTCTTGGCCATTTCAGACTTTTAGAACGTTAAGACCAAAGCTTGTGAAAGAGATGTAGTACTTATCAACACTGCATTGAAAGTCCACTTCTGACCCAGCATTTAGGGTACAGTCATCAGAAAATAAGACATCACTGATGGTGACTGTCATGACCTTGGTTTTCGCTTGGAGCCTTCTGGAATTTAATAATTTTCCGTCTATACGGTACATTACGCAGACTCCATCCTTTCCGTCTCTAAAAGCATTAGTCAGCATGGCGGACAAAAACAGACTGACCAGTGTATCCTTGCCAGAACACAACCCTGCTTGACGGCATTGTTTGATGGAAATAGATAATGTGTCTCTCCATTCGCCTGGACTCATACCTGCATGCCATCATGTAAATGCTGTACCATTACATATATTTTCGTGGGCAGTTGTACTTGGCAATTACCTACACAAGCCTTGACTGCTGACAGTACCAAAGGCCTTTCTCGAGTCGACACGGATTGACAATGCAACATTATTATTTATTGTCTGGAAATTCTCATTGTCAATTTTTTTATCTTGTCCAGATATGAACCATTATTATTATGACCGTTTAGATGATTTGCCTTAATTGTCAAATTTATTCAGCCAATACATATCTTGCTAACAGACATTTGTTATAATAAAGAAAACATATGGCAACGAAACCAATTTATATATATATATATATATATATATATATATATATATATATATATATATATGTGTGTGTGTGTGTGTGTGTGTGTGTGTGTGTGTAAACTATGCTCTTAAGATAAGTTCATAGTTTCGTATGGTAATGACAAAAATAGAATTTCACTAGTTTCATCTGCTTATTCATCCATATATTTACCGTATTTGTCCATACATCCATCTATATATATTAATCGAAACTGTCTGACGTATTTAATGACATTATATCTACTAAAAATAGGATTACTAATAAAACCTAGAATTTACCGAATACGTCTATGCAGTAAGCTGGACTGTTGATCCTGCTGTACCATAATGCACCGCGAATGGGCCCATATTAGTTGTAGGTTATTAATAATCTCTCTCTTTCACGTAAATCAGAACTCCAATAGTGCAAATATTATTTCATGTCATATATACAAAATATTGATACCTAGCACAACCATCAAACCCTTCAAAATGACACATAAACCTTTAAAACAGAGTAAACAATAAGTGTACATGTTTCAATAATCTTTCAAAATGACAAAAACCTTTACCGGCGTTGAAATATATTTCCGAGCTCGTGTAACCAATGCTCCTGCTGATGGTTACAGAGCTGTTGCTGTCATTCTTAGTGACAAGTCAATGCAACTCGAAGGTGTTGGTGAACGAATGAAGGTAGTTGATGCATCAGTGGAAAATATGCAATATTTTAAAAAATATGTAATGTAGCATTTAGATCAATCTGTTATTAATAAAATGTCATACAGTGTTGTTAGTGTTACATTGACTTCTGGTCAAATTAAAAAAATTGCAATCGGAATCAGCTAAAAAATGTGGAACCACGATATCGCTGAACTCAATCAGATGTCTGGTGGTCAGAATAAACTATCATTGACAACTCGTCAGATACAACACTTTAATGACGCTTTCAAAGATAAAAAGGGTGTTCAGATCACACTCTCTGCAGCTGCGATCAAATTATGATAAAATCAGGCGGTGTATTCCCACTTCTCGCTGCGATTGCAGCAATAATTGCAGCTGGTAAAGCGGCTGCGTTGGGAGCCGCTGAAGCTCTTGGTGCAAAAGCAGTACACAGCATTGCTCAATCGTATGAACCAAAAAATGGACGGGGATACAAAAAAAGGGAAAGTGTCTAAGACTACCATTAACCCCGTATTCATGGTACAAGGGAAGCGGCCTGAGAATACCAGGAACAGTTTATTAACAACAATAGTTCCCATGTCAAATTTTGATTTACTCGATGCTGCTAAAAACCTAGCGATAAAAAACTTTAGAGGTGTTTTTATGAAAGATCAGTTGCCGTCACAACTAAAAAACGTTGAAACCGGGTATTATTAATCTCGATAACAGCACCGGACCTGGAACCCAATGGGTTGCATACGCGATTGATCCGCGTGCATTTGTTTATTTCGATTCATATGGGTTAGCTCCACCTAAAGAATGTATGCGTTATATACAACAATTAAACACTTTTCATAAAATGAAGACATGGTATTCCACGCTACCAACACAACAACTAAATGATCCACCAATATGCGGCATAGAAGTATTAAATATCCTTGACGCTATTTTATTATCGAGAAAACCACCCCATCAAGTCGTAAATGAATATACTAGGAGTCGCTTTTCAGAGAGAGAAAGTAATATAAAATAAGCATGTTTGATGATATTGGAAAAATTCATTTGAAAAGCTCGGCGATGCATCATTGGAACCCATTGATGAAATGTCAGATTTTAATCTCGCTGATATATCCCAAAATCTATAATTAAAAAATCTGATTTTAATCTCGCTGACATAGTAAAGAATCTCCAAATAAAACATTTCAGAGGTGTATTTTCAGAGGATAAATTCCCAATACAACCAAATACTTTTGAAACGCGTGTGGCGTGTTACGTGATACATCCACAATGTATTATTTATTTTGACCCGCATGGATTTACTCCTTCAAGAACAGGATCATTTCTTAAGTATATATTCAAGTTGAACCCCTCCATTCCTGTTTGGTATTCAGAATTGCTCGTGTTGGGCCTACCTAATAATACGTGTAGAGTAAAAGTTCTTGAATAACCCATGAAGTCCTTTACGAATACACGATAATAAATTACTTAAAGAGAAGAACATAATATAACATGATTGATATTTGAGGACGATCTATCTCACTGTTGAAGAAACTCGGTGGCGATGGCACTGCAACCAGTGATGTAAAAAAATAATCGAAGATGAAATATCCGAGATGTTAAACTTAGCAAGTATTGATCCCAATGAAATAGTTGTATTTCAAGATCGTCAGGGTAAATTGAAAACTAGTAATATTTCCCTGATGATATTTAGTTAAACAACGCGACGCAGTAGAAGATACTATCCCGTTGTTTTCCGATCAGGGTAAACTCAAACCAGGTGTACTTATTTCAACTATTGTAGAAAGAATTAACAATTTAGAACCATTAAAAAAAACTAGGCGATGAATACAACGACCATATAACTAAATTAGATCAGTTTTCTGAATTACAAAGAAATATAATTGACAATATTGACAAACCTCTATTAGATTTCTTTGGAAATCCACCGGTGACCACAACGAAACTCACAGAGATAAAAACAGCTATGTTAGAATTAGTAACACTACAATCTAGGTATGAAGAACACGTAAAGCAGTTTTCAACTTTTCGTAGAAATCTCATTGAGAAATTTCTTGGAGTCTCATTTGTTAAACTCGACATAAAACTCCCCGATATTAGAAAATCCATCGATGAGATAAAAAAAACACCATCGAGGCAAAGATGATTTACCGAGGATGATATAAAAACTTGAAAATATAAAAATCCCTCGCGAACAAAAAAATATCATAAATAACGTGTACGCGATTCAATACGGATCATTTACGTGGACACCATCCACTAACATATGAAATATCACCGCGACCGTCATAGGTATTTATCGGTTAACGCTAGTGACACCAACTCAATTTAATATTTCATCAACGAGTTCATCTGTGGTCAACAATACGATATTTACGATCATCGACAAGGGAACAATTGAACAATTCACAATAGCATCCACTGATAATAATTTGGCTAGGGTTTCAGTAACATGG
This sequence comes from Unio delphinus, assembly GCA_029339505.1. Lineage (NCBI taxonomy): Eukaryota > Metazoa > Mollusca > Bivalvia > Unionida > Unionidae > Unio > Unio delphinus. Next base: position 6,931,251 of record JAQISU010000029.1, on the reverse strand, counting down.
TATGTGGAATTCGTAGCGGATTTAAGTAAACAACTAAATTGAAATCTATTTAAAAGCACTAGAGTTTTCAAATAAAATTTCATCACAGCAGTATCGCCATGATCAGGTCAGAGAATTTGAAACTAAAACTCAAAACCCTCCCTGAGGAGTACCAAACAAAAATAAAAGAAATACCGACGAAGAATAACCGCAGTTGATCTTACCGTATACTCGGAATCAGGTGTAATCACCGGAGCCGGTATTATATTCTCCTCGGTGACAATGATTGCCCCGATAGCTGTTCCAATTTGTATATCAGCGGCGACAACAATCGCGGGAATTATTTCGATTATAAAAAAAATATCATCGTGTAGCCAGCGTAAACTGCAAGATTACGTAGTTAAATTTCATGTTGTGTCCACTGCATACTCGCAATTATCCTCGATGATATTCTCGTCATTCGATGACACATTAATATCCGATAGTGAGTTTTCAGCGATGGTACGTGTTTATGATTCCGCGATGTCAAAATTAGAAAAAGATAATAACAATAATAATAACAACAACAATGGCAACATCGCAAGAACTACTTCAACGAATAGCGGAAAATACCAACCGGGTGAAAACAAGTATGAAATCAATAACCTCACCCAATCCTGAATTCAGTGTGAATGTTCCCGTGAAGGAAATAGCGTTAGCAAAGTTACGAGTGTATCACAGTTGGTCTAATATTAGATCGGTAGCATTTGGTGGTCAACAACCAAATAATTCTTTGGTACTTGCGAGGAAAAATAAACAACACGGAACTCCAGATTGGAACGTTGTTTCGCTACCATCAGGGTCTTACCAAATCGAACAAGTCAATGATGAATTACAACGCAGAATAAAATCAATAACTGGAAAAGAATCGAAAATCGCTATAACAGTTCACGAGCCAACGTTATCATCTGCCATTGAGATAAACTCACCCGGGTATGCTGTAGAAATCTATCAAAGCTCTATAAGGACAATACTGGGTTGGCCTGAAATCCCACCTCGGACATCTTATCGAATACCACCAGAACCACATAAATCTGATTATTTCACAGATGTACAATTATACCACAAAATTGCTCCATGATATCGAAATTTTTTGCCGGGTATAAAAAATGCAAAATTAACCGATACATTTACATTTCTTGATAACAATACCATGCATTGGGAATTTGGTTTTGAGTAAACTACTGAGTCATCCATTGCAATTGTATTCACTCTAAATAACGTCATTGATTATTTGAAAGAGATTAGTCAATTACATAGAACACAACTAGAACGACTACGACAACATTCACACAGCGAGGTCACAAAATATATTGAGATATTAAATCAGCTTGTATCAGACATGGAATATATCAACACACGAATAGTTCAGATAATAATTTATGACAAAAACGGAGATAAACAAATAATCCTAACTATTTACAATATCACAGAAGCTAATTTACCCGATTTCAAGCTTCCTGGGTATAACGCAAATGAACTAAAAGAATCTGTTAATGATATCCTCCATGTGTATTTCCTACAAATGAAAAAAAATATCACAAACAAATATCCTCAAACATAATAATGACCCAGATGGTGGTGGGCGACATATCGCTCCTCAAAACGTCAATATATCCTCGGTGATTGCATTGAATTTAGTATGTGATGTTATCGAAGGAAGCTACCAAATAAATCTCGGAAGATCAAATGAAGCCCAGCTGGGATATATTTTATATTCGTTTGCACCAACAGCCCCTCCAGGATTTTTAATAATTGAGGACCCAACTATTCCGGTCTATATGCGATGTCATAATGATTCATTAACGAGAATTAATTTTAAACTCACTGATTAGTCCAATAATCTAATTGATTTACGAGGTGAGGTTTTACGAATTAGTCTGTTTGTGAAATCCTAAAAGGATTTTCATCGTGAAAAGTTTTTTTTTACCCCAATAGCAGCAGAGGGGGCCGCGACAACGACTTTGGCGTCATTTTTTTTTTTTTGATTTCGAGAAAGCATTAGTTAGCCAAATGGACGCTTTTTTACGATTTGGAGGAAGCTTTGGTTTGCCGAATTGACACTTCTAAAAGTTGTCGGATTCGCCCCCTCTGTTGCTACCTAACTACATTGTCAGGACATTATAGCTTATTCTCAGTAGTATATGCTGGTATACATGTTTTAGAAACCCAGATTTGAAGCTTTTAAATTTGATGTAAATGTTTGTGTTAAAATGGATGCCACTTTATGTTAATATTATCGTAAAGTTTCAGTAACGAATATATTAGTTAATGAAACTTTACGATAATATTAACATAAAGTGGCATCCATGTTAACAAAGCCATAGCTGCCAGTGCAATTTGTTCTGACATAACTGTGAGAACATTGATAAATGCACATAATATAATACTAATGATTGAAATCAACACTCCATTAAATCTTGAAAGACATTAAATCAGTGTTGTTTGAACATGGCTTCCATTGGGTTTTTTGGGGGTGGGGGGCATTGACATTCTTCTGGTTGCTTCTCTCTAATAGAAGATACCATGTCAGATTTAGTTGCTTAAGCCCCTAGCAAAAGCTGCATCCACCAATGTTACAGTTAGCCACTAGGGTGATATCAATCATAGCTTTCAGACCCAATATGATCTTCTGGGTAAAAAGATGCAGTCTTTATTGACAGTGACACTTTATAGTATTTTTTAAAAATTGTTATAACTAAGGAAAAAGTCTTTATATGCCCATTTCCTTTCAAGAATTATAAATGGGTTCTTTCGATATTTCAGTCCAATCTAGTTTAAGGAACTGATGGATAAAAAGAGAAAAAGGAGACACTGTCAAAGCTGTGGTGATGAGTTTTCGTATCGACACTTCAGTCGTCATAATTGCAAAAATGTTTAGTGTCATTCAGGTGAAGAAGAGGAGGAAGGATCAGTTGAAGACATTAGTACTCAGTATTTTGAGAGCACATATTTACCTTGACAGACATCATCGATGCCATTACCAAAGAATATCACAGAGGAGGACAGATTGATATATTTTGAATCAGTTCAGTCAAGGTATCAGTTCCTCAGACAGTGCAAGTGACATTAGCATGTATGACGCAGCTTTTGAAGATGCTATGTCTAACTGTGAAACAGAAATTGTTACTGAAAAATCATCTGGAAATGATTATATTTGGTGGCTTCTAAAGTGGCAGTTCTGTTTTATATACCTGATAGAGCCTTTTCTTATATTTTGATTCTAATAAAATCTGTGTTGTACTTGTGCTCAAATTTATCAGATTTCATGAAAGCTTTGTATCAGGACTTTCCAGTAACCATTTATCAAATGAATAGATTCGTGTATTTAAGTAGACAATTTTAAGAAATATGTTGTTTGCACAAAATGTTTTACACTGTATGACTATGAGGACTGGTTTGATGTTATTGAAGGTCGTAAAGTTTCACACATTTGTGGATATGTAGCTTATCCATGTCATCCTAGTCCACATTTACGAAGAGCAAGTGGAGAAACATTGTTAAAAATTGTACATTCTCAAACTGGGGATCAATTAACTCCCTTTAAAACATATTGATATAGCAAATTAGAAGATAGCATCTCGGGTTTTGTAAAAAGACCGGGTTTTGAATTAAAAAATGTGAATTATGGAGGCATAGAAAGGTACATAATGATATTTTGATGGAAGTGTATGATGGAAAAGTTTGGCATGACTTTTCAAGTGATGCATGGAATTTCGTTTACAAGTGAATGTAGTTAAGCATTAATGTTGAATGTTGACTGGTTCCAACCATTTAAACATACAAACTATTCTGTTGGAGCTATATAACTATGTATATTGAATTTACATAGAGAAGAAAGATTTAAGCAGGACAATATGATTTTAGCTGGTTTAATACCAGACATGAAAACTGAGCCTCCAGCAAACACCTTTATAGAACCACTAGTAGAGGAGTTAAAAGTTGCTTGGAATGGTTTTTATTTGAAAAGTTACCAATCTCCAGATGTGCCAGTTCTTGTCAGGTTAGCATTGTTATGTGTTGGTTGTGATATTCCAGCAAGTATGAAATTATGTGGCTTTTTAGTCCATTCTTCCACAGTGGGGTGTAACAAACCAGGAGAGCCTGAAGGCGGTACAAAAAGAGCTACTGATTCTATTTGTAGTGTCACCACACATAAAATATCTAGCATAGTAAGAACCAAGGGTAGACCAGAAATCTATAGATTGGATTGAACTGCTCCTCAGCGGAGATTTACACGGGAACAATTACAAGTGATACCCGAGGATACTCAATACCGCCGCATGGTCTTAACTGCATGGTCTTAACTAGCAACTCTGCGTCTGTTACACTCAAGACAAGTCAACATCACATTATCTATGACATGACCAACACTGCTATATTTTCTGTCTACGGTAAATTGGCGAGGATCTATATCCGACCAACACCAGCGCATTATACAATTACAACTCGCGCAGTGATTATTTTGTTGTTGTTTAAGCGTAATTATAAATTCAGCATCAATATCAAATTTTCAATTTTTTTCCTGTTGTTTATAACCAGCGAGTTTTTTTTCTGCTTATGTCATCACTGACAATATCACTAATTGTGATATTATTATCATCTAAAACAATTCTTCGAAGTTGATTTATTCTTCGTACTCTAGACACTGCGAGATAAACCAAATTTGACCACTCGATGCTATTATCTACGATCCAAACAGTTGCATCGGATATAGTCAATCCCTGCGAGGAATGTATCGTCGCTGCGTATCCTAGCTTCCATGGGGATTTTTCAGCACGCAATGCATCTTTGACAACACCGATATCAACCAACACAATATCATTTTTCACGAGAATTTGTTTTTCACTTAAGCCAGGAATATCAGCATCGATATTCTGTTTTCGTGTACCCATGGGCCTATAACACAACGGCACTGGAAGTGTTGCGAATTTTTCTTTGTGTGTTTCAAGTGACTTCATCTGAAGTGTGTTTGTGACTATCTTTCTACTTGCCACTATTACATCTATTAAATCATTTGGTCTCCACGCTTCCTAAAAATCATTTAATGGGGGTTTCTGAAATTATTATACGCCCTATTTCACACTGGATTCTATCCGGTTGTAATCTGATTAGTTTCTTAAATTCATTATCAAGTGATCTATGATCGGTATTAATTTCTTCCTAATAGTCAATAACATTCTTTATCCAATCATGTGGAGACAAACCGTCAAATGTTGGTGGTTGACAATGATCGCCATACATTATCACAGCTGTATTTTTCGGTAACAACCACCCGAGAAACATTTTTGTTATCTCTAACGACACTGTGCATATCTCATGCCAAATAATAATTTCAGGAATATATTTCTCGCCGATTCGATCAGTAGTCCATTTGTCATCTTTCCATCGAAAGAAACTATGATAAGTGCAAGTATTAACCTCCCGCTGTTTCATCTTTCTTGCAAGTATGTGTGTGGGTGTTAGCGCAATCATATTTGATTTCCCTCGAAATAATTCGATCACACGAGTCATCTTCCCTGACCTAACACAGCCGTTTAAGCAACTGGTTTTATATATACATATTGGATCGGAACACGAAGGCGCGCAAAATAGTTATGATATCTGATTATTTGTCAAGTAATTGTTTTCAATTGTAAAATCTGCTGATTTAGAATAATCACGAAATATTTCCTCTTTTATTCTCCATGATCCCCAACGCTCGTCGGAATTTATGAATTTAGTCACTGTTTCTCAATGTTTTACATCGATGTAAAATGAATCAATGGCAACTCTACCCGCGGATTCAGGAAATCTATTTATCTTTTAATGTAAATTAATAGAAGCATAAGCCAGCATAGACACACTTAGATGGCTATATTGAGGATTATCTCCGTCGTTATAAGTAACAACTGTACCGACTTTTATTTCATTGGACAAGAAAGCGTCTTCACGATTGACATATATACCTCTAGATGTTGCATTCCTGATTATAAAATCATATTCAGCATCATCTATAATTAATCATGAAGAATATCGCTTGTGGTCGTATTTTTTCCCACCCTGGGTAAATTTACCAATTATTCTTCTACCGAGATCTTTTGCATGTTTATTTCTAACTTTAAAGATCTCTTTGGACCACCTAACAATATATTCTTCGTCGTGGGACGGAAATTGTTTTGATTTTTTTCGCTGATTACCGGTATACAATCTAGAATATCGGGTTTTGTTAACCAGACTTCAGGCTGCGCTCGATATGATATACTAGTAATTGCTTCACTGACAATCAGCAATATCAGCATTTTAGAATCAATCATATACCGTAATAACACTATTGGCATCCAGTGTTTTCAGATATGTGTCTACCAAACCAAACATAACAACACGGATGAAGTCCTTTAGCTTACTCGAATGATACCACATTAGCGAATCCGGTTAGATCAAAATCGGGCAGTGGCCCATTAATCGCAACACGGGTCATCTAGTGTGTGATGCACAAATCGTTTAAAATACTCAGAACACTCTCCATACCCGATAAATTTACCTGGATAACACACAACCATATCAACCGAAATGACACTTTTGGGGTCATATTTGGTATTCCATAATCCACCATGGCCAAGTTCAATACAACTTGACTCGACATCTTAGAGAAATTCGGTTCTTGTTGGTTTCCATAGGTTTCTCTTTCTCGCAAAATGAGCTGCAACTGATGGGATTGTAAAACAGTTTGTTAGTAATTGTTTGTCGTATTCCGTTGAAAAATTACGAGCTAGTTGTCTCATCTCGTCATGGAAGGATTCAGTAATATATATTTTGACGTTGGGTCTTACAAATTGATCGAATTTACACTCTTCGTCTTTGAAACTCTGAAATAACCATACTGACACAGGATCGTTTTTACTTAACTCGTAAATAAAATCAAACAAATTTTTTCCAGAGTTCTCTACGGGCAGATATTTAATGTTTCTATCCCGCGGAAATATTGCTACCGCGGAGGTCCAAGCTTGTGCATTATGGTCAATAATTTTGATTGGTGCTCCATTTTATTTATATTTCGATTCTTGGAATACCTCTACTGTTATCGTCATCACGGTTATTGGGAATCTTAGTGATATTTCTAATTCAGCTACATTTTGAATTGTTGCACCGCTCTTACGGACTGTTAACCCCCATTCATTTGTTTTTTTACGTCTTAGATCCGTAAATTTGTTTTCACGCAACGCATTTGTAAAATGCTCTTATTATTCGTTCGGCTACACAATTCAACGACGAATGTTTCATTGTTTTTAGTTTCTCAATACTCGGATTGTCATTTATTTTATAGATCCCATAAACAACCGAGGTTATAGGATAGGATCTCTCGTAATACGGTTTGTCAATTCCAGTCAGCGTTCATGGTTTGGAATTATGACTCACAGTGACAGTTCTGTCGTTTTTCATGATGTGTTCAAGTTTGTCGCGTATAATCCAATTTCCTGTTTCTGAGTGGATAATGAATTTCACTCTAAAAAATACTTTTTCTGGTCAAGATGCGAGATTATCACTGCTGCTCTTTCGTCGTTCATGGTAGGATCAACGCCACCATCAATTCGAAATGTTGACCAATAGTGAGATGCTCCATCGCACTTGAATTCCTTAAATCCCTCATGGATTTTATCTATAATACTTCTATCACTTATTACACCCTTATTAGGTGAAAAGATGGATACTCTATCGAGATTGAATTTAGCATTTTTCCAGGGTTCGAGTTTCGATAATCTCTTGAACTCCTTCATATTATAATTAAAACAAGTATATAAATAAAGAATTTATATATAATGAATCACTGTAAGTGGCTTATGATAGGATCAGTAACCGTCTGTAACAAATCATGTAGAAATGAATTCTGTGGATATCATTCACAAAGCGTACGACGTTAAAGGTTGGGTCCTTAACGCTGCATACGATGTGGGGTGGGTGTGAGAGGAAAATCACAGTTGTGTCTGAATTGTGGTAGTAAGCTATATAGAGAACTAAAGCGCTATTATGATAAACGATCTAAAAAATCCCATCCCTGACTCTGACCTAGACTCCGTCTAGGACAAAATCATAAGAACACCTCAAGTCTACATTGAAACATTCCCAAGTAATAATTAAACCAGATACTTAATTAGACAAATAATATATTGTATATAAATGAACTAATAATTTCAACCACATACCGTGATCAGTAATTATGAAGCATCTCGTGACGGTGTTGTCAGAAACCTCAGACTGAAGAAACCATTAGGTGTTGTTTATAATCATGGATATTTGATATTTACTGCTAGAGGGAAAAATCATCTGAATCACAAATTCACATATGGATGTTTCCATGGATTGATCAAAGATGGGTTTGTAATTGATCATATTGATTCCAATCCTAGGAATTATTCTTTAACTAATCTACAAGCTATCACTCAGAGCAAAAATACCAAACGCGGCAGAACTGGAAATTACCAAAAATATGCGAAAATTGTCAAATCACTCAATATTCATACCGGCGAAGAAAGAGTATTTGAATAAATGACTGAAGATGGAAAACATTTTGATATTTGCGAGCCTCTGGTACGAAAAGTAGCAAAACGAATATATCAATCAGCAATTTCAAAGCCAACTGGAAACATAATTCAATTCACATACATTTAAATGTCTGTATTATAACACCGAAGGGAGATAATTCGTGTAGTAAAGTGTATGTGTGTGTTGGAATTACTGTCCTTGGATGGGATTTTTTGATACATATCAGTAGATCAGAATAAATTGTTTTTTTGTGTTGGTTTGACTAGAAAATTTATAATTGTTTCGTCTATGATTTTTAACTAGAGTAAATAATCTCTACAGTATACACTATCATGCTTTTAATTCGTTAAATTCCTTACGACATACACAGCAATTTAACTATATATTATATTAAAAGTATATTCTTGTTGATTTCGACAATTAGCGTATTCCGTACGCGGCTGAATCTCGTCCCGAGCCCCAGCGTTCGAATCTCGTGACAGGCAATATTGTCGACGGTACCGTTCTTGAGGGTTTTTCTGTATAATTGGGGGCGCCAGCCCAAGGGTACTTCATGTACCATCACGTCAAATACGTGATGGTGTGATTTTGCACCCCCGGGAATTCGATTCTTGCGTGGAGGTGAACAACAACAAATACATAGACAGTCTTATGAATATAGTAACATTTCGTTTCGCTTAGATTCACTGGAGATATGAATGGGCGGTTTCTGACAACACCTTCACGAGATGCTTCATAATCACTGATCACGGTAGTGGTTGAAATTCTTGGTTCATTTATATACAATATATTATTTGTCTAAATAATTATTTGGATTAAGTCTATGGGCTCCCCAAAAATAAACAGTAGCGTGGATGCAAACAGCTCTATGTCACACTAGGATAACCACACAAGACAGTTCAGAAAGAACCGTTGATCAAAAAGAAACGGTCGAAGAAAAAAAAACCTCAAACAGAAAAATCTAAAAGAAAAGAGACCCTATGAAAGACACAACGGCCAATAAAAAGTGACTCAGTGATTGATAACCGCTCATCATAGTTACTGTTTTTGTTGTATCAGATATTATCATATATTAGATGTATAACATATATTATATATATTTATATACTTATTATATATAATAGCATATAATTAATTTCGAAAATATAAATGACATAATAATGGAAATTTCAAATTTGAAAAATCAAAAAATACAATTTTCAGATAAATTAGATTGTAATCAGATTCTTTCTGATTTTCAAGATGTCGATGATAGCGCTCGGAATAATAAATACGTCCTACCGAGGGAATATTCCCTTATTAAAAGAATTCAACACGCTATTTATGACTCTCTCGTATATAACAATGACATAAATAAATTCGTCCCTTTATTTACCTCAGTTGAAAAGGTTAGATTGGAGCTTGGACATTAATACCAGGTCAGACGCACCATAAATTGCAAAATTAAGATGATTAAAACTATAATAAAAGAGAATAATACACCGAGTTTTGAAACACCTCCTGCGCGACTATTTCTTAAAACATTCTCCTTGTTCTCGTTATATCCTTGTACACTGCCTTCAAACCACTATATGGTATTGACATGTACACGTTACGTAGAAAAATATGGATTAGGCCTCAGTAGAGACTAGAGAGGTATATAAAATTACTCGCATACAATGAAGTATCTCTTGACAATTTGTATGGAGTTGAAATTCCATACTCAGTGATAACGCGAACAGGTATTGTTTATTTTTTGCACTAAATCAATGAACACGGACGTAATGTCGCGTTGAAATGCGGAGGGTGGGTGATCGTGGATTTTTAAATTAGAAAATCCTATGAATTTTTACAATAATGATAGGTGTATCGTTAACAACTAGATTAGCTCGCGAGAGGTTACAAGCAATAAAGAGATTTATTCCTGTAAGAGTTTCTGTCAGAAATAAGTTACAAGCGAGACAGGAATTTCAAACCGAATTGCAACTGGTGCTTCAAAACTGTTACTACAGCAACCGAGAAAGTCGCATCGATCACTGAAAAAGCCATCTTAGGAGATATTACTGAGGAACAGCGAGGGAAAACGGCTCTTCTTCCTGTACTTGAAAAAATAGCAAAGAGATCCAAACAAACAAAAGAATCTTTAAAAACACTTCCTGGTGATATAGTAGCTGCACAACCACCACCTGTTGACGAGGAAATACTTAAAGATATTCGTAGTTATATCGCTGATGTAAAAAAAAAGAACTTACGCCTAAACCCAAATCAATAAAAGAAAATATTGAACTAGTAGCAAAATTTCAAAAGGGTGTTATTGAATAAATCAGAAATATTGATGAATATAAATTACCCGCTTCAACACTAGCAAGTTTGGCACACAATGATACAATTTTAGAACCAAAATATGCTACCATAAACGATGTTACTTTTATTAAGTGAGTATATCGCGTATATTACAACAAAAAACAAGCCAGAAATGATGATCTCAAATTTGATAATTTTGCAAAAGAAATGCAAACAATTGATAGGGAATATAGCTCACAACCCCAACGGCAACCGCCACCTTATTCACCACCTGAGCAACTCAAGGATGATGATGTACAATCATTATAAATGCCATCTGATCGAGAAGAATCTGATGATGCGCAATATACAACCGATTCTAGTAGTGAGAAGTTTTTTTCTCAGAGTGGAATTCCAAGCGGTGTTTCAGGTAGTGGTCTAGTTCGTTGTCCTAATAATATTCTCGGAGACATAGCACGATTACAAGTTCTCGCAGGAGGGAAACGAGCTGGAAATAACTCACCGGAAAGAATTAATGAAGCCGCTAATATCTGCTGACGACTATTTGAAGGTGGCGTCATGGATATTGGTGTATATCGAGCGTTTATTGATGAATTAGTTGATGATTGTCATAGTGATTGATTTGATGACTTTATCATTATTGAATAATCATCACATTAGATAAATAGCATTTAAATAGGATGATCATACACTATAACCACAACAAACCAACCATGGTCTATGTAGCAAATTCACGATTGCCTGTTTATAGGGCGTATTACGGAGATTGTCTCGGGAATATTATTCAAGGGTTATTTGCAAGGATGGCTCCAATAATAGCACCAATCGCAAAACAATTGTTAATGAAAGCTATTGATGTTATTCGTGATAAGGGTATTAGTGCTGTTGCTGATGTTGCCGGTAAAGCATTTTCCACGGCCAAAGAAAAAATACTGGCATTAGTTCGGCTACGAAAGAGACCACCGCAAACATCCATTGGATTTTCGACTTCGTCATTGGGGCCACTACCATCTACGGAGATTATGCCTGCAAGTATTAGTAAAATAATAAATAACGTGGTGGAGCAGAATATTGCATCACGGATAAATAAGGGATATGACACTCAGGGAAATATTACAGCAAAGAACATAGCGGGAAGTGGTTTGAAATCCCAAGCGAGATCGCGATTTAGATCAAGAAATATATACAAAAAAGATGTTCAAATCGTCACCCGACACAGCGTTTGATTTAGATGCCCCAGTGTGCAATGATCATTCTATCCACGATTATCAATTCTATTCCTATAACGCAATACGACCAAATAGTCAATCAAGAATCGATCTTCAGGCCCATGATACCAGCAATAACTCAATAACTTTCTACCCGCTGACGCATTTATTGAAGTAGAAGGAGAAATTGTAAGAAATGTTGCAGCTGATACACCACATGCAGATGACCCAAATGTCCGGGTTGGTTTTGTCAATAATGGTATCATGGCGCTATTTAGTAGTGCTAGATATATGACTGATGGAAGAGAGATTAAATCCATTGAACATGATGTTAATTGTCACAGAATTAGGCGAAAATTGAACTGACTTTTGTTCTTCTTGAATTGCAAACGAAACTCACCATTTTCTTGATTTCGTCGTACACGCATTACCTGGGGTGATTAAGTGGCGTGTAACGATTTGCATGTGCCAATTTGTAATTTACATGAAATCCGAAATACTCGTTTTACGTGGTGCACGGCAAGCTCGATGTGATTTATGTTCACCTGTTGAGAGTATATAAGGCGAAGTATTTCTCATAATTATTTACGGGAACCAAAATATCTAATCGAAGGATAGATAACCTCGTCTTGCAATCTCCAGCCAAAGGGGTGAGTGTTAAATTTACATTTCGTTTTTATTGTGAATTTTATTCAGATTATCATTTCGTATAATGATGCCTTTATTGCAATGAACGTGGAATATTTGGAATTACTAGTCACTATTAGGCTTTAAATGCAATATCGTAATCTACGGCTTAGATTATTTTTGAGACAACTATTATTAGTCTGGTTTTGTTTATTATAGCTGATTCTGTCGTTGATACCGTAGAAGTACATCACTGATAGCGCATCTAATAACATCGTTGATACCGTCTCTGATACCGTAGCTGCTAACGTAGTTGTTACAATGTTTCTGATACCGTAGCTGCTAATAACATCGTTGATACCGTAGCTGCTAATAACATCGTTGATACCGTAGCTGTTAACACATCTGATACCATCTTTTGATAAACGTCTTTGATATCGTCTGATTTTTTGTGGAACATCTCTGTATAAATATCTGAATGTGATTGTGCCGTTAATTTGTGCAAACGGAATTGAAGCATCTGTCTGTGTGTCGAACTGTCTGTTCGTCAACATCTGTGTAACGTGTAAATATCCGGAAAGCTAGAAGTCCGAGTGTCGGAGCTGTCTTAGAGTTGTAAAACGTCCGGGTCGACATCTAGGGTAGTGAGGAACCGTTGGTTCTGGTAGATGTTGTATGCTGTCTGAACGTATAACTGTGGTGGATCCGTGAAGGGTAACTTCCGATAATAGTATTGGTCAACCCTCGGTTTTCGGGGAAACTGGGAGACGATTCAACTGTTGCTGAATCGTGCGGTTATACAGGGGAAACACATAGGTGTATTGAAATTGTAATATAATTTAATACATTGTTGTATTTGCATGCTTATGTCAGATCGCAATAATATTTCAAGTGATCACATAGATATCAATAAAAGCTAGCAACTTGATTGAATACAAGTATATGAACGTGCTAGTTATCGCAATCCATCGTGCGATAGATAGTTTGTCGTTTGTGTTTATTTTTTTTCGTAAATCATACTTACATTAATTTAACTTTCGTAAAGGATCCTTGGATCTGTGTATAATCCAAGAGATCCCTTTACATCTGAGATTCCTTTTGTATTAATATTTAATTTGTTCATGTATTGTGAATGAGTGTAATTGTGGGTTGAGTGCATGAATTATTGTGTTGTTACATCTGTATTTTTTTCATTTATAATTTATTACATAAATTTATATTTTCTTTCACAAATTGTGTTTGTATTGTTCATTTAATCCACCCTCCTCTCGGTAACAATTCTGTTACATTAATGTTGCCACAACAATAGTGGGTTAGCAAGATATTCTGATAAGTTTACAAGATCAGCAGGTCCATCTATGATGTTTGCTAAGGATGTTAATGATCATAATCATATTCAGTAAATTACTGACACCAGTAGATGCTGCAGTTAATCCACACACAGTTGATTCTTTTGAACACGAAGCTAGACCAGCTGCTGCCTTTGATGTTATAAAAGGCATTAATCCTAATTACAACCTGGGTTTGCAACACGCATATCAATGTTGTAAGGACAGTGTAGATTATTTTCATGCGCAATTCCACTATCTCATATATTTGAATTTTGCAGAAATGTTAGAAAAGTTATCTATGGAGCGAAACATGCAGTAGTACTCGTGTGAAAGGGTGATGATAATGATGCAATATGGCGTGGTGCTGGCCCCCTTGGCCTACCTCCTATAGCTCCAGTGGCTGCTTGTAAAGTGAATATAACAAAACTCTCACTGTGGATGCCAGTAATGAATGACTCCATCAATCACCGCAGGAGAAAAATTACTATCATTTATGGATACCGGTGGTAAGTCATTGCTATCATGGCTAATAACAACAACAGATACTTTTGATTCTTCTGTTAATTTTATATTTACATGGCACCTGGCTCAAGATATACATCTAGTTCTTAGATATTGTTATGCAAACATTTATAGGTGTGTTAAGGTTGTGTTTAACCCCACCGTCACTACATAACCATTATGGCGACATTTTAAAAAATGCTTCCACTTTTATCAAAGTCAAGTAATATTTTTCGGATGTTTAATGAAATGATTTAAAATAGTAATTAACACTTTGTAATGTGTTTTCTTTAAGATCAAATTTAATGACAACTCATAACACACTCGACTTTTTAAAATGCAGTAGAAGAAACTGCAATAGTTTGTGTTCTATATATACCATTCTTATAATATATTCATGCATTCATGTGACCCTGGGTCAACGCATCCAAAACGAGGCTAAGATAGGCACCAATTTCGTTTTATCTCGCAACCATGGCTGTCAGTGCTACAGTTGATACCGGCAACGGAAAAATCGTGGCATTTATTGTTGTGTTCCATTGTGCAATGGGAATGTTTGAATTCACATAGATTTAAGCTTCCGCCATATTCCATCAGTGAAAAAGATGGGGCTTCGTAGAAAATGGATTGTAGCAATACGTCGTGATGCGGGGCCGAATTTTAAGGTAAGTAACTTGATCGGTGTAGGTTTGTTTGTATTTACTTGCAACTAAATGATGTAAGAAAGAGAAATCCAAACGCAAAATAGATTATGTCGATGAAGCAAATGATTGTATGTACGTGTGTTTTATAATGATAGGTTTCTAAAAATGTTACCCCTAGTCCCATTCTACATAACCGGGTCAAGGAAAACTGAGAGAGAGAGAGAGAGAGAGAGAGAGAGAGAGAGAGAGAGAGAGAGAGAGAGAGAGAGAGAGAGAGAGAGCATACAGTCGGTGGAAAGCAGCCTCTGTAAAAACGCTTGAATAATGTTAAAATTTTAAATTATAGTGAAGCTGGTAACTTTGCTAGTTATTATTTTTGTTTCCATTATAGTTACAAATGTTTATGAAAAGTTACACTATTATTTTATCTTCTTCAGATCCTGTGAGTTGCATATATAATGCAAAAGTAAAATTACATATATGGAGGAGAGACTGAGATAAGCAGAAACAGAATTGGAAGAAAAGGAAAGGAAACTGTAAGATTTGAATACAAAAATTAACATGGAGAAATTTGGATTGAATAGATTTACAGATGACGATGAAATGATAGAATTTTATACTTGTTTTCCCATATGAGGTTTTTACAACCTTCTTCAATGGCATCAAACCTACTGCAATTAGAATGAAGAGCTTATATTACAGCACCAGGAATCACATCAACATCAGAGGACGGCAAAAAGCAATGGACCCAGTGGATGAACTTTTCATGTTTTTGTGTAGATGTGGATTTTCGATTGAAGATATGTCTGTTCAATTTAATATTCACATGTCTTCTTTAAGTTAGAAAATCATGTGGACAAATTATTTGTATTTCTTACTGGGAAGTATAAATATTTGGACAAGTCATGAGCAGGTTCAACCAAATATGCCTCTCGAGTTTCAACTGTCCTACTCAGGAACCAGAACTATTATTGACTGCACATAAATATTTACAGAAAGACCCTTATATCTAGTGCTTACATCGAAGACTTTTTCAAACTACAAAACTCACAACTCCTAGAAAGGTTTGGTAGGGATAGCCGCACATGGTGCAGTCACATTTGTGTCTTCCTTTTTCTCTGGGATTAAAAATTTGTTAGAACCATGGAAATAAAATTATGGCAGATAAAGGTTTTGTTTTACACAAAGTTGTCGTTGTTTTAGGCATTGATTGGAATTATTTGACAAGTCCATTCATTTATTTTTAAATGAGCATACATGCAGATTTTATTTACTGCATTATTAAAAATGCTCATTTTATAACTCCAAACTGCAGATGTGACATGAAATAATTATTGGATTCATTTGATAACCATATTTTTTATGTCTTTCCATTGCATGATTTAATAATATCATTTGTGATGTCATGAAATCTAAGTATGTGTTACTTGTATAATAAATTTAAATTCAGTGTGCTAACATGATGCTAATTATATGGCACTCACAAACAGCCAGAAAGAGGGCCATGAGTGGACGAGTGGTCTAAGGCGCTCTATGTTACAGATCACTGCCATCTCACCTCTGTGTGTGTTCGAGTCTCGTATTTGGCAAATGTGGGTAGGTGAGAAAGCTTGCCAATAGCTTCTCATGGGTTGGTGGTTCTTTCTAGGGGTTTTCCCAGGTTCTTCCTCAACCATGTATCATGTACTGAGAAATGGCTTTAAACCCTACAGCAACAACAACATCAATAACAACAAGCAGCAATATAAATAGGTTAACATGTATTACATAATACTGATAACTGAGCAGTAGTACCAGTTAACAGTGCCACATTGTTATTTTTGTTATTTGCTGACTGCAGTGTAGTTATGTAACATCTACCAGTGATCAGTGTTAGTTGCAGAGCTAACCTGCACATAATTATATAGCAATTGCAACAAATAGCCAGCAATACTAATAAGTGAGTAAGGGGCCGTCCATAAATGACGTCACGCACCTACGGGGGGGAAGGTGTCGGTGTGTCACACATTTGTGACGAGGGGGACGGGGGTGTTTAAGAAATATGACGTCACATAAAAATGCGCAGCTTTACTAAAAGTTACACTGAATTTTTGTATTACTTACAATTTATTTAATGACGTTTTAAGTAGCTTCACGCGTGTCGGGCATGAGCTCAAATTACGATGGACTCTTCTTCGAACTACCAACACCCCTACTAGCTCCAATAGTAACTTTCTCCAAATAGCATTTTTCCGTTTCCAGTCCGCTGATGTCGACAAAGCAAGGTTGAAATTATCTTTTTCTCGCCAAACGTTTTTAATTTTGAACTTGTTTGTGCTATAAAATTAAACTTAAAATGTTTGATAAAAAAGTAAATAATATATTGGTTTGATAGGAAAATATTTTTTTTTATTAAGGTTGACATTTTTCAGATTCCTATTATAAAAGATCTTACATTTAAGAAATAGAATAATTAAAGTTTATATATATATATAAACTTTAATATATATATATATATATATATATATATATATATATATATATATATATATATATATATATATATATATATATATAAAGTTTATATTACAAACAGAATAAATTACAGTTTATATTACACCAATAATAATCTCAATTTTTGGTGGGTTAAGAATTGACCTCTACAATGGATAAAAGTAAAATGTTCCAGTGTCTTTTTGAGGCGTACGTTCTGGCATATCCTGCAAAGAGCAGAAAGATTTGCCAAGAAGAAGTGATTCAGAAGTGGAATGGAATAAAAAATGATGCAGATTTGCAAGTCAAAGTTGATCACTGGTTGCAAGAATTAAAACCTATTGCCGCCACAAAAAAGAGCACTTGTTTGGGCTAAACAAACTGCATATGCCGCTACAAAAAAAAAACTCCAAGAAAGTGCCTGTGGCAAACACCGATAATTCTGTGTTCAACTACAAAGTTTCAAAGTATTTATGTTTAGTTTTAATTACTTTATTTGATAATTATAGGATAATCTGAGTACAATAGTCTGAACATCTGCAGTTTTAGCTACATACATGTTTTCTCCTACAATATCAGAGTGAAGCGCCACACAAAATACATACTACAATGAAGTGATTTGAAGCATGTTAATTTTCAAATAGGAAATACGGCTTTTTCGGGGGAAGGTTGACTTTTTGTGACGACGTGTGACGAGGTAGACGGAGGTGGGGGTCAAAATCGGCCATTATCGTGTGACTTCATTTATGGTTGGCCCCTAATACAGTATAAGTTGCAGCATTCCAATCAGATCATAAATATGTTACGGTCACAACTGACTAGCAACATCAGATGATTTTTTTTCTTCTTTAATGATGTTATGTGATTGAATTTCGTGTATTTTTAAAATCTGATTGTGGTATAAACTGTCAGTTGCCAAGCTAAAGTTGCCAAACTAAAGTCATGCATATACATGCTAAATGTTTTATCAAGTGTGTCTTTTTGTTTTTATTTCTATGTTGAAATATTTTTTTCCAAATTCATGCATCCCATTTTTTAAATCTTGACACTTCTGTGTCTCCCTTCACATGACAGGCAGTTGAATAAAGTACACGTTTCTAACGCACTATTTTTTTCTTTTACTTTGCAAGAGAAATTGAGTAACTTGTAGCTAATGAAAATGATTTTTCTATTCATCATAGTATGTCTGCCTGTCAAGCTCAACATAAGTGTGAGCAAGCTCAACATAAATCTGAGCATCATTAATATGGAAATTAACAGTGGACAGAAAAGTACGATTCAATGCATCATCTCAAACCATCTTCATTTTTTGTACCCTCAGATATGGAGCAAGAAGCATAAAAATGATGTCCATTTGAATGTCAATCCCAAATTTGTTTGAGGACATTTGCATTTTTGTAATATTTTTAAAATTAAGGACATTTAAGATTAAAACACGTATTACAGCAGTTAGTTGTCGATTTTATATCACTCTCTGTTTCTCACAATTCTGTCCCAAATGTTAGTAAGTACCGTGGGGGAGGGGTAGTAGGGGCCATGAGTGGCCGAGTGGTCAGAAGCACTCTCCATTAAGGATCACTGCCTTCTCACGTCTGTTTGCGTAGGTTCCAGTCTCTGATTCAACCAATGTGGGTATGTGAGAAAGCTTGCCAGCAGCTTCTTGTGGGTCTGTTCTTTACGGGTATTTCCCGGGTTCATCCTCCACCGTTAATACTGTGGGTATTCTTAAGGATTTAACGTCATGGGTCAAAATAAAAGCGCTTTATTTCCATCCGTATACCAAGGTAAGTCGAAATTAATTAATTTATTTCTAGAGAGCGTCAAATACATCAGATGGATATGATAGCGTCTATTGGTATTATCGCCCCTACGTGGATTACGCTAAAGACATGTCTTCATTAACATTTCGTGTGTGTGACCAAACCATATAATAGTAATACTACTACTACTACTACTACTACTACTACTACTACTACTACTACTAATAATAATAATAATAACAATAATAATAATAATAATGAGGACATTGTATAGCGCCTAATCATTCGAAGCTCTAAGCGCTTTACACCATTTATAATGATATGACTACACTACAAAAAACAAATGACAAAAAAATAAAATTGGAAAACATAAAAACATGCTGAAAACATATGAGATACAAAACATGATTAGGTCTCTAAGTTTGTCCCTGCAGTCAAACTAGTGAGTTTCAAGAGCACTCTTAAAAGGGACCACTGTGTCTTTGTGTCTAATTTCAATGGGCAATTCGTTCCATGTCACCGGGCCCTGGTATGCAAAAGAACATTGTCCGTATGACTTTGTTTTCACCGTGGGAACAATGAGTATACGATTGTCAGAAGCAGAGCGTAAGTATCTAGCTGGTGTATACACATGGGTGAGGCTGGATAGGTATGTTGGACTGGAGTCTGTCAGTGAAATATAGCACAGAGAACAAATTTTGTGTTTGATTCTGTATCGAATTGATAGCCAGTGTAGGGTACTTGTCTCGTCGTGCTCTTAGCGTTCCATGGCACATTGTTGGGAATCGCCTGTCTGCCCGTTGAGCAGTCCTCACATGCTAGGTAGACAAAGCCTAACGCACCGAGGGTTTAAGACCCGCCGGCTACCCTCAGCCTGGTTTAGCCGGCCAGTCGATGCAGTTTTCCGGGATGTGACCTCTTTGTATGTCGCATCTTCTTGGAGCCACATGTGAGAGCTGAGTGTCAAGTGGAGACCAAAGGTCGGCGAGTTGCCTACGATGGTGTACCACTGCTTAACCAGCCAGAGGTGTTACTGCCTCCCAGGACACCCCAGCCTAAGTCCTAACCTCTATGGTAGCACCTCAGTGCCAATACATAGCTACCGGTACGACTATTATGTATCGTAGCACAGTGTTTTGGTACCATATATTTTTCGGACGTTGTCACAACTAAATTCCTCTGAGCGTTTTCGTTCTCATGGTTACAAAAATGAATTTGTAATGCGTCGTCACTGCCTTTTTTCGTCCATCTCCACTGTGTATCAAACTGAACAACTCTGATCGTTAAGAGTTTTTTATGTTATCTTATCTTAGATTGGATCATTTCACAATCTGTACAGCTAAACAGTATTTAAAGTACGATCATGACC
Source organism: Unio delphinus (assembly GCA_029339505.1). Taxonomy (NCBI): domain Eukaryota; kingdom Metazoa; phylum Mollusca; class Bivalvia; order Unionida; family Unionidae; genus Unio; species Unio delphinus. The sequence goes on along the minus strand of JAQISU010000029.1, from coordinate 6,910,515 downwards.
CACGTGGGAAGGAGGCGGGGTAGCCGTAACGCAAAAACTAGGTGAGACCCAAGTGTTTATTACTCGAGGGCTCGTGATCGCTCTCTACTATTATGTGTACAATTAGAATCATTGGACTTAAAACGATCTAGATAACTCAGTATTAGCGTGATAGTGACGGCATTTCTACATATGTATGCATGCTTTCATTAGTGTACTCTCCCCTTCCCCTCCCGGTTGCTAGGTGCATGATATATGACATACATGTCACAGTGGGAAAGTTTTCAATAATTCATAATTCACTCTGACAACACTTCATCATGGAAAACATAAGATAATTCTAAACCTTTCTATGTCTGATTGTGACACTGACATTAGTCACTAGTGCATCCCTTTCATGGTAGTTACAAGTATATACAATACGGCGGATAAATCTGGTTTCAAGTTTATTTATAACTGCCGACATCACAACATCTGCACATGGGCCGAGTTTGATAATGCAGACTTAGCTGCGGTAATGTATTATTGATCTTGCTGACTCAAACCTACTCCACCCTGGTTTCGGTATCGACTTCCTTAGTTGATAAATAAGTAAAAAATTAATGCATTGCTAGTCTACATAAATCCCTGTTAAATCTAATCAGTTTCAGTGTCTGATATTTGTTTACAATACATGCGAAATATATTTAACATCAATACATATGTCGCCCGCAGAATTATTTTTGCTGGTGGGGGTTGGGTGAGTCGTTTAGCAAATACGTAGTGGTCAACTATTAAATATTACGGACATAGGCCAAAAATTGTTTAGAAGTGAATTCCAGGGTAGGGGTAAGTTCTCCTCCTCTTGCCACTATGTGCAAGCGTCCATATCAATGCCATTTGAATCAATAATTGCTAATTCGATATCACAATTTTACACAATTATTGATTTTAAGCGGCAACTACGTCTGATACCGTTATTTGTCTTATTACTGTTGAGTCTACGACAGCTGTAGCTTTGAGTTTAACGTGAAGCCTACGCACAAGACCGGCCATACATGGTGGTCAGTATAATTGACTGAGGAAGAACCCGTAAAAATCCGGGTAAGAACCACCGACCCAGGGGACAGAAGTGTGATGGCAGGGATCGGTAAAGGCGAGTGCTTTAGCCACACTCTGCCACACAATGAAGACGAACACTACTAATAAAGAGGTTACGTTATTACCCACTTATGTTGTGTCTGTATGTATGCATTAATGCGTGCAATTTTTAGATGGGACCAACAATTTAATTTTCAAGGATGATTGATGCCTGGAATTAAAAAATAAATAATTTCAGCTTTCCGATAGCTTAAAAAAAATATACTTCATTCTATTTATGACAAATATTACCCTAGTATATCCATTATATTAGCTGAAAGAAGGGGGAAAAATACCGTGTGTGTGTGTGTGTGCGTGCCTGTAAAAAAGTTATGCATTTATTTACCTGAAGAAAAAAAAACAGGCAAATGCACAATTTGTTCACCTGAAATTATTATTGTTAGCTTCGACATGCACAATCGTTTGTAATTTACTTGCTATAATATCTCACACAGCAAAATGGAATCGATACAGCTTGGGCAGATCGACACTACAATGGCGGCTTCCTTTCAATATAACCGACAAAAATCCAAAGTCATTACTTGGCATAAACACGCCATATTATATAACATGCATGCGGCTAGAATTGCGTATATAGACTGGGAGGTTTCACATCATAGCAACTGGAAAACAATGTCATTTGCATTTGAACATAACATGGCATAGTATACACCTAAGTCACCAACGATCGGATCATGGAATTCAAATTTCGCTAAAATGCTAACTATTCTATCATTATATTATTAATTATCAAACTTGTTGTTTGAATGTTACTATATATAAGTACGTACAAATATGTTCATATATTTAAGTACCGATCAACGTCAAATCATTTTAACATGGTGTTTGTTCTTTTCCCGCAGAAGTCAGTCCGTAATTAACATAAATATTTGCTACAGTTTTATGTCACCGGAAAAAGTATAAATATATCTCACATATGTCCTCAGGTTGGTTTAAATTTTCAGTCTGTATTACACTGAAGATAACCAAGATAAAAACAAATTTTTATATTAATTACATAAAAAGGTTCTTAAAAATGGATTCATACACGATAGACATGAACTCAAATATTTAGGGAGCATTCATGGTAACAATAACAGCGCTTGTTGCTTGCCTTTTCGTTTCTTTTTGATAAATGTACGGTTCACACGATTACTTCGGTGGACAAGAGAATTGTAGAAAACGGCGGAAGCATAATCCAGACTCGTAATGAAAGAACTGTTGGTAATATACCTACCCAGCCCAGCTCGAGTCGGCTCCGTTTAACTTGATTCCTAAGCCTGTTCGCTGTTATTAATGTTACCCCTACTTTAATTTCGTCTCCAGCATCATATTACCTCCATTTTAGTTAAAATACGTGTTACTTGCTCGTGACAAATTATTTCTTCATCACACCCCTAGTTCGTTGTTTTATATGATGAGGAGTTTATTGGGTTTTAATTATGTGCTCCATTTTTTTAGATTTTCCACTTCTAATATTCCTCTAAAGAATGCTTTATTGTAAGATGGCTATCCTTCATTAACACCATCTTTAGGTAATATTTTCATTTTAAATTACGAATTATAAAGGGAAGACAAGCTTTATGGTAGCTGCCATGTTCTTCGCATACACCTTACATTATTCACACTTTAATTTGAGAGAGAGAGAGAGAGAGAGAGAGAGAGAGAGAGAGAGAGAGAGAGAGAGAGAGGCTCTAGAACCTGGTTAAAAGTGTACTCAAAGTTTATAAATGCCTGTAAATATACGACTATTGCGTGTTTACTATCATGTCATTTTATTTCAAAAATATATGGTTGTATTAAAATGGACGCGTTTACTCCTTTTAACGTAGGGTATACTGGTATGCAATGCTGTCCAACAAATAAGAAATTACCGCTCATATCAAATACAAATATAATTGTTAGGGCTCATTATGAATGGTCACCATATTAGGGCATTGATATCATTGAACTCGCTGGAACATAACATTCTTGAAGTGTACCATCGTATTGCCACTTGTCTTTGATTTTTTAAAATTGTGTTCTGTTTAATCATCTATATGTTTTGTACCATAAATGTGAATTGACTTGAATTCATATTGCTTCACTTCCACGTGGGAAACCACACACCAATACCTGTCCCATAACTTTGAAATGATCCTGCTACACCACCGAGTGGAAAACCTGATACAGGAACTTGTATTCTATAATAAATTTGAATTTAAACACTGATTTGAATTAACTTTACTTGAATTCGTCTTGCTCCACTTCCGCGTGGGAATTCTTCCATTAGTTCCGTGTGTGAAATCTTCCATAGGAATATGTTTTGTACTATCTATTTAAATTGACGCAATATGTATTAATCGTGCTCCACCACAGTGAGTGACATCTTTCACGGAATCATTATTGTACCACAATTGACTTAACTTTAGTTCATCCTACTCCACCGCCCCGTGGTAAATGTCACACATATTTTGGAATATACATTTGACTTAGCTTGAATTGATCCTGCTCCATTACCGCGTGGGGAATCTTACATAGTAACATGTTTTATATCATTCAATGGAATTGACTTGAATACTTTCTTACACAGGCATTTTTTTGTACCCTGTAAGAATTTGTAGTATTTTACTATAAAAGTGTATTTCTATAAACAAACTAATCAAGTCTGCATATTTGGATCTGTCTGTCTGTCAGAATCAAGACAGACCTGTTCCAAATGCTCTTATTTCTAAGAGGTCAAGGTCACGGTTATATATTGAAAGCAACACATTTGTTGGGTCTAATAAATCCCAGTCTGATTTTATTATGGAGAACTATGAACCATTCATAACGAAGGGTTCTATATCACTATTGGGTGATTCAGCCAATCCCACCCCTATTAAAATTTTAAGCGACACAAGAGCTTCTCAGAGTCTTTTATTGTCAGGTACTTTGTTTTTTTCTGAGAAGTCTTCTTCTAATGAAAGTGTTCTCATTCAGGGAGTAGAGTGCGGCTTTGTTAATGTTCCTCTCCATTGTGTAAATTTGTCATCAGACTTAGTATCAGGGCCTGTGATGGTCGGAACAGTCTCGGTTTTACCTATTGAGAGCATTCATTTATTGCTAGGCAACGACTTAGCTGGAGATAAGGTTGTGGTTAATCCACTTGTAACTGACAAGCCTAATTTGGATCAGAAAGTTGATCCAATTGAAAAAGAATTTCCTGATATATTTCAAGCTTGTGCAGTTACCAGAGCTATTGCAAAGTAATCTCTTGAGAATGATGCTGATGAAGCCAGTATTCCTTTACCTGACACTTGTATAGGTCAGGCTTTTAATAAGGTCACTTTTACTCCTTGTTTGTATTAGTCAGAAGGTATTGATCATAGTGATCCTCTTTTAACAACTCATTCTCTTTATTCTAATCAGGGTGATAAACGATAGTCACTTGTCGTCGAACAGGAAAAAGATCCTGAAATCTCATGTTTGTTTCAAAGTGCCATAAGTGAGACTGAAGCCACTTATGTTCCTGTCTGTTATTACATTAAAAATGGAATTCTAATGAGAAAATGGAGACCTCCCGAGGTACCTGCTGGTGATGAGTGGTCGGTGAACCATCAAATAGTAGACAGGAAATACTTAATCTGGCCCATGAAACTTATTTAGCTGGTCATTTAGGGATTAATAAACTTATCACAAGATCTTGACTCACTTCTATTGGCCAAAAATCAAAAGCGATGTTGCCAAATACTGTAGATCTTACCATACTTGTCAAATGATAGGAAAATCCAATCAGAAGATACTTAAGGCTCATCTACAACCTATTCCTGCATTTGACGAACCATTTAGTAGAATTATGGTAGATTGTGTAGGTCCCTTACCCAAGACCAAGTCAGGTAACCAATACTTGTTGACCATTATGTGTGCGTCAACTAGGTTTCCAGAGGCAATTCCGTATAGGAATATAAAATCTAAAACAATAGTAAAAGATTTGATAAAGTGTTTTACTCAGTATGGCCTTCCAAAATCTGCTCAGTCTGATCAAGGTGCAAATTTCATGTCTGGAATTTTTCAACAAGTTATGTATGAATTGGGGATGCAGCAATTTAAATCTTCTGCCTATCATCCTGAGAGCCAAGGGGCAATATAAAGATTCCATCAGACTTTGAAAAATATGATTCGATCATATTGTTTTGATACGAATAAAGATTGGGATGAAGACATTAATTTGCTATTGTTTACTGTTAGAGAATCAGTTGAAGAATCTTTAGGCGTCGGTCCCTTTGAACTGGTTTTTGGACACACTGTGCGTGGACCATTGAAGTTATTGAAAGATAACTTTTTTCTAATGAAGATTCTGAGAATAATCTTCTTGATTATGTTTCTGAATTTAGATACAAATTGTCAAAGGCTTGTGAGGTCGCAAAAGCAAATATGCTCTCTGCTCAATCTAAAATGAAATCAAGATTTAATAAAAGCTCGAAAGAAAGGAGTTTTCAGCCTGGCTCTCTTACCAATGCAACAAAATCCTCTTCAGGCCAAATATTATGGTCCCTACACAGTTGATAGGAAAATTAATTACTTAAATTAAATCATTACATCATAAATACTCCTAGGAGGCGCAAACAAAAACAACTCTGTCATATAAACAATGCTAAAAGAGTATATTGAAAGAGATAGCCATGTTAAACATGTAATTAATTTAGTTGTACCTGTCACACTCATTGAAGGAATATCAGCAGATTCTATTGATATGGAAATGATGACTGATATTGAAATGACGAATCTTTGTAATTCAGATTTTATGAAACAGTTATCATTTGAATATGAGCACTTATTTTCAGATATTCCTACAAGGACAAACAAAATTTGTCATTACGTTGAAATTGTAAATTCCAAACCTGTTAAATAACATCCATACAGGATGAATCCACTCAAACAGGAATACTTAAAGGACATTCAATATTTGCTGGAGAATGATTTTATCGAGCCCAGTAAAAGTGATTGGAGTTCACCATGCATACTTGATCCAAAACCAGATAAAACTTTCCGTATGTGCACTGATTATAGGAAGGTGAATAGTGTGACAAAAGCAGATTCATTTCCATTACTAAGAATTGACGATTGTATTGATAAAGTCGGGAATGCCAAGTATGTCACCAAATTTGACCTTCTGAAAGGATTTTGGCAGATTCCACTAACGGAAAGAGGAAAGGAAATCTCGGCATTTTTGACTCCAGATGAACTTTACCAATATAAAGTAATGCCATTTGGGATGAAAGGGTCACCAAGTACATTTCAACGTCTCATGAATATGATCACCTCTGGTCTAGAAAATTGTGATGCCTATATAGATGACGTCATCATCTACAACGACACCTGGATAAAACATCTAGCAGCAATTCGAAATTTCTTTGACAGACTCACTGATGCATGTTTGACAGTTAATTTATCTAAAAGTGAGTTCTGCCGTGCTAGTGTGACTTTCTTAAGACATATTGTGGGACATGGACAAGTTAAACCAATAGATGCTAAGGTTGAGGATATCACTAAATTCCCTGTGCCTGAAAATAGAAAGCAACTGATGCGGATTTTAGGTATGGCCGGATATTATCGGAAATAATTTTGTTCAAATTTTTCTATAATTGCATAACCCCTGAGAAATTTATTGAAGAAGAAGAACAAGTCATTTTCGAATGAAAAATGTCAGGAGGCCTTTGACAAGTTAAAAGCCATACTTGAAACAGCACAGTTCTTGCAGCTATAAATTTTAGTCAGCCTTTCAAATTATCTGTCGATGCAAGTGATGTTGGTTTTGGAGAAGTTTTAATTCAAGAAGACAAAAATGGTATTGAACATCCAGTGTACTATTTTTAACACAAATTAAATAAGCATCAGAGAAATTATTCAACTATCGAGAAGGAGTGTTTGGCATTGATTTTGGCTTTACAACATTTTGAAGTTTATCTTAGTTCAACTCCTTCTTCAATTATAGTTTTTAGTGACCACAACCCTCTTACTTTCATCAGCAAGATGAAAAATAAAAATCAAAGATTACTAAGGTGGAGTTTGTTATTGCAGGAATATAATCTTGACATCCGGCGCATCAAGGGAAAAGATAATTTAATAGCAGACGCTCTTTCTCGTGTATAACAATATATTATATACACTGTGTAAAGTTCTTTTAACCTCAGATGTAAATTGGTTTGTGATGAAAAGAAAGTTTTATCATATAAACCTTTATTTTTATTTTATGAGGGAAGGTGTTTTAATTTGTTTTGTTTTAATTGTCAGATTCAAATTTGTAATTTTGGGTTTAAAATACATTCATTGGAGATATTTTTTCTATAATATTGGGATGACCTATACTCTACAGGTAAACACCAGATGTTGGCCACATTTCTGACCTTGTTTCAGAGTGTAAACAAGCTTTTAATATGATTGGCTGATTCCATGGACATCGTACTTTTTTTAGTTCTGGAGAGTAAACAATGCTGATTCTCATAAGGAGTAAACGTGAATTTGTTCTAAAGCTTCTAGAATACCATGTGACCCCTTCCTTGTTTACGTAAAAAAGTATATAATTTGTGTTTTAGAGCGAGCTGTTCAGTAGAAGATTGGGCTTTTAGAATACAAAGATGTGTGTTATAGTTTGATTTTTTTAAAATTACCTTATACTGAAAATTATTTCAATTCGTTAGGATCAATATGATTTTATTGTGTTATTTATCTGGAAGACATTTGTGCTCATTTAACTTTCATAAGATCAGAACTGATTTCATCACGTGACATCGTCTTCCATCTTGGATTGATTCACTAAGATTCAAACCGGGAATTATTTAGGACATTTTATTTCCAGGACTTTTGTAATTACACTAGTGGATTATATTGTGAATTCTTTTGGATTAATTTTGGAATTGATTCTTAAAACCGTAAGTTTATTTTTCTTTTCTGAAAAATATTTGTACTCAATATATTGTTTGTTAAGTTTTTACAAGCTTGTTATTTTCACTCTTTCTATGTTACTGTTTATTCGAGCCTAAACACGTGACAGTCGATTTAAGACGAACATGCTTGTCTTCCGTTAGTTTTTCCTCTACAAAGCCCTATTGTTAGATACTTGTTTAGGTTTGTTCCTTACTATGGAAAGTGGCCGGTATGTTCATTTTTTGTGTATACGTGTAAATCTTTCTCTTACTAAACCTCTTGTTCACAATACCTTTTTAAAGAGTTTCCTGTTAAGCTTTATCTCTTTTTTATCTTGACTTGTTTTTCTTACTAAGCATGTTGTTCAATGTACCTTTACTTATACAGTGTTCAATTTACCTTTACTTATACAGTGTTCAGTTTACCTTTACGTATGTTCCATACCAAGCATTGCTGACCAATGTAACTTTTCGTATGTTCCTTACCAACCATTGCTGTCTAATGTACTTCTGCTTATGTTCCTTACCAATCATTGCTGTCCAATTTACCTTTACCTATGTTCCATACCAAGCATTGCTGTCCAATGTACCTTTACGTGTGTTCTTTACCAAGCAATGCTGTCCAATGTACCTCTGCATATGTTCCTTATCAACCATTGCTGTCCAATGTACCTCTGTTTATGTTCCTTACTAAGCATAGTGTCCAATTAATTTTCATCTTAAGTCTCTTGACCTAGGGTGATCGTTGCGACACTGTGCTGCTGAATATCTGACCAGTTACCTCCACTTGTCTCGATCAATGCCTGTGACTCCGCAAAAAATGTCCTGGTCCATTCTGTGATGCTGTCACTCCATTTTTGTCTCTGTCTACCTCTCCTTCTATCACCTTGGACAGTACCGTGCTGTACTGTTGTGGATAAACTGTTGCCTCTAGTGACATGGCCATACCATTTCAGGTTTCTCTTTTTGGCAGTGGTGAAGAGATTTTCATAATGGCCTACTTTGTGCCTCGTGGTGTTACCCACTTAATTTGTGATGTGGTCCATGTAAGAGATGCCAAGGTTGGTTCTGTAGCATCTCATTTCAAGTGCCTGGATTCTTCGTTGTAATTCTGCTGTCAGGGTCCAGGCCTCACATGAATACAGAAAGATTGAGATGACTATCGCTTTCAGTTGTCTGATTTTAGTTTTCAGAAAGATATTCTTTTCTATCCAGATGGGCTTAGCTTTGGCATAGCTGCATTGTATGTGCTGCTCGTGACAAAATGTCTGCTTTTAATCCCTCATCTGTGATTATGGAAGCAATAAAGTTGAACTGGCCCAATGTTTCCAGTTCCTGTTCTCTGATTTTAATTTAGATTGAGGTTTGTTTGCCACTATTTGTTATCAGCTTTGTCTTCTCGGCATTTATCTGCATGTCAAATCTGGAAGATGTTTCATCCAGGTTCTTCACTAAGGTGGCAAGTTCATCTTCACTGCCTGCCAGCCCATCAATGGCGTCTGCAAAGCAGAGGTTGGTGATGTTACGCCCTTAAAAGCTGACAGTCCCACAGTGATGTTCCATGGCTTCGCTCATGATGCATTCTAAGTAGCGTGGGTGACAGGAGACAGCCTCGCCGTACTCCAACGGATGTCTTAAGCCAGTCCCCCACTGAACCTTAAGCAGTTACAGCACTGTTAGTCTTGGCGTACAGCTGCTCGATGGTGTTGGTCAACTTTTGACCCATGTTATACTTCTTCATTGTGTCCCACAATGCCTGATGCCACATTCTGTGAAGACATGATAGATATGTTGTTGATGTTCTGAGTTCTTTTCACATAGAACCTTATGATCTAATATTTGTTCTGTTGTGCTTCTCGCACTCCGGAACCCTGCCGCTTTTAAGCGATTATTTCTTCTGCTTGTGGGTTCAGTCTGCATCACTTTACTAGCATGGCTAATAAAACTGATAGTTTTGTAATTTTGGCACAGCTGGAGATTGCCTTTTTTGGGGGAGTGTTATTAGCAGTGACTGGGTCCACTGTGTTGGCCATTCGTCTTTCTGCCAGTTCTTGTTGCAGATTTTTGATAGTAGCTTTAACGCTGATTCCCCACCACACTTGATAAATTCAGCTGAGATCTTGTCTACCCCAGCTGCCTTCCCATTCTCAAATGAAGAGGTGAAGTCAGCTATTGTGCTCTTATTGCTGACTCCATCTCTTCTTTGAGAATGGGAAAATCATCATCATTTGTAAAGTTTGGAACTTCAAGCACCTCTGGGTCTCCTGTTGACGGATGGTTGTAGGATCTTGTTTACAATGCTCAGTCCATCTTTTTGCAATGTCACTTGCTTCTGTAAGGCATTTCCCATTTTTGTCTTGAATGGTACTGACCCTTGGTTGGTTCTGTCTGATGAGGTCTTTTAAAATTTGGAATGCATTTTTGCTGTTATTTGTTATCAGACTGCTCTCTTTTTCTGTGCACCTTTGTCCAGTCCAATGTTCGTTTGCTTTCTTCATGTTTTTTCTTCTGATAATTGTGTGTATTTCTCGAAACTCCACTGCCACTGATGTGTGTCTGATGCTTTCAGACGAATGGAGATGATTCTGCTAGATATGGGGAGACATTCAAGCACAAATCCTTTGATGAGTTTTTTACAAGGAGGCCTACTCCATTTATGGACTTGTCTAACTCTCCAATATAGTATAATATATGCCCATCTTCAGTTTCAATTTACCTTTTCTTACGTTCCTTAGTAAGCATAGAGTTCTGAAGAATCTGATCTTAACTATGTCTGGCCATTCAGATATTTAGTTTCCTTTCTTACTAAGTATTGTGTTCAATGCATGTTCTTTATGTTCAACACGTCTCTAGAAATGTTTCATACTCAGCGGGTGTTCATTATGTCTTGATGTATGTTTATTGCTGAGCTTAGTGTAGAATATGTATTTAGTTATATCTCTTGCTAAGGGTTTCGCTTCTCGCTTACCAAGGCTTTTAAAGGTATTATTTAGCTTGTCCTTTACTAAGCCTTGCTAAGGGTAGTGGTTAGCTTGTCCTTTACTAAGCTAAGCCTTGCTAAGGGTAGTGTTTAGGTTGTCTGTTAATACGCCTTGCTAAGTGTAGTGTTTAGCCTTTCCTAAGCCTTGCTAAGGGTAGTGGTTAGCTTAGCTTGTCCTTTACGACGCCTTGCTAAGTGTAGTGTATAGCTCGTATGTGACTAAGCCTTGATAAGGGTAGTGTTTAACTTGTCCTTTACTAAGCCTTGATAAGGGTAGTGTTTAACTTGTCCTTTACTAAGCCTTGCTAAGGGTAGTGTTTAACTTGTCCTTTACTAAGCCTTGCTGAGGGCAGTGTTTAACTTGTCCTTAACTAAGCTATGCTAAGGTTAATGTTTAGGTTGTCTTTTACTAAGTCTTGCTAAGGATAGTGTTTATATCGTCCTTTGCTAAGCCTTGCTAAGGATAATGTTTATATCGTCCTTTACTAAGCCTTGCTAAGGGTAGTGTTTAACTTGTCCTTTACTAAGCCTTGCTAAGGGTAGTGTTTAACTTGTCCTTTACTAAGCCTTGTGTTCAACTGGTCACTGTTCATTTTCCTTAAGAAGCCCAATGTGAAGGTCGTCGGCTCCATTTTTATAATTGCATCTTTTCTTGGTTACATTAACCTTTTTTTGTTTAAAAAAAGAATAACCATGCCATACAGATACACGATGACTTTATCTTGAAAATGTTGGCCTGTTTTTTTTTTCAAAGACATACAAAATCGTTCATTTACTATTGCAACATAGTGATATGTTCTTTTATTTATTTCTGTTCAAAATGGTTTTGTCTGTTTTGACCAACTAAAATATTAATTTGTTACGAATCATCCATCCATTTAGTTCTTGCTCTATGCGGATCAACCTGTTTTATTATGACCCTTAGTTAGCGAAGATTAAGCAATTAGTATCCACATTAAACAAAAACATTATGGTTACATTTTACAGCTATACCGACGTCGACTTAAGTTCCATTTGAAAACCTCTTTTATTTTGACCACGATGCGAAGGATGATGATAGCCGACAACATTTGTGACGATATCTTGTCTTTCCTACAGCTTGATAATTTGTATACATGTGAAGTCGTGAACACGAGCCTGCGTATTGAACGATTTAAGATAAACTATGTTTATGGACTTTAAACTTACATGCGATGTACTGATAATTCCTGTGATAAGACAATGTCCTGTCCGAACAAAACAAAGCCCTGAAGGAGGGTGGTCATGGGTTCATTTATTTTCACTGGGAAAAAGTAAAGACGGCAAAACTATGAATGCCATTTTTGTGATCAATCTGAATTACATTAATACGTTTCTAATTTAATTGAAGATATCTTGCTATTTTTTAATGTGTTTTGCTATTATGCTGAGAGAGAGAGAGAGAGAGAGAGAGAGAGAGAGAGAGAGAGAGAGAGAGAGAGAGAGAGAGAGTTAAAAATCATCTGTCTCATGATACTGTAGTAAATATAGCTATTATTTACTTTGGATCTTAACGTACATGTCATATTTTGATGCAACATCATTGATCATTATGAATATATTATATTGATATTTAGCGGTAGAGGTGGCATAAGTAAGGAACATACAAATGTGTAGAATAGGAAGAAAACGTGATACGAATATCGGGTGTTACCCAAGCACATGTCGGAAATATACAATGGATATATGACAAGTACCCGTAATGGCCTGTCATCTTGAGTTCACACACATATATATATATATATATATATATATATATATATATATATATATATATATATATATATATATATATATATATATATAATATGCACCGTAATCATATACTGTTGAGTCAGTCATGCTGGAGCGAGTAGGATGTATGATAATGAAGAACTTTTTCTATGGACAGAGATGTCAACTCCACGTGATTTTTATACTGAGTTTACTCATCCAGTGTTTATGTATGACCTAATTACACACAAAACCGCCATAATCAATTACTAAGAGAGAGAGAGAGAGAGAGAGAGAGAGAGAGAGAGAGAGAGAGAGAGAGAGAGAGAGAGATTATGTGTCTCTAGTTTAAAACCGAGAGTTAAAAGTTCTGACGACAATGGTTGTAGATAATTGTTTTGTGTTAAGTATTTATAACTTCAAATGATTTATTCCGCTAAACGATGAGTCAAACAAGATGTCGTTCATTTTATACAAACTGTAACGCAGTCTAGGAAATAGCGATGCAATAACTGGATCAGAAATGTAACTTCTAAATAATTTTATATCCTTTTAATGACAGCAATATGTCTGATTTGTTTATACACGATCTTGGTAGCTTTTACCAACAATCCTTGATGGATAAACACCTGGATGATTAATTTGATCATATCAGATTATATTACATCTTTACCTAACTTGTTTCTACACGATCTGGACTATCTCATACAGTAGGCTTTGATAGCCATGTGATCTTTGTTAACTCTTCTATCAATCTTTGATAGAGTACACGATTTGGGTTATCTTTTCCATCAGTCCTTGATAAACGAGCACTAGGGTTACATTATATCTAGGAAAACATGGCATGCAATGTCATGTTAACCTAATTACAACATTATATTGCGTGTAATAATAGTATTAAAACTCCCGTCAACCTTGCCCAGCTTACTGTACTCCCGCGTGTCTTGCTAAACTTTTTGTTTTTCAGAGGCTTAAATACGTTTTGTCAGATTATATTTATCATATCAAGACTTGAATTTCGGTCATGAAGATTTTATTGAAAACCTTAAAATAACAATTTATATTATTTCTATAGAGTTTGGACCATACCTTGAAATTCTAAGCCATGTCATTGTAAATATAAAAGTTATGCAAATAGCGGTGAAGGAAACGGGTAAAGTTTCTATTATTAATGTAACTTAAGCAATGTTTTTTTTTCTTTCATTAGACCATGGTTACTATTGTTGGTCACACTTCTAGGGGAGTCGATTATCGGATGACAACTATCCTATCGTAAGATATATATATATATATATATATATATATATATATATATATATATATATATATATATATATATATATATATATATATATATTGATTGAGAGAGAGAGAGAGAGAGAGAGAGCGAGCGAGAGAGAGAGAGAGAGAGACATAGATGGGGGGGGGGGGTATTTTCGGCCCTTTGATCCCAACGAGCAAGACTTTTTAATTGTAGCCAGTCTTCAGTAGAGAAAACATTTTGAAGTCGCACACTGTGGAAACTATACTGTGATATGTATTATCACGGCAAATCGTTTCTTTTTTCTGTCCAAACACTGTATTTGAACAGAATGGCTGCCATGTCTTTTCTCGTATATGATATGTTTTCCTCTATGTATTAATTATTATAACGTCAAGTTTTATGTTGCTTAACCTGTAACGTGGTTATACTCTTCGGTTTCAAGTATTTTTATAATGTCCAGCGACCGTATACACCTCATACAGCTTGGTCTTTTGTTATCGCAAAACTACATGATCCTGGTTTAGTATGGTTTTGTGTGTGCTTCATATATAGCTTTAATTTGTAGAGAGAGGCATTGACCCCCCCCCCCCCACCCCGAGAGAAACGTAAACCAATATTTTTGGAAGAGTACGTGTCTTTCCGTGACTGTGTGAAAAATAAAACAATCAAATATCTTTCTGCGACCATGCGTAGAATAAGACGAACAGTTGTCTATCTGTGAATGATTGAAGTACAAGAGGAACAAGTCTTTACTTGACTGTGTAAAGAAGACTAACAAGTTTCGTTCTTTGACTGAATAATACGACGAAGCGTCTTTCTGAGACCGTGTGAAGAATAAGACGAAGGGCCTTTCCTTGACTGTGTGAAGAATAAGACAAAGCATCTTGCCTTGACTGTGTGAAGAATACTACGAAGCATATGCCTTGACTGTGTGAAGAATAAGAAGAACAAGTGTCTTTCCTTGACTGTATGAAGAATAAGACGAAGTGTCTCTCTGTGACTGTGAGGAATAAGACGAACGATTATCTTTCCTTGACTGTGTGAAAAATAAGTCGAACATGCGTCTTTCTGAGAATGTGTGAAGAATTAGTCGAACAAATGTATCTTGCTGTGACTATGAAGAATAAGTATAACAAGTGTCCTTTTGTGAAAGTGTGAAGGAATAAAACGATTCCGTATTTTCAAGAGATTTTTTTAATTACAAATAAAGATAATTACAAACATATAAGTCAGGGCAAACATATATATGCAAGCGACAACAGATATCACCTTAAGACAATAAATGTTTATGTTCGATAAGCCAAAGGACACAATCAATTTACTACACACAATAACCCATGAAAATAACTAATTAGGTCTTATGTTCCTATCTTAGACATTTATACACTATTTTTATTAAATGACATTTGTAAAGTAGAGAATAAATTTAATTGTATTTAGTTATAACTGCTAAAAGTACTTTTAATTATTAGGTCAAATTTTTGGAAACTAGTAAAAATTGAAATACTTGCGCTAATATCAATCGAGTAAACGTTTACACATATTTTGCATTGCATTAATGTAACCAAGATATTCCTAACAGTAGTAATTAATTACAATGAACAGGTTTTGGTAAGCTCTTTTTAAGTTGAATGTTTAAAAATATATGGAGGAAATACCCATATGGGAAAATAAAACCGTAAGTTGCCAAGATGGCCAAATCAACTCTTTTCCAGGCACACATATTTTAAATTTTGTTCCTGCTAAATACCCTTTTCCTATAAACTACGTGTGTCAAATTGATGTTATATGTGGGACGAAAATAAACTGACTCATTAATAATGTTCAGAGTTAGACTTGTGTTTAAAAAATATGTATAACAAATTTCTTGATCTAATAAAACTTTAAGTCAAAATTTTCAGTAACTAATTTACAATGGTAAATGTTACTCTCTTGACATGAAATTTGATTATATAATTTAATAACAAGTAAATTGAAATGTATTTTAATACATTTTATTTATCTGCGACAATTATATTTCAAAAGGTTTTTACAAGGTTGAAAAAATGTCTCAAGTACAAAATTTTCAAAAAGATGTATGTACAAATGGCTAAAACAGTTTGTAACACGAGTTCTTCAGATAAAAGGTAAATACATACTCCTCCAAGACAAGCCCTTCTTTAAAAAGTGTATAAATATATGAAACTAAGTAAAATAAATACGTAAAAATAGGCATTACAAAAAATCATGTAAACCTAATTTTTATAATAAAAGTCCATGCTTTCCTTTCGTGATACATGCAAAATGTTGCTGCTTGACAAAAAGAAACCAAGTTGTGTGGATGAAAGCAGTAACTCTTGACAGGAAGGAGTTCCACTATCAGTGGTCATGGACTTTGGTCGAGTTTCACCCTAAATGACGTATGCACCACTCAGATACTTGTGTCCTATATGAGAGTTTCACCCTAGAAGACGTATGCACCACTCAGATATTTGTGTCGTATATGAGAGTTTCGCCATTGAAAGAGTGTGCACTAGTCAAATACGTATGCTGTAAATACGAATTCATCCCTTAAAAAGGTATGCACGAGTCACGTACGTGTGTCGTGTATGCGAATTCCACCCTTCAAAAGGGTACGTCATTTGTAATGGTGATGGTGGGGTGGGGGTGGGTTCCATTTCAAAACTTGTGAAATACCGAGCAATCTGTGTCAGACAGCTGACCTGTCATGCTTAGCAATGATCTAGGATCTAGATTGGGTGATGATGGTGTTAGTGACTGGATAAGATTAACAGTTATCTGGGATCTAGATTGATGACGGTGTTAATGATGGGATGAGATTAATAGTGATATGAGTTTTAAACTGGGTGATGACGGTGTTAATGACTGGATGAGATTAACAGTGATCTAGGATCTAGACTGCGTGATGATGGTGTTAGTGACTGGATGAGATTAACAGTGATATGGGATCAAGATTGGAAGATGATGGTGTTAATGATGGGATGAGATTAATAGTGATCTGAGTTTTAGACTGGGTGATGACTGTATTAGTGCCTGGATGAGATTAACAGTGATCTAGGATTTAGACTGGGTTATGATGGTGTTAATGACTGGATGAGATTAAAAGTGATCTAAGATATAGACTGGGTGATAATGCTGTTAGTGACTTGATGAGATTAACAGTTATCTGGGATCTCGACTGCATGACAATGGTGTTACAAAAGCAGATCCATGGCTTGCAACCACAGTGATCTGGGATCTAGATTTGGGAATGAAGGTGTTAGTGACTGGATGAGATTAACAATGATCTGAAATCTAGATTGGATGATGACTGTGTTAGTTACTGGATGCGATTAACAGTGATATCAGATCTAGACTGGATGATGACGGTGCTAAGGATGGGATGAGATTAACATTGATCTGAGTTTTAGACTGGGTGATAATGGTGTTAGTGACTGGGTAAGGGTAACAGTGATCTAGAATCTAGACTGGGTGATGATGTTAGTAATCTAGGATCTATACTGGGTGATTATGGTGTTAGTGACTGGATGAGATTAACAGTGATCGAGGATCTAGATTGGGTGATAATGGTGTTAGTGATTAAATGAGATTATCTCAACAGTGATTTGGGATCTAGACTAGATGATAATGGTGTTATTGAAATGATGAGATTAACATTAATCTGGGCTCTACA
This sequence comes from Unio delphinus, assembly GCA_029339505.1. Lineage (NCBI taxonomy): Eukaryota > Metazoa > Mollusca > Bivalvia > Unionida > Unionidae > Unio > Unio delphinus. The sequence goes on along the minus strand of JAQISU010000029.1, from coordinate 6,892,882 downwards.
TTGGGTGATGGTATTAAGTGATGAGATGGGTAGTGATGGTGGTAGTGATAAGATGAGACCAGGTTCTAGTTTTTTCAGTCTGATGATTTCGATATCTAACAAGACTGAAACCGTATACTTCACATATATTTGCACTGCATGAATTATTTTGTCTAGTGGATTTTGAAGGCATATCAAAACAGGAAGGCTATATACTACTGATGCAATGGGAGTAATGTCTTTTGCCGAGCTGATTCAGGCTGATTGAGTAACCCATGGCTAGCAAGTCTTGAACAGTCACTACTCAACCACATCGACAGTCATAATTCGTTCTGTATCTCAATTAGTAGACACATGACCCAGAAACATTATGAACAATAACAAAATCGTTAAAATGACCCCTCCTCCATCTTAATGGCACATACAAAAATAATATGACCACTGGAAATTGAGGAAACAAATTATTGTTGTATGGCGTCTTAAACCAAAGGGGAACTCTACTCCAATAAAATCAAGAAAATTACAAAATTAATCACAGTTATTTTTAGATCAAAGTAACTATTGTGGACGTGATATCAACAAGGAAAGGGAAGGTAATTACAATACTATGTAGCTACAAAAAGTACTTACGGTCTGACGGTAATTTGGCAAGAAAGGTTAAAGCATTTAGAATACTTACACAAATATACAATAAAGGCAAGGTAATATAAGACAATAAAATCATACATGATACAATCAAGTAACAACTTCAAAATAATACATCATAATTTAAAGAGCAAAAAACACGCTACATTAAAGGCAAGACAATACAAAATATACAGAAAGTTCTGTAATTCAATAAATTCATTAAGTATAATAAATAAAATAAAATACTGCGGCAGAAGATAAAACAAAATTAAATACAAAACTTAATATCATGCGATGTTTCGACTGCCTGCTCGATGCAAAATCTAAGACCCAAATTAGGTCAATTTGACTTGATGTGTCACTGTAACCTACATCTGGTAGAGATAAGTAGCAAAATAAATAATGTACAAAGCTTATTTTTATGTAAATTCAATCAACTCAGAGATACCTGGGTCAATACAAAATTTCAACATAAAGAATAAATTGTAACAAAGGTAGGCACCGGTAACCCTTTGTAAAATGGCAGGAAATTACATTCTAAAAAACGAAACATCATACGAAAAACATTATAAAAGAAAACCTAAATAACAAATCTACCTAATAAATGTAAATATTTGGTCATTGAAGAAAATATTAAGGTTAACAAGTGACGGTCTTCAAATGATAAACCATTACAAATAAAAGTATTAATCTTGGCTGCCAGTTTTTGAAGAATAAGATGAAAATTAGTCTTGTCTTTAAAAGGTCAAGGTTCATTCAAGGTCAAGGTTCACTTTTCACAAAGTACAGATGTGTTAAATTTGTATCCTATTAGCGTGATATTTGTTCTATTAAAATTATAGCATTTGCCAATGAAACGTGTTCGATGAGTTTTTATTGCACATATTTTGCTATGTATACAGAGCATATTAATTAAGATACTATTACTCTATTTCTTTATATGTAATCTTCGATTTAAAAATGGGTGCCATTTTTTTCTGTTACGGGTAATACTGATGTTCAACCCTACATAATACTTTTTTTACTTGTGCAAGCATGTTTCTCTAAGACTTGATGTACCAAGAGATTTTGAAATTTAACGTTTTGTAAAGTTTTTTTGTGTTGAACGTGAACCGAATTATGCATTTATATGATTTTTGTTGAGAATTCGATATAGTTCGGGTTATGTGGTCATCACAGCTATTGGGCTATTTTCTGGGAAATGTGAAAATTCCATTATGCTGTAAGTTGAAAAAACAACAGTAAGTGGATAAAAGGTAGTTATAGTCCAGTATGATACAAGTCAGCAGTTCATTAACTTCAAGAGGACCGGTGAATGCTGTATTTGTAAATAGAAAAAAAAGAATCACAAATAAGTATGCATTACATAAACCCTATATGACAACGCCAAACATTCAAATATACAATATATACATATAGCGAAATACAAATGGTATCATACATCGCTATGTAAATGCATTCATCATCTGATTTTTTCTTTATCCAATCACACTAAAATCAAACATGCATTATAAAATTCACTTTTAACGGGTTTTGAATACTTATTTCAACACTATGTCAAGGTTCTTAAAGCTTTAGTGCAACTGTGTTATGACAATATCGAGTTATTCAAAACTTTTTCTGAAGATGAGGTGGTTCGTGTGTGCTGCTTCCTTGATTGCTTAAGCAAGTTCCAATATTCGACAAAACTCTTACTGTTAATAGATGAGTCGTTCAGTATACATGTATAAAGATCAGTTTATAATGTCATATTTGATACGACTCTGTATACTTTGATCAGCTAAAATATCTAATATGATTACACATAGTCAGTTTCTATGGCACAGAGAAAAATATGACTTTTGTGACATACATATTACACCTGCATGTTGACATTTATACACACATGCTTACATATATGTAGACACAATTCACATTCATTTACATTTATACACACACATGCTTACATATATGTAGACACAATTTACATACATTTACATTTATACACACATGTTTAGATATATGTAGACACAATTTACATACATTTACATTTATACACACATGCTTACATATATGTAGACACAATTTACATACATACTGAGAACACACATACATATCTTCATTTGCACTCATTTGAATATGGAGTAAAATTTGCATATTTGTACCACATTTATTTAATCTTTATCTTTCTTTGATGTTTACTCTATAATTAATGAATGCAGAGTTTACCTGACATCGGATTTGTCTAGTTACATGTATGTACTCTTCTTAAGAAACATATGCCATAAATTGTGTACATAAATTTCACTGTATTACTTCAGTGAGAATGCTTCAGTGCCCTAGATGCGGACAAACCGGTCACGGCCTATGGGATTGCAAAGAGGGAACACCCAAACCGAACGACAGCCCCAAAACTTATGCAGGTGCCGTTGCGGCACAAGTATTAAATTCTCCACAACAAAATCCACAAAGCCCACCAACAACAACTTAGGAAATAAGACAGGAGGAAATAACACAGAACCAATCAAGTGCTGATAAGTGGAGGGATATTCTAAGCCCTAGCAACACAATGGTTAAGACCCCAGGAAAAGAGCCCATTACTACAACAAAAAAAACCCCCACAACATATTTGATGTACTGGGTGAAAAGGGAAAGGAGATAGAAGAAGAGAAAGACATGGGGTATCTACTAGGAATGATACCCCTCACAACAACCACACCAATGGCACCAATGAAAAGGAATCTTAAAAAGAAGGTTAGTAATATATCAACCTCATCAACAGAAAATATTAAGGACACTAAAGAAAACGTTGCGATAAATATGGTAGCAGGAGAAGAAATAGACATAGAACAAGCCAAGGAAAAAAGGGAGAACAAAAGTAAAGAAGGGAAAAGAATGAACAGTCTAAGGAAAACGGAGAGAACAGACAATGATATCGCATCGGAAGGGACAAGAGTAACTGGAAAGAATACGAACAGAGACACACTATACTCGTCGAACATCACAAGCGATTTTTAACAGTCGCGAACTAGCAATGATACGATATGGGATGACCCGCATTTCCCCAGAAAAAAAAATATGAACACAAACGGATCACACACACACAAAAAGTTAGACAATGCAAAAATAAAAATACAATCATAATCTGAAGAAAAAAAAATACGACAACCTGGAATAGACAAAAACATACGTTTACTGTCTATAAACGCAAATGGGATAAATAGGGACAAATTAGAAAAATTAAAAACATTAGAAACCTATGACATGTTATTTATACAGGAGATACATAATGGACTAAAAACTGAGAGGGAAAGAGGTATGGACAGTTTTATAATTACTAACGACTTTATAGGGAAAAATATAAGAGGGGGTGGGGTGGCCGGTTTTATTAAAAATAAAAGAGTGGTTAAATGGGAAAGAATAGAGGAGGGAAACCATTTGAAGGGGAGATTAATAGAGCTGTACCGATGTCACTTTTTGCCAATTATGCCGATACCGCGTATAGCCGATTATAAAAATTGGCGATACCGATTATTTGATTATCATATTATATACTCAGGTATACGCCGACAAATTTAGAAAACAATAAAGGCCTGGAATGGGGGGGGGGGCTTATCTGTGGGCAAATGTCAAAACTTTACAGGTTTTAGGTGTTTTTGTTGTCTATTGTAACGGCAGTACATCTTGGGACAAAAATATCCGTGTTCTAAGACATAGGCATGTTAAAAAAGTAACTTTCGGTGACCCGAAAATTATTAAACTTTTATAAAGTACTATTTATTATTGATTTTGTTATTATTTTGCATGTGCATATTTTCTGATTTCCACAACACGAAATTACATAAAGGTAAAATAGAGCCTTCAAAATTCGCGGGTCGGTCGAGTTTACCAGGGAGACCATATACTATAATGTACAGTACTTACGTAGTGCAAAGTGTGCATAGCGTCACTTAAATCCTTTTTTATTCCCAAATATATTAGTTGCAGATTTTGCTTATCCGTTGTTTCGACCAAAGTGTATTCTTTCAGATAAAATTTCAGCTAATCTGTAATAGCTGTTTCATTTACTACGAATCACCTCTCACGAGTTACTCATTTTCAATGATATAAGTGATCCTACAAAATGAGGTAATATTTTGTGTGTACAAGGGAAACAAATAATCCAATCTATTCGGGCTATTGAAACAATGTGTCCAAATAAATTACTACTCTGTTGTCCACAGACCGTGGGGGTGGGCGATTTTTTTTGTGGGCAAACAGGAAAGTTTCGCGGCACAACAAATATGTTCTAATCACTATGTAAATTGAGGCAATGCTTTGAGTTTATTGCCGACTTTCTATAAGCAAAGGTCGTCGGCTTGCTTTGACGACAACAAATACTCGTTATTGCTGCGGCAACATCAGATAATTGTAAAACATTGTTTTATTTGTTTAGTATATGTCGGTGCTTCAAAGGTACAGTAAAACCTGTTATGACTTATGAGAGACCACCCCATCTGCCATATGGTGGCTTGGTGAAACACTAACAAAAGAAATAAAAAATAATTTTAAAAAATTCGGAAATGATTTTCACTTACTAGTATTAAAGGCAATGAGTTCGTTCACCCTCCAGGCATTACGGATTAACTGAAAGACAGACTACGTACTCAAACCTATACTGAAGCCCTTTCAAACAATTTCTCACTGGGACATAAGGACTATCGGTGTTTTGTGAGTTTTCATAAAGATAAAGAAAAAACACAAACCTCAAAATTGACTGTGTATATATCCATCATTACTCCCTTTGATGTTAATCTTACTGGCTATTCACATGACTTTGGCACTACAATGGTGGTTAGCGACATGTACTTTAGTCTGGTTTACTGCAGTTTACAAATGTTACCGGACGCTGGAGTTGAAAATTTCGCACAACTGGCAGCAAGATAAATTCTTTTTAAATACTTTATTAGAGCAATCTCTTTGTTACAAAAGATTAATTGATGGTTCGATGTGTTTATCTCGATATATGGTTATTCGACTATACAGTAGTGTTAGTTAATGAGCAACTTGTCTGCATACTGCATTTATCCCGAGCTCTAGTGTTACAAAGGATTAAGTTACGGTCAGTCAAAACGCGACTGTATATACAACTTTTATCAGGAAAAATTGGTTATTTAAAAAAATTATTTGCATCGGCACCGATTATTTTTGCCGATACCCGATTATACCGATTGTGCTAATAATCGGCCCGATTACGCGTACGGGCGATTAATCGGTACAGCTCTAGAGATTAATATACATTGTAATGGGTGGGATAAACTTTATCAATGTATACATTCCAAACAATAGGCACAATAAATTAATTTATTGACGAACTGGCCAAATATTTAGAAAAAAAAAACTATAGGAAATTTGAAACTAGGAGGGATTTAAGCTGTGTAGGTGATAACAAAGACAGAACAGGACAACTAACAACAGATGACATAAGGGTTTAGCTCGCATGTTACTAAGCCTTCATAAGGGTAGTGTTTTGCAAACCCCCCCCCCTTTTTTTAGCTTCATTTAAGGGAATTGATATCAACCTATGGCCAATTAAGGATGTCATCTACCACCTTATACAAAATACTACATAATAATTATCAAGTAATCGATAGCAAATGAAATGTCGCACTTAATGCAGTCGAAATGTGCAATATTTGACAAAATGTCACTTTCGACCCTTCGTAGAAGAGGGTTGTTATATTGATCATAATATTTGACAAAATTTGGGCTGTCATGGAAAACAATATATACATATTTATATAAATTGGATCAAGGAATTAATTGCAACTTAAATATTTTAGATGACGCAGTTTAAAATATGCAGTATTTGCGAAACAATCGTTACCCTCACCTGGTAAAATGGGGAAGATATTTTCGTCTTAATCTTGGGAAAAAATTAAAGCCGCCGTACATAAACTCATCAATTTCGACGCAAAATTTATCATATCAAGGGATCGATTGGAAATAAAATTTTTGAGATGATCCAGTGTGAAAGGTGCAATATTTACAAAAATTGTGTGTATCCCTATACTTCGTCGTCGCCTAATTGTATAAATATTTGTAAAAATACCTACGTTGCTGGTTAAATATTAACACAAGATAGCGCCTGTTATATTTCAAATCGAAAGTATTAGTAAAATTCGCATTGTATCACTAACAAACATAATATTTAAGCAATAAATGTGCCACGGTTAGATTACCGATATCTCTCTAGGTGATGCCATTTGTTTTGATCGCGTGACAATATGGCGTCGGCGTTCGCCTGACTTAGTATAGCTGAGTGCAACGCATCATCACGCATGGGAGCATTCTAAGCAGGGAACCAGACTAGTAGAACTCCTTCACCAACTTATCTCTGGTCTTTGCAACGACCATGTGGTTTCCAAGAAGACCCTCATATGCCAGCCTAAGCACTTCTCTATTTGCTTCGCTACGAGCACCAAAACTTGCATGAACGTATCGGTCCCTTTCTTGGTGTACCGATATATAATACCGCGTTTCGTCGCAAACTTCACCTAGCCGTCTGGCAATTTCCATATGGATCCATCTTTTGCGTACCTGCGTACCTTGTTGAGAGATAAATCTTCCTTTTGAAGTTTCTCCAACTCACCAGGTAGCAAATTATCTATAGGCGAAGTCATGGGTCTTAGCGCCTTTGACCCTGACCTTCGCTTCTTAGCCCTCTTCTAAACTGACCCGACATGTACATGGATACACGTCATAAGATTAGGTTGAGGCAATACATACATACACCCTAATAGTCCGTCATGAGACAGTCCCGACATACACTCTGCTTGAATTCGTCCCTTTACCTACGGCGAATCAAAGTCAATGCTAACGACCGGAAGCGAATCCTTCGTCCGTTTAGCAACTGGACTTCAACCGCCTCACCTGTGTAATCTCAAAGCTTGACATACCGACTATCTACCAAGGCCGGATAACTGCAGCCGGTATCATACAGTACTATCGCCTTCTCACCGTTAACCGTAGCTATCGCTGTAGTAGTCAACTGCACTGTTTCTCGATTCTTAACAGTATTCAGAGTTACCAAATTTATCGTGGTCGGACGATACTTTCTACAGTCCTTAGCGACATGGCCTGGTCTGTTGCAGCCGTAACACACTGGCTCAATTTTCCTCCCCGAGGTATCCTTCTCTAGAGCCTGAGTCTTTCCTGACCCACGGAAATGTCCTTGACTGGGATTTCCAGCCCTGGCCTCCCACCATTCTGACCACTTCTTCTCTGGGGTGCCACCTCAGTGGTCCTTCTATGCTCACCGTTTCCAGGTCGGTCGTTAAAACTCCAAGTGGCTGGACGCACTTGCGCGCTCTCATAGCGCTCCGCCATCACGCTTTTTTCATCCAAGGTTGAGAATTCACGCTCCGCAAAAAACACAATTAAGTCTTTTCTGTAAATACTTAAGACGTGCCCCTTCAAAATTTCCTTACGTATTCCCTCATAAGTTAACGAGGTGCCAGACATTTTTATCCATTTATGAAAAAATTATGCGTACTCGACTATGAAATTCCGCGTGTGTTTCGGTAGCCCTCTTCGACGAGTCTCTAAAAAGTTTCCAAAAGTGGACTAAAATCCTGTACAGAGACATGAACTCGTATGTACAGGTAAATGGGGCGAGAACATTAAAAATTGATATAAAGAGATCAGTGAGACAGGGGTATCTACTATCTATGATATTATATATAATAGCGATATAAATTATAATTATTTTAAAAAAAGGACTCAATAAAGAAAAAAGAGGGATCAAAGTTCCAAATATCAGAGAAGAGGTTAAAATGCTACAAGATGCAGATGATTGCACTAACTTTGTACAAGACCATAATTCCTATGTAAAACTATTATGGGAATTTGAATTATTTGGAAAAGTATCATTGTCCAAAATAATACCTGAGAAAACGGAAATCTTACTAATAGGAAACTGGAGAAGTAACAGCACGGATTACCAATCCCAATAGTTAAAGACCAAGTAAAGGCCCTAAGGATCTATTTTAGAAAGGGCGTGGAAAAACAAAACCTCAAGAAAATCAGGGAAAAAATAAATGAAAATATCAAAACCTGGGCACTTACCCCATTGTGCCTAATGAAACGGGCCCAAGTAACAAAAAAAAAATGATATGAATGTGCATTTAAAATAAATTTTAAAATCAATAGACATACCAATCGAGGATCTAAACATTTTAGATAATGAAATTATTAAATATTTATCGGGATTTAAAACGCACTTCAGAAACAAGGACACATTATATAATGACAAAAAGAGGGTGGAGGCCTGGCTCTCCCAAACTCCGTCCTTATAAAATACACCAACATTCTAAACAGATTTAAGGAATGAAAGCAGAGCCAAACATACCTTATCATGTTTTGTACATATATTATTTCGGATTCTCTATGAAACAGAGAAATGACATATAAAAACAATAGGTTATCGAAACTATTAGAAGACCCGCGAAAATTAAGATCAATATAAGAATTACTAAATAAATATAGGAACAATAGAGAACTATGGGAAATAGATACAAAAACAGTACGCAAATGTCTTACAGATAGCACAATAAATAGGATTAGAAAAAAAAGTCGAACATGAACACATAAACATCAATTAGTGCCTGGGGAAACTGGGTCAAGTTAAGGTCATTAAACAAACAAAGCCTCTACTTCAAATAAATGCTGCATGAAACGTGGTTGACGGGAGAGGTTGCAGTGAGACGGCATGTGATCTGAGTATCGCCCAAATGTCCACGGTGTAAAAATTCACACATTCCCCCCAAATAATATGTCGTGGTTGAATGTGATAAGAATAGAAAGAAAAGAGTTGACATAACACTAAAAAGAAGAACAATTCAATTATACAAACAAAAAACATACTATATTTAGACGGAAACTTTAACAAGAAATTAGTATACAACATCACATAGTTTATATTGGAAACTATGAGGACACATCATGATTATTGGAACACATAACTAGGGTAGGAGCACACGGGGGGGGGGGGGACATGGAACCTTAAGTGGAAAGTACGAGATAAGGAAGTCAAAGGAAGTGGACTGGCCCTTGAAAGAGTCGGGGGGAAAAATCCACTCAGAGAAACATGATACAGACAACACACTAATACAATAAGTATATTGTTACGTGCTTAGGCTCGAATAAACAGTAACATAGAAAGAGTGAAAATAACAAGCTTGTAAAAACTTAATAAACAATTTATTGAGCACAAATATTTTCCAGAAAAGAAAAAGAAAAAAATAAGCTTACGGTTTTAAGAATCAATTTCAAAATTAATCTAAAAAAAATTCTAAATATAATCCACTAGTGAAATTGCAAACGTCCTGGTAATAAAATGTCCAAATAATTCCCAGTTCGAATCTTAGTGAAGCATCCAAGATGGAAAACGATGTCACGTGATGAAGTCAGTTCTTGGTAATGAAATTCAATGAGCACAATTATTTTCCAGATAAATAACAAAATAAATCCTCTTGATCCAAACGAATTGAAATAATTTCCAATACAAGGTAATTAAAAATAACTCAAAACGACACACAACTTAGCATTCTAACAGCCCAACTTCTACTAAATAGTTCGCTCCAAAACATAATTTATGTGCCTTGTGTTTTTGCGTAAACAAGGAAGGGGTCACATGGTCTTCTAGAATCTTTTAGAACAAATTTACGTTCAAAAAATCTCGTACACACCGTATGACCCAATTAAAAATAGAACGATGTTTATAACAAAGCTCCTTGGAATCAACCAATCATTCTAAAAGCTTGTTTACAACTCTGAAACCAGGGCAGAAATGAGGTCAACACCTGGTGTTTATTCTTAGAGTACATGTCACCCCACTTTCTAAAAAATCTATCTCCAAATGAATGAATCTTAAACTTAAAATGTCAAATTTGAATCTGACAAACAAACAATTAAAATAAAAAATAAATTAATCAAATAAAATACACGTAACAATAGAGTAGCATAGGAGTTTTGAAGTTTTTTTCCCAATACGCATGCCCTGAAAGAAAACAAGGTAAAAGTCGCTGGTGAGTACTAATCAAAACCAGGCAATCATGCATTTTCTCTTTCTCTGTGTATCTCCCGAACTACACAGAGAGCCCTGTTTAAAGGGCCAAATAAACGATTAGGAAATAAATTAAGAGCCTAAATATAAATAAATGGAGACGACCAAACTCGAGGCGGTTAATGTACAATTTAAATTTAATAAATGTACGGACCCGTCTCGAAAACAGTCGTTCTCAAAAGAAATAAATATTAAAAGGACAAAGATCGACACAATATAATAGCCATTAAAAACAATACGTTTTTATTTTTTTGGTAACTTTTTCCAAAAAGAATTAAGACTTAGTACACCGGACTTTGCTGGAAATTCAAAATTAAAAATAAAAAGTAAATGTATTAAATTAGGGAGGGAGAACATCTATCTGGTGCCTCCTAAAAAAAACAAAAAACCACAGGAGTCTTGCCAACCAGGTTTATATACAAGGTTCGGGTTGGCTCTTGGCAACAAATAAATCTATCTTTTTTACATGGCACGATTGTAGAATCGAGGCTTTGGAAGAAGTGTGGGAGGAGGCTTAACAAAGGTCAGCTGACCCACCAGTTCTAGTGTTAGCTCTTCCCCCAATCCTCTTATGGGTCTAGCCCATATGGAGTTCAAAACACCAGCTAGATCTTGCAAACGAGGATTTGGGTAAATAACAAATCAACCAGGGCCCAGATATATAATTGGGGTCTTATGGGAGTGAATCTTTGCACCCTCTCCCAAAGTTCGGCCAAACCAATCCCCAAGCCCCTCCAACTGTGCTGTCATGGGATACAGTAAGAAATCTGCTATCAATCTTATAAGATTTCTAGTCAATACATCTGAGCATAAAATTAAAATAAAATTTGCTTGGTCTGAATGAATAAGTAAATAAACGATATATTTAATGTCGCCGGTGAAAACCTCATAGTTCGTTCGTCATAGCGAATTTTTCGTATCTGTAACTCGGCAAGTTTCAAATTTAAATGTAACTAAATGTACCTAATTCGTTTTAAGCACTTTATGTGACAGGAAGTGGTAACTTTTAGATGCATTTAATAATACTGACCTGAAAATTAAAAGAGTTTTAAACAATCGATATTCAATATGAAATGAACTTTTTACTTCGTCAATTGTTGAAATACAATTAATGAAATATATATTTTATTCACTTGTACCAAGAAAATATCATATCTTTATTTTACTATAGACCGTAATAATCTTGATAATTCACTCTATTGGAATACGAATTTTTTCTGCTCGTCAATATATATATATATATATATATATATATATATATATATATATTGAGAATATTTTGACCAAAAAATTTACATATTTTATATGTAAGCAAGTTTGTGTGGGGTGTTTTTTTTTTTACGGTTTAACGCCATTTTTCAGCACGCAATAGCCTATACATGGCGGCCAGTATTATTGGAGGAAGAACATGGAGAAAAACTCCAGAATGAACCAACGACCCACGAGAAGCTACTGGCAAGCCTTCTGACATAACTACATTGGCCGAATCTTAGACTCGAACCCACGTAGACAGAGGTGAGACGGCAGTAATCCGTAACGTAAAGCGCAATAGACCATCCCTTAAAAACACGTTAGTGGTCTATACGTATATATGGCATTACTCATATTATCGAATTGAGTTAAAATCCAACAATAGACATGCTGTTTTTTAAAAATCTTGTTTTGTTCACCTTTTTAAGTGCTGTTGTAATTTGCAATGAGATGGAGAAGTATGAGTTCTGGCTATATTTTCTATGTGAATGTACACAAACACATACAGCTCATGAACGGTAGACACTTTTTATTATCACGCGGGATGCTGGAATAAATGTGCTAATTCAGCCTGTGATAACTATTGGTGCAAACTTTTAGAACATGAAATAAGTACATTTGATTGCTGTTGGTGATTAATGGAAATATTGCACTAAAATATATTTGTATCAACCCGATTAAACATGCCGGTTATTAGCTCATTTGAAGCATATTTCTAATTGAGGACACTTCAATATATGGGATGGGAGGGGGATTGTTTTCATCTACTCATTGGTACAAAAACTTTTATGAACACACACTTATAGAAGGAATTAAGATAATATTATGGTTTGAAAATAATAGTGCAGCCTAGGTCTAATAGTGTATTAACTGCCTATGAAATTTTTCAAAAGATATAAAAATAAACACGTTTGGAAATGGGTGAGCAGACTTTGAGTTTTAAAGGCATATATTTATGATTTTGATAATCTGAAAATATACTGTAATTGTATTCCTTTGTTTTGTTTGGTATAACAATAGGACAGTTACAAATACTGTCGCCTTAATACTGGATTAGACAGAATATGTGTGTGAAGATTATAACGCCATAGCGATGCGGATAAACATACGGAATACATTTGTAAAAGGCATATATTTATTAATCTGATCATCTTAATATATAAATTTAGTTTAATATTTTGTTTGGGATAACAATATTGCACTTAGAAAAAAATGTCGCCTTAATGCTGAACTAGACAGAATATGTGTGTGAAGAGTCTGTCGCCATAAGGTTGTTGTGACCATCATAGTTGCGTGTTGACGTTAAGGCGACACGGTATTAAGGCGACACGTGTGTTTTCTCTTGTAAATATTGTTTTCTGTTTTAAACATGAATATTTAAGATTGATCATAGGAATTATAAATTATTTTGATGAATTCATATACAAATACGTGCTGCAGTTTAATAACACAACATGATGTAATTGTGTCACCATAATGCTGCTCTGTGACATGTGTCGCCCTAATGCTGGTTACGTATTCATGTGTGTGTGTGTGTGTGTGTGTGTGTGTGTGTGTGTGTGAGTGTGTGAGTATGTATGTATGCATGTATGCATGTATGTATAATCTGCTTAGATAATATTTTCCGTCGGTCGCCTTTGATCTATTGAAGATTAAGACATTTACGTTGTATATATAATTCTCGATCTAACACACAATGAAATCAATAAAATTGGTTGTAGGTGTAACCACATTGACTCATTTTTAACGAGGTACTATCGAGTTTTTTTTGTCAAAACATACCAAAGCAGTACATGGTAATGTATGTAACCAAGTTACCCAATATGCATGCGTCTGGTGACATCTGATCTTCTATCCTCACACATTCACTTTACTCATATACCGTTTCATGAGAATGATTTTGCACAACTCTTTGTAACGCCATTGCCTTTAACCACCCATAACATACTGATTTTATACCATTCATTATGGCGCCTTTATAATAATCTTCTCGGTGCTTTTAATATATCTCCATCGCTACGATTGTAATCTACTCCTGATGTTTTCTTTCAGGACGACTAATGGCAAATGTATTTCCATGTATTGTGAACAGACCACATGTATTGATTATTTTTTAACGCTAGTAAAACATGATACACTCTGAAGTTACAGTACTTTGCGGCACAGCCTTTTCCAGTTAATGCCTTTAAACATTAATCATTTTAATATTAACATTATTATTATATGACTAGTTGTATTATTAGTATTATATTCTTCCTTACAAGATGGTTGAATTAGGATATTTTGTGATGTGAACACATTTTGTATAATGTAGAAACGGACATAAGAGAAATAATTATATTGACATACATTCATTCACGTGCATTAAATGAAACACGTCATTAGTTATTAAAGATTGAAGGAGTCCTCAGCCTCCTTGATTTGTCTGCAGCATTTGACACAATAGACCATGATAATTACTTTACCTTCTCCAGCAAATATTTGGCATTCACAATACAGCCTTACAGTGGTTCAAATCCTACTTATTCAACAGAACATAAATTGTATCTGCAAGTGGAATAAACTATTCGACAAGGGTCTTTTCTTGGACCTGTTTTCTTCATTATATACACTCAGCCGCTCTCAAGTGTCATAGAAGTGTCTCACCAACTGTATGCTGATGACACTCAAATATACAAATCTAGCCTCCGCACTGAAGTTGATGATACCATCCAAGGAGTCGAGAGGTGCATTTCTGACCTGAAATCATGATAGGTATGTAACAAACAGCCTATGAATGATGCTACAACTGAGGTAATTCAAATCACAACACAAATACGTTCTTATTCACATCCTTTAACTCAAACAATAAATATCAGCAACACCAACATTAAATTCACACAGTCAGTACAAAACCTAGGCGTTACTCTAGACAATACTTTCACAATGCACCAACATGTCACCAAAATGTCATGAACATATGCAAGGCTGTATATCTTGAGCTGAGACGCATCAGCTCCATTATCTTTCAGTTGATGCCACTAAAAACTTGTGTGTTAATTAGTACTTTCAGGACTGGACTATTGTAACTCAATTCTGACTGATTCGTCTCAATATCTACTCCAGAAACTTCAAAAAGTTAAAAACACAGCAGCTAGGATCATTTTTTGAGTACAACGATCAGATGACACCTCTCCACTGCTCTGTACACTACACTGGCTATCCATTCGATCCCGAATCAAACACAAAATTTGTTTTCTGTGCTACGTTGCACTGACGGTCTCCAGTTCAGCATACCTATTCGGCCTCACCCATGTGTACACATCAGCAAGATATTTACTCTTCTCTTCTGACAATCGTATACTCATTACTTCTACTATGATAACGAAGTCATATGGATGTTGTTTTTTGCATACCGGGGCACAGCCATGTGGAATGCATTGCCCATTGAAATTAGACACAAAAGCACAGTGGTCACTTTTGAAGAGTGCTTTTACAACTCACCTTTTTCGACTTCAAGAACAAATTTATAGACCTTACTTCTATTACACTGTTTGCGTATTTTTTAAATGAATATATGTCTGCCACACAATGTGGACCATCTGGCCTACCGTAATTATATTTTTTTGTAATTTGGTAAATACTTATTTATGGGTTTTTACTCGAAGGTAATTTGATATTTTCTACGAAATGTACAATAAATGTGCCTATATTACTAGTATAAAGTGTTTGTATGTGCAAGAACGTCTCTTTACTGTCAGCTGTTCCATGAAAGCAATATCGCCATCTGATCGGAACATAAAATGAATATTTCCTGTTCAGCTTGCAAAAAATATGTTATTACAATAAAGTCGGTGACCAGTCTGGACCAGAAAAGCCTTGCGTATAGCCTGTCATTACAGTGAATGGCCAGACTGTCAAGGCAGTGGACACGTTCACAATCCTGACGAGTAGATTGTCACATTCAGTCTACATCAATAATGAAACCAATGCAAAATTAACCAAGACAGACCACTTGTTTGAGTGAAGAAGTGCAGTGCGATCAGTGACTAAACAACAACTAGATTATCAAAGTCACTGTGTTGCTGACCGAGCTCCGTACATGCAAAATCAAGCCTGTGTTCAAGGCGAGACAAGGCTTTACCCTCCGAGGCTCTTTCATGGGTAGACATTCCAAGTATTCAACCTAAGCTAATGAATTCGCAGCAGAGATGGCTAAGCCAGGTCCCTAGCATGATAGAAGAGCGACTCCAACATACGATCTTCTGCAGCGAACTGAAAAAAAGAAAGTGTTATTAGTCAGGTGAGACGAAATGTCTTAAAGACTCCTTATTATTCAGGGTAGATCAAATGTTTTAACGACTCCTTGGAGTCATCCTCATAACAATTCATGATTGACAAGAGTCTTCGGTAGATCTTGCGAACGTTTTAACATCTGACCCAACCTCAAACTGAAGATACAGAGTATGTGCAAATACGAATTGAAAAGGCTGTGAAGAAGGGTGTTTTCAACTGTTCAAGCAACCCCAAGCGCTGTCTCCAGTCCAGTTTGTCGCAATGATTTCAAAGCCCAAAGGAGCCTAATCAGCCAATCATAAGGTTGTATAAACTAATCGAGTTAGTGACGTATTGGTCATTTAGGACTAGACACTAAATATAGGTATGATATATTGAGCTCCGTCCTTCTCAGTGACAAATTATTGCACATTATCGCCTAGGAAGCTTCTAATTTAACACATATAATGTAACTGCTGTCGGGGTTTGATAAAGCGTTTCAACAATTTACACTGCATTTCTACTAACTATGGACGAAACGATACTCATGTGCCGCGAAGCGGTACGATTCCCGATACGCAGCCTGAGATACGATACGATACATATAGATACACATATGAACCTGATGATCATTCCGCCTGTGAAAGGTATGTGGTGCCCTTTGTTGTATGTTCACATTCTGATCCTATTTCTAGTATGCAGACTACAGATAGACATATAGTTATCATATATTTATATGCAAATCTCATTTAGCTAACAGCAATATTTTCAAACAGATTAGTGTTTGGTTGCAATGAGATATATTCAATGTTTTAGGTAATTTAATAGTTGCTCCATTTAACTTCTTTCTTTCGTAAAAAGTGAATGATTGAAAAAGAATCTTATTTGCAATTTCGTGTCACAGTTACATGTGGAAGACATTACTATGTTATCTTTAAAACATAAGAAATGATGCAGTTTCCTCGTGAAAAGAAAATATCGCATTGGAATATGGCTGAATACCAACAGAAGCTATCAAATGTTGCTTCCTGTAGATGCAAAAGACTGCTGCAGCAACTGGTATTTGCATTTGTTGGTGAAGATGGAAAACTATGGACAATACCCAGTCCGATTCTACCATTTATTTAACTTACTCTATGCGATAAACTTGAACAGTCTGTACCAATGTTCATCCTATGCTAAGTTCATTTATTCCATCAACACCTTCATCCACTGGTATCTCTGCATAGAAAAGAGACATTCCAATTTGTTTTCCATGTACAATTTAAGGAGAGATGATGGTAGAAAGCTATTTGAAGGGAGATTTCTCTCTCTATCAATGAAACACGGAAGGGTGGATATAAACGTTCATAGGTCAATACTTATTGAAACTTCAAAATATATATCTTTCTGTCTTCTCCACTTTCTTAGGGCCCTACTAAAATCAACATCTTTGACAGGTGTCGTCCCTAGTTGTATAAGCATTAATGTGTTAATTATTTCTGAACATGCATTTCGTTGTATCAATATTGATATGTGCTTCTTTCTAGCTAGCTTTGCCAGTTTGAATGTGTTGGGAAAGTTATCTTTGTGACTCTTATGTACAAGTTTATTTCCAGAGCTCAGATATATTATCTATTGGATACAACTGCTCCAGAAAATGACTTTTCCATAGCATAAAATTCCTTTGTTAGTTTTCTGACTACCATTCCACATTTATTATCTGTTCTATAATGTTGTATTAAGTTTTTCAATGCTTGTGCAGACAGAGGTATTACAATAAATATCTTGACTCAAAATTTCATTTTATATTACCCTTATTTTATTAAATTTATCTTAACCGTCATATGGATACACGCATAAGATTTTGTAACATAATCCGCAAAGTGAAATTGATTAATATAAAAAAATGAAAATCGCATTACGCTTTTAAATTGTACGTATTTTAAGTTGGCTCATTAATCTGCCCTTTGTGCATTCACTTTGAAAATAATACTGAAAGGGTCATGTTGTCTATTCTTCGTCCATGCAGCATGTACATCTGACTGGTATTTAACACATTTTTGGACTCTAAATCACTCACTAATATATCCGTTAAGGCCTTCCCAGCTCCAAAAATCTGAGATATTTCTTAACTGTATAAATTATTGTCATCACCATCATCAGCAAGTGATCAACCACGACGGGAAGCAGACATCTTCTTTTTACTAGTAACCCGTAATTTAAACAAGCATTTGTTAAACTTTCGTTATGAATCAATTAAAACTAAGCCACAATGCCTTTTCCTAGGCACGTTGTGCCAATCACATTTAATATTACAACTTTTCATGTCGTGTTTGAAGAAACCAGATGTGGAGAAGTGCTAGCCGAAAAGAATAAACACGACAAGAACTGTTTTAAAACATTTGTATACTCCGCGAAGCACTTTTACATATGTGGGAGTTGCAAAGAATTTGGGAGAGTTCTCGCTTTTCACTGTTCTCTAAGAGCGCGAGCACGTAAGCATTGTGCACAATTCGCGCAATGGAAAACCCTGATAGCATCAATGCAGGTACTTGACATATCTAATGACTAATTTCCCTCACAGACTCTGTTTGTCTGCCAAGACTTCATGTTTGTCACGTAGAGAATAACCTACGTCGATCTGAGATTGGATATTACTGTTTACTCTTTACCAGAACAATAAACAACCCAAAATACGAATAACGTTAACATATTTCACTGTGAAACACACCGGGGACATATATTACAAATCAACCAAAGGAGTCAAAACACAATTCAAAGACGGAATTTGGCGTCAAAATGGTTATTAAATGATGAGTAAAGTACTTAATTATACATGGAAAATGTCTGGAATGTATATATGCTGAACATACCTCTGGATTAAGATAATTAGCATGGAATGGGGGAAGGGCAGACTACTGACCATGTCACTTTGTGTTAAATTGAGGACGGCGAATGGGTATTATAAAATAGAATATTTCGTTTTTACCAAATAAACGTGAGTGCTCGTCGATGCAAATCTTGTTTAAAATGGATTATAATTTTACATCATAAGAAGGCAACTAATAATATTTATTCATGACTGCAGAAGACTAAATTAAAATGCGTACGGTAACTATTGTTTTGTATCTATTGTCCGTCTTTTCTTTCGATATGTGCATCGTTTCAGCAAAAGTATCGATGCATCGTTATATCGATGAATCATTAGTAGTTATAGGGGGCACTATAGCCTCAATGGAAAATCCAGTCAAAAAGGGCTTGGGCACATATAGCCTCAAGGGGAATTTAACATGGTGGGTCTATCTAGCCTCAAAGGAAATTTAACATGGGGAACTATTTGGGCCTATCTAGCCTCAAGGGAAATTGAACATAGTGGGTCCATCTAGCCTCAAGGGGAATTGAACATGCGAACTATTTGGGCCTATCTAGCCTCAAGGGAAATGGAACATGGGGAATATGATTTGTATGGGTATAGGGAACTGTAGAGCGACAAGGGGAAAAAAGGGTGGCAATGAAAGCTAATATCTTTTCGAGACCTATGAGTGGCCCTGAAAAGGGCCTTTGGATACTTCTTCTTCTTCTTTTATTTTCTGCCGTTGTTCCACCACCTTTTAATTTTACCAATGATTCCCGTTTTCTTCTTCTTTTCTTCCTCGGGAATCCAATTGGGATGTCCCATAGCTCTAAACTTTTCCTGAATCCATCTTAGATTGAGTAGATTAAAGTCCTCTTTCTTCTTTTTGTTCTTTTTTTCCTTTCTCTCCTTAGACCAGTTTTCTTTAATCTGGATCACCTGTTCTTCCATCACCATTCTCATCATTGCTTCTGCTTTCTTTAGCCTGTCTAGACCCCACTGCACATATTCCCACTCTATCAGATGTAATGTTTCTTCTAGAAAGCACCTGACTTTGATGACATGATCAAGTGCCTGCTTCAAGTCCCCTATTCTTATATATTTTCTTTTAATACGTCTTCTTAATTTCTGGTCTTCCTCCTCTATCATACCTTCTAATAGATCTCTTGCTAATTTCAGTTGGCTTACAAAGCCATGGTTACTCTGAAATTCTTCCTCAAGTCTTTCCACTTCATATTCTGCATCAAGGATCCCAAACCAGCTGTCTCGGAGTTGGATAAACAAGTCGAAATTCATCTTGATGTGTTCAAAATTGAATGGCTCCAAGGACTGACGATTGCGTATATATATCTTAAGCACGGACGTGAAAGAAAACACCCCTTACATTCACTTTTCATATTATATACTATTCACAAACCATATTATTTACTATCCAAAATCACACCATATACTAACCACACACACACGGGAAGCAGCCAAAACAAACCCTATTATTTACTATCCAAAATCACACCATATACTAACCACACACACGGGAAAGCAGCCAAAACAGACCCTATTATTGACTATCCAAAATCACACCATATACTAACCACACACACGGGGAAGCAGCCAAAACAAACCCTATTATCTACTATCCAAAATCACACCATATACTAACCACACACACACGTGAAGCAGCCAAAAACACACCCTATTATTTACTATCCAAAATCACACCATATACTAACCACACACACGGGAAGCAGCCAAAACAAACCCTATTATTTACTATCCAAAATCACACCATATACTAACCACACACACGGGAAGCAGCCAAAACAAGCTCTATTATATACTATCCAAAATCACACCATATACCATCTAAATAGAGTTAGTGTTTATAATCACACTACTCCTCTCTCATACCCATTGGCAATTGACATAGTATTTCTTTTCTTGTTATTTGGGTAGCCCTGAGAAGGGCTGTTTTTGTAACTTCAAAGTGCACCTGGTTAATGCTGGCATCTCCCAGGTCTAGCCCCGCACACACATCTTCTACTCCAATCGTTCTCCCAATTCACTCTTGTGATTGGGAGCGTAGCCCAATTCACTCTTGTGATTCGGAGCGCAGAGGGAGAATGAGTGGCTTCACTATCCCAATCTTCCGTTTGAGGGATAGTGAAAGCCTCTTCATGTCTTCCTCTATTCCGCAACTGTGGTTGTTGCGGCTGAGACTGTGGTTGTTGCGGCTGAGACTGTGGTGGTTGCGGTGGGGACTGTGCCTGTAGTGGACGAGATGGTTCTGGTGGTGAGGGCGTCCTCACCACAGGCTTGACTTGACTAGTTTGTCTCATCATGCGGTGAGGCGAGATGGGTCTTTTCTTCTCCTCCTCTTCTTTCTTTTTTCTTTCCTCCTCTTCTTTTTCAATCTTGGCCTGTTCAGCTATGGCCTCCATTGCCAGCTCATCCAGGAGACGCCTAGCATTCTCCAAATGCATTTGAAGTTCTCTCAATTTTTGTACTCTACTCATCTTCTTTGAGTTGATACACCAACAATAGATAGTCAGACTGACGAGTGATTCTTTATATATAGCACAAGCGCAGACGTGATGACAAACACCCCCTAGATCCAAAAACTTACATTATCCCTATCATTACCAAAAACACGCGGACGTGATGGAAAACACCCCTAGATCCAAAAAACGTACATTATCCCTATCATTACCAAAAAAACAAGCGGACTTAAAAGAAAACACTCACTCACTTTTATACTTTACTCATATTAATTATAAATTTTAACAAGTTATTTTGAAATAAACGTTGTGCTTATAGACGCACTTCAAACAAAAGTAAAAAGAGACAGTGATTATAGACTCACTTCTATTTTTTTTCTAACTTCCTCACATACCATTAGCAAATTGAATGATTAATTCTTTTCGAGAATATTGGGTAGCCCTGAAAAGGGCTGTTTTTTTGTGTACGAGGAGGGATGACAATCTTTTATCGTCTAAGATTGCGTCCTCGTCTGGCAACAGGATAGGGTCTGCTTCTTCAGAAAGAGAAAGAGAACTCTTTCGTGTCCACACGGCAGTCGACAAAACTTCTGTCTGGGTTCTGCTGATGTTGTTGCTGCTGTTCTCTCTGCTCTCTCTGCTGCTTCTGAAGTCTATACTTCTCAGTCCATTCTTCTTTGTCTTTTTGAATTTCCTCTCTGAAGAGTTCTTCTATGAGGTCTTCCGTTACTTGTAGCATTCTAACATTCTCTATCTCTTCAGGCTTTGGCATCAGATTGTGTCTGATACGATGCAGAGTGACGTAAGCTTCGTTCAGCTTAGCTAGTCTTGAGCACATCTTCGTAGGAGGATGAGTCAAACAATGGATGGCCAGACTAACTAACTAATTGGTGTTTTAAAGTTGCTACCGTTCACTAGGAACATTTGGGCAACTTTTATATGCAGCATATCGCTGAACATTTATTTACCTTTATATATATGTACAGTAGTACATTTATTAATTCGGGCGTTATACCGAATTACTAAAAAGTAACTGTCGGTATAAATGGAAGCTCTGGGGTAGGTAGGCAAGTCCCATCCACACCTACCCCCATCAACTTCATTGGCAGATAAGCAGAAAGAGGCAAGGGAGGAAAGGGTCCCGGAATTTTAATTTATCATCGTCCCACACGCAGAGGCAGTGCCGCACATCCAACCGGACCCAAAAACAAACAAACACGAGGAGCCGAGGTACCACACCCTTATTATTATATTTGCAACCCCATAAAACATGTAAAAAGTGGAAGTGCTATACTATGTTGTGTTGTGAATTGTTTTAGTGTTATTTATTGTATTTCATTACTATTGCAACATTGTGTTGCGGGGGTCTGATAGTCCTGGATCAAGACTACCTTATATATTCTAATAGGGTCATAATGAGTGTGTGCAATGTATGCATATGTGTCTATGAGGTTGCAATCCCTTTTGATTTATTTCAATTTTAATCCAGTTTTTCTAATGGATGCCCTATACCAATTATGTGTAGGCCACCTGTGCAATTGTGTCAAGCTATTTAAGTTACGAATTTCCTATCGCTTATCACTATGCCCCTAAGTAAGTACATAGTGTACTATAAAATCGCCACCATCCTACCGGCAAAAATCCCTTCTCGGAGAGGGAAATTTACCCTAAGAAAAAACAAAATACCTACACTAGTGCGTCAGACTGGAGACTACCCTTTATATGGTTCAAGCGCGGACGTGATGGAAAACACCCACTACGGTTTAGGGTTTGGAAACATTGAGATAGTTTGATGTGAGGGATAGAAAGAAAAGTCAAAGAGCATCTATATGAATACAAATGTAAAACAAACGACAGACGCATTGGTTTCAAAACACAACATTTTTATTCAAATAACAAACATTTTTTCAAATAACAAACATTTCAAAAAACAAACAATTTTTTCTTCCATAACACTAATACATTATCTTTGACATGGTTGACAACGTTGTGAATTAAATTGAGATTTCCACTGTTGGAAATCATTGGGCCATTGATGTACACTACGTGTCCTAGCTAAAGACAACAAATAGCCATAATGGTCACAAAACCATCGATCTACTTTGTCATCGTTTCGAGACGAATGACGATCAAAATAAGTCACTAAATGTTCTAAAGCATGTCCAAGACTGCGATGATGCAGATAATAGACACAGTATTGTCCACACACCATAGAATCTGTGCTTTGTAATTTCACATTATTGAATCGTGTCGTCTGGGCATTTCTTCTCATAAAGTCAATGATATCATCTTCGAAAGGGGGTAATCCATACGAATCAAAATACTCCACACAACCTTCTTGAGGAAAGTAGACAGCTACCCAGTGAGTTCCTGGAAGATGACTATCATCTGTGTTGATGACATAAGCTTGATTCTCTTGAGGTTTGCGATGAGGTAGTTCATCTTTCGCACACACGACAGGATTCCAAGAAGCAGTGTACGAACTACGGTTCAAAAGATAATAAAGTTCCCAGGTATCCATTTGTTTCTTGTGTAGCCTTGTTATTTTTTTCCTTTCTTCACAGGTGGTGATAAGTCATCAATTCAATCCAGACTTTTCGCTTGAAAAGGTCTGTCAAGTAGCTGTTGGTTTGCTTCGTCTCCTTACTCTTGGCCAAGAGAGCTTCGATGCGATCAATTTCTCGAGCAAACAATGGAGGAGAGGAATGAGCACACAAGTCTTTATACCACTGAAGTAACACGGCTTCTTCTGAGATGAGACTCCAAGCTTCGTTCAGATAATCGTCCAATTTTTCTTCTTGACTCATCATCATACATTTATCGTGTTGAATTTGACTGGGATGATCGATTTGACATCCATAACAATCTTTTTTAATCATGTCTCAAATTGTATCTTTCAAGTGTTGTGTAAAACAAGCCACTAACTGTTGTTCCTGTTCTGGCCATCTGATCAATACTTCTTCTTTTTGGTCTTGAGGGTTTGCTTTTTCTGTAACCTCCCATTCCATTTCCATGGATTCTCCACTGTTCAAAGAGGAACCAGAGTTTTCCATAGTGTTTAATTGTCTAAAATGACTTCTTTCAAACTGTTGATTTCTAAGGTATTATCGAATTCGGCATACAGAATGACATTCACTGTATGGGGAAGAGCTGGTGAAAACTGAAGTTCCACACGTGTCTGCCCAGATTTTATAGGGTGGAAATGTCCCTCGTCGCTGCCTTGGTCTGGAGTGAAATCAAAAGCCCACAAAGCGTAACCTCCTGCATAATCGTCGTAGAAAATACAGTGACTGGTGTTGGTTCCTAACTGTCCTGTGGCTTCGTACAGTGACAAGTACGACCTCAAGTAATTCTTCGGGGCAAACGTGGGTTCGAAGGGCCTGGTACACAAAGTTTTGCCATCGCGACTGACTTCGATTTTGGATACATTGTAGTGCTGAAACTGGAAAGGATTTTCAGTGTAGGCACCGTTGAAGGCTGCATTGCTGACGATACCAATGAATAAACGTTTGGGTAACTGTCCTTGGAACAGATGATCTTCGATCTTAGGTTTTAGTCCAGCGGCAATGGTGAACGTTTTGACTTCCACGCGTCGTATCGGATACTTGGCTGTCGTTCTGCTCAAAGTGTGACTGATATCATTTCCCACTTTAGGTAACACTTCCACACGACGCAGGTATAACCTGGCTTCTTGGATACTGGTTTTACAGTGGTGGCTAGTCTTCTGATCACCATCAGGTTCAGTAGCCATCAAATGGAAAGTAGCACTGCTACGATTTAGTCTCAAACGAATATCCACCCCGTTCAGCAAATACTTCTCTTGAAACCACATGTCCAAATGCAAACGATCGCACAGTTCTAAACTACGTCCAAGAATTTTCTTTCGACGCTCGTTAAAACCCACATTGTGTGGATCGTTAGCTGCGGTCAAGACTGTGTCGTTAAACTTATATGCTGTGTCAGGTTTCCATACCACGCAAGCATCTAAATGAGTGTTCTTGGCTTCTTTTCCGTACGTCAAGAGATTTTCGAGGTACGCTCGGTAAGGGTAAGTATCGATGCTACTGCTGACCAGTTTGTTATTCATGTACAAATCCACTTCTCTGAACAAGGAATGCATGAAATTGTTGACGGGAGCTGCTTGGGTATCGGCTGCTAGATTGGAGCCGTCCGTTTTGGTTACTTTCACTTTCAAATACAAGTAACTGTTGTTGAGATCGATGTAATCTTCGGGTTGTCCTTTGATTTCAAACTCGATGGGAGCTGAATCCGTCAAAGAGGAGACGGGATGAAATTCAACCCATTGGGCTTCTTGCATGGTCATCATTGTGGGTGGCATGGCAAAGAGATCTAGTTCCGACTTGGAACAGGCACACGATTCTTGGTGCATCATTTTTTTCTCTCAGTCTCTATGTGTTTGTTTTACTTTTAATAATCAAAAATGTCTAAGTCTCGAGCAGTTCTTTTTTTCTTCGTCTTTCTAACTTTAGAGGTACGGAGACTTTTGAAAGGGTGCCGTCGTCGTCGCTTTCTACCTTGTCCTTGCTGTGTCGTCAGGGAAGCAGGAATGCCAGACTCGGTACCGTTTAGGGCATTTATAGGACTTTCTCGTCGACCCAAAATCTCTTTACCCGTTTGAAGCAAGACATTTTTGCCTGCTCTCAAAAAAGCTTCTTTGGGGTTTTGTTTGTCAATGAGAACATTGTGAAGAAAATCTTTGCCGTGAGTCAATGCGGCATCGTTTAAAGCGTGCAATCCTCGTGTCACCATCGGTTTTAAAACAGGGACCACGGAACGAAAGGCTGATTTAAACATATCTCCTAAACCATGTCCTCGTTGTCGAGTGACTCCTTGGTACACAGGATACATCATTTTTTCAGTTGTTCGAGAATCGTTTTTGAAAATGGAGTTTCGCTGTGACTTTCCCTTTGGTAAATGGAATATTTTGTCCTAGTTCTCCTTTTATAGTAATGTTGACACTGTCGAAATACGACTTACTGACAGGTAAATAATGAGGATGTACAAATTCACGGTGAACGTGATAAGTATTTCCACCTTCCTCGTCAGCGACGATGGCAGAATCCACTTTGAAAGGAATGACACGTAGTAACGGTACAGAGGTGTGTCCTACCACGTTGTACTCCACCACATCGGAGTACACAAACATCAAGTTGAGTCCTTGGTTCAATTCTACAGGGAATCGAAAATATTTTGCAAAAATTATGTTACTGGTTATGGCTGGTATTTGCTTTTTGTTCTTGAGCAACTCGGTGTCTCCACCTAAAATCTCAAACAATTCAGGACAAAAGGTAATGCCTATCATTTCATCCTCTGGAAATTTGATCATGAGACGACGAGCCACTTGATAGTACTCAAAGGTAACACTTTTTTTGGAGGGTAGTTTATCCATGGCTTTACCAAACACAGCATTAAACCTGGTAACAAGTGTAGTCACTAAATGTTGACCACTAAAATAATAGCCTGGAGGAATGCTGATCACATGAGTGGACAGGGTTTTAATTTTGGGTCCATCTGATTCTTTGTGTCAATGCCAGTGATGCCTCGTTCGATTAAGGCTTGTTGCAATTGCTCGTCTTTCACTTCTACTGTAAAAGTGTTTTGATTTTCGACGATGTTTTTGATTTGTGACGGGTGTATTATTTCCACTAAAGCTACTTCCCAATGAGCATCTTGATCCAAATGCATGGCTTGAGGTAATTTAGCCGTGTAACAGCACAACGTGTTGTTAGGAAACACCTTCATTGAACTGTCACTTGGTAACGTTAAGTAAAATTGGTTAATAGTGTTGTTCACAATTCCAATATTGTTCTGTCCGAGGAGTCACTCGAGGTTAAAGGAGTGTCTAAAAGAGGATTGTGATTGGAAGGGTGACTGTCAGGAGAATGACTAACGTTGGACGCAAGGCTCCCAATATTGTTACTGTTGTTCCCGTTGTAAGAGTATAACAGGGAAGGATTAGGAAGAAGATACCCGATGCAACTGCTGAGTAAAATAGTCCACAATTGTTTGTCTCCTTGTTGCAAACTCAAATTAGCAATGGCTGCACCGATGACACAATACACCACAAAGATTTGACAGAAAAAGACGATTTGGGTTTTAGGGACACGATCTCCACACCACACCCACAAGGGTTGCTTTTGTAAATCTTGCAGAGATGACGTAGGTGAAGGAGTAGTCACTGTGGTTGCTGAAGCTGTATTGAAGGGCATGATGGTCACTTCTTTTTATAGTCGATGACTTGCGAAGCGTCAATCCAAGAATCAAAACTAGGAGGATATCCTTTCCAACGTACTTTGACTTCTTTGACACGACGTTTTCCTACTTTACGGGTTCTTCGTTCGAGAATGCTTTCAATGTCGTACACGTCGTCTTCTTTTTTGGTGACACGTTGTAACTCAGGCAAGTAGAACGTTCCTTTTAATACTTCTCCGTTCATGTCTTCCAATTTATAGACGGTTGGATGACGATAGCGCACTCGTCCAGTAACACGAAACAATTCGGTGGTCCAATTGGGTAAGTAACCTTTGTCGAAAGTGCGTTTGGTTTTACCAATGCGTACCCAGTCTCCCGGAATTAACACTTCTCCACCTTTCTTGGGGACAGCCCTCGTCCGGGACGTACCAAACAGACGCTCAAAAACAGTCACTTCGTTGTCAGGTGTCACCTCTTGTGGGGCACGTCCAATGCTTCTATGGTGAGATTGATTGTAGGCTTGGACTAATTGCGGTTAGACGTCGATGTACTTGAGAGTGTGTTGATGCGTAAAATATTTCCACATGCGTTCTTTCAAGTTACGTTGAAAACGTTCCACGATACTGGCTTTGGTTTCAGGATTTTCGGTGGTGAAAAAATGAATGTCACGTTTCTTTAATTCTCGTTGGAAAGCTTGGTTCAGAAATTCGGTGCCTTTGTCGGTTTGCCATCGAAAAGGGTGACGACCACTTTGTTTCAACACCAGTTGCAAAGCTCGTACTAACTCTCCGCTCGATTTGGATGTCAGTGGTACGACCCAGGCAAATTTAGAAAAGACGTCGATGACACAAAACAAATATTTGTAGCCGCGATTGTAGGTGGCTAAATGAGAGACATCGGCTAAATCGGCTTGCCATTGATGATCGATGCCTTCCACTTGAGTGCGACTTCTGTGAAATTTTCGTCGAATGGGTTTGTGTAAAGTGTATGTCGCTTGTTCTTGTAACCATCGTTGTACTGCAGGTAAACGGAGCTTTTTCAGGCGAGTTTTGGCAGCACGATACAATTTCTGAATACCTCCGTAACCTGCAGGGTGAGCTGGATCGTAGTAAATGCTGGCTAATACCTTCTCCATGGTTTGGTTAATAAGTGACCCACTCTTCGAGGATATTGCTTTGGGTGGGACGAAGTGGGGGTTGTTTGGAAACGGTTTTACGTGTCCGATGTGCCACAGGAGTTGACGTCGAGGGTACTGGTGGTGGTGGTGGTGGTGGTGGTGGCGGAGGTAATGAGATAGTTTTGGTCTTCTTTTCTTTTTTCACTTCTGGTTTCCTTTCTTTCTTTTTCACTTCTGTTGAAGAAGGAGTAGCCATCATCTTTTTAACCCAAGTTTTGAGTTCTTCTCGTTGGGGAGTGGGAGAAGGGGTCAATAAGGAAGCGGCAATCTTACTCGGAATCGGAGTGGCAGTGGGTGTTTGAAAGAGATCATGGGGTTCTTCTTCTTCCTTGGGTAATGGTGGGGTGACGTCTGTTTTGGTCATTGTAGAGGGTGAGAGCGCCGGATTATTCATTAGAGCCTTCACATCGGACAGAGTAGGTAGAGCTGTTTGTTCCACAGCTTTTCGATGAAAGAGTTGTAGTCGTTGCAAAAGTTGACCGTACTTTTGCGATTTTTCGGTTTCGGACAAATCGTGGCGATGCATCAAAGATTGCAATTCGTGTTGTAATTGGGACATTTCGGTGAAATCAGGATTGGGTGGTAAATGGGGAGTACGTTGTTCTTGCCAACGATGGTATTCCATCCATCGTTTGTAAGGAACTAAAGTCAGTTTTCGTCCTTCCATGGGCCTCCAAAGGTTACGTCTGAGTTCGTGGTGCTCTATGGGTCCCTTTTATCTTCTGGAAGGATCATACATATTGCTACCCATACCTTGGGGACATCCCTTGGGGCATCCCTTGGGGCATCCCTTGGGTCATCCCTTGTAAAAAACCTGGTAATATGCTGGATAGGATGCCGGATTTCGCTAATCCTCCCAACATAGGAAGAAGAAAGGGTAAAAATCCTCCGCGTTGCACCAACATCTTTTTCTTTTGACGGACGGATATTTTCTTTTGGACCATTTGACGAAGAACGTGTCGATGTTTGGCTAAGCATTTTTTCTGGTGTGGAGACAAAGGTATCGTGCCTTTCAAAACATTCAAACAACATTCGCACACGGTATCGATGACATCTTTGGAAGCCATTTTAATGATTTGTTTTCGCATGGGTGGAGAGGCTTTGGACAGGACAGACAACACGTCTCCGTGTTTGACTAAATGAGGAGGTAGTCCTTTCTTTTTCTTTCCCTTGGGGAATGAATAAGAATGTTTTGTGCGAGGTGACATCTTTGCTTGTTCGTTCTACAATACCACTGACATCCATGACTTGGAACACACACCCTTTTATCTTTTTTTTTGTTGTGCCATCACTTGATTTATAAATGGCATCAATTCTTTCAAAACAGGAATAAATCCTCCGCGTTGCACTAACATCTTTTTCTTTTGACGGACGGATATTTTCTTTTGGGTCTTTTGACGACGAACGTGTCGATGTTTGACTAAACGAGAAGGTAGTCCTTTCCTTTTCTTTCCTTTGTGAGGTGAAGAAGAATGTTTTCTGCGAGGTGACATCTTTGCTTGTTCATTCCACAATACCACTAACGTCCATGACTTGGTACACACCCTCTTTTATTTACTATCGCTTTGTCAAAAAGGTAACAATGTCTTTCACAAAATTGCCAAAGGATCCTCCTTTTTGGTGACTCTTATTTTTCTTTAAAAGACTACGTCTTTGGAGGGAAGGACGTCGATGTTTGGTTTTTAAGCCTTTGGTGGGATGACGAGATTGTCTTTTTCCTTTTTGGACAGCAGAACAACGAGGGTGATAGTGGTGGTGTGCACGTTTTTGAGGAGGCATTCTTGAGTGTTCATCAGTGGTACAGAAAAATACTGATTGACGTCGTGGTCTTCAAGTCATATTTTTATACTGGAATGCGTCGCCACTGATTATCTTTGCGTCGCATCAACTTCATGGCAGGTAACACACGTCGTGAAGGAGTTCGCAATGGACTCAATCGGGACAGTTCTTGTTTGGACAAATCTAGTAAACTCTTTAACATGCCAGATCTTTCTTGGACTTTGACTTTGGGGGCAGGTACTTTGTGAGCAGCTGCTACTGCCGCTAATGTGGACGAGGGTGTCACCGTTGGAGGAGACGTTTTGGGAGACGCAGATTTCCAATGTTTCATCAAATTAGGAAAAACAGGTGTCAAATTGGGTTTGGCTGGCATCACCCGCAACGGAGAAGTGGAACCACTTGTGGCTACTGGCAACGTAGTCCCTGCCAAACGTCCTTGTAGATCTTCTCTTACAGGTCGTGGTTGACGAAGATAAGGTTGTGTCCTGGCCGAAGTGCCTTTTTTTGCGGGTGACCGCTTTTGTCTGTGGACTTTTCTTTTTCTGTGTGTTGGTCTTGGCACCCTTGTTCTTTTTCTTAGGGGCTTGTTTGGCTTTTTTTGTTTTCTTCTTTTTATACAATTGTTGAAAAGTTAGAAACGGAAATGAGGAGGAGACGAAAGGTGTACACTGAATTAGCAGACAGATTCTATGGTCGGACAGATGTTCCTAATGCAAACCAACAAGGTGCTAATTCACAATTATCAGAAAGTGAAAGGTACTCCAAAACTTATCAGACACTCATTGATGCTTATCCAGATGACATGAACAACACTTTGTATACAGAGCTACAGCAGTTCCATTCCTATGCACAACAAAGGGGTCTTTCTCACAACTAAAACGTGTATAAAAAATAGATAAAGTTATGCTTCAAGAACGACTCGACTCACTGTTTATATCAATAATTGAAGCAGACATTCTGAGAAATATTAATTGCGAGGATTTTATCAGTGATTTTGCGATAATGAAATGTAGAAAAATGCCTTTCAGGTCATGATAATTGAAATTTTGATACATTTAACTTGTGAAATTTTAAAATAGATGTTGTATTGCAATTTTGTAGAACTGTATGAAGCCTAAGATTGACTTAGTTTGTACAGTATATTGTGTTATCATATGAATGCATTTTGTACTGCTGCAACCTGCATTGTATATCTGGTCAGACAGGTCAGCAACTAAAATGGACTGGGTCAGCGTGGAAAGGAGGGGGCACCAAGATTTGTCAGTACTTAAGGCACCAGTGAGCCATAATCCGCCCCTTTATGTAGCATCATATAGGTGAATACGCACGTCGGCCTCATAAGAGTGGCATGAAATCATGCATGTATGCATGCATAGTGATATAAAAATGTCCCCTGAAACGTAATGTCATCAGTAGTAGATTACAATCACAGCAATAGAGATATTACAAAAGCATCGAGAAGATAATTATAACAGCATACTAGTATCGATGGCACAACATACAGGCGCCATGATGAATGGTATAAAATCAGTCTGTATATGGTGGTAAAAGGCAATGGCGTTATAAAGAGTTGTGCAAAATCATTCTCATGAAATAGTAATGGAGTACAGTGGGAGTGTGAGGATAGAAGAACATCATATATCACAAGACGTATGTATATTGGATAACTTGGCTACATACATTGACACGTACTGCTGTAGTATGTTTTGACGAAAACCTCGATAGTACCTCGTTAAAAATGAGTCAATGTGTTTGTACCTACAATCAAATTTATTGATTTCCCTGAGTTAGGTCGAGAATTATATATAAAACTTAAATGCCTTAATCTTCAATAGATCAAAGATAACCGACGGAAAATATTATCTAATCATTTTATACAAACATACATACATACATCATACATACATACATACATACATACATACATACATACATACATACATACATACATACATACATATGTCATTGGGATATATTAATCGATTTTGATAATATGGTCAAGATAGGAAAGTGTGATTGACGGATCGGTAGAAGCAAACATGTCGGAGGAAAAACGTTCAGATATGGAAGCTGAAGTCAAACACCACATACATTTTGTCAGTTTATTACGCATAGAAAATTTTAGCGAAAAAATTTTTAATCATTTCAAAAGGCAAATAAATGTAGTGAGAGCATTTTTACTGGTATAAAGGGAGAAAGAGAAAGATTAAGAATGACTTATTACGAACTGATATAGAAGGAGAAAGAGAAAGATTAAGAATGACTTATTACGAACCGAAAGACTGGGGAAGCTAGTAAAGTAGAAACAAATTATTTTAAAGGAAAACAAATGTGCACATTTAGACAGGCAATTTACACACATACTTTAAGGGAGTATTCAAAACTCTTGGCACGACATAGTGCACATCTTTGATAAATCATACATCAATCTTGAATACAGCCCTGCATAATTCGGTTTTGTCATCAGACAGACAAAATGTTAATTTTACTTGACGTGTTCGCTTTATATGGAACATATAACTCACGAGATGGAGGATTCATCTTCTGTATTAGAGGGACGTTGCTCTTCGTGTCATTTGCTTTATGAAAAATAAGTTATTTCACCCACGATACATTACACATACACGACACTTTTACGGTATTGTTGATCATCTACAATAGAGGATTACAACTCAGCCTTTTTACAAGAATATCTGCAAAGCAAACAATCGGTATAATTTACATATTTAAATATTCTGCTAAACCTAATGACTAGTTTGATTTTTATGTGGAAACATTATCTCTACCTCTTTACTTCAGTTTAAACGGTTGCTTTCCAATAGCGCGTATAGTGTGTATAACCGAATTTAATAGCAAGAGTCAGTTCACAATCTCCTTCTAGCTCACCAGTACATGGACGTATGTTTGTATCCTCTTGGATATGTGACTGCCAGAACTTAGTTTTGATTCACGCGTTTCTTATTCCTCTAAGGTTGCACTCATGCAGTGCAAGATGTTACAGTTCATTTCTTTTTTATAATACTAAAGCAGACGATTTGTCTCTTGCTAGGTGTACAAGATGTTACAGTTCATTTCTTTATTCTAATACTAAAGCAGACGATTTGTCGCTTACAAGGTGTACAAGATGTCACAGTTCATTCCTTTATTCTAATACTTAAGCAGGCTATTTGTCGCTTGCTAGGTGTGTGCAAGATGTCACAGTTCATTCCTTTATTCTTCTCCTAAAGCTGACGATTTGTCTCTTACAAGGTTTACAAGATGTCACAGTTCATTCCTTCATTATAGTCGTAAAGCAGACATTTTGTCGCTTACAAGGTGTGCAAGACGTTACAGTTTATTCCTTTATTCTAGTCGTAAAGCAGATGATTTGTCGCTTACAAGGTGTGCAAGATGTCACGATGACACCGTTCATTCCTTTATTCGACTAATAAAACATACGATTTGTCGCTTACAAGGTCTGACTAGAGAAGATTATGTTAGCTCATCTTTAACAATGAGGATACTCAGTAAAGGAATGATTTTAAGGTTTGTCGAATCGCTAGAAATGCAGCCAAGACGGCATCATCTGCAGACATTCATATAAATTCACACTGAAACTTCGAATTGTTCAGCTGACATTGAAAGAAAAGGACTCGTCTTCTCCTCCAGTTGATACTGTAGTAATATTATCTCCTAACTGATTGATTTTGCTTCTTAACGGTGAAAGGAAATTTGTATTAATGGAACGATGTTAACTTCATGGCTTAATAACGCTGTAAGGAAAGAGTCAGCATGTACTGTCTGTTCCTGTAGAGAAAAACTAATTCCTAACATAAGTATTATTTTGTCTGTCTGCTAAATCATATATGGCCTTTGTATATTGTTCCGATAAACCAGCAGCATTTGATGCCCAGAAGATTCACGGGCTTGAATAATACTTAGAGCATACATAGATGCAGATTTTTCTCAATAATAGTTACATTTGTATATTCTTCTCTAAAAGCTCACGATAAGTTCCTCATTGTGAATAAACATCAAGTTCGGCAAGTTTCGCTTGATATTGACATGTTGAATTCGCCTGTCATGACGAGCTAAGAAGCATGAGTGTGGCTCAGTATTTTAGTAACTTGGAAATCCAGACTGTATCCTGAAACTGAAACGTTTCTTTTTTTAATAAACTAAAGAAATTTCTTATTAAAAAATCTAGCATGAATAATACTATCGATATAATAAATAAGGTATGATGGTCTGAAGCAATTTTGAAAAAAACTAACGTTCGTGAAGATTGATATAATATTTTAATAGGAGACGTGGGCAATGTTCAGTGATGACAAATAGTGTTAAATTTGCAGTTTTAAACTGTATGTAAGCTGGTATCGCTGTCACAATATATATATTTTTAATTCTTATATTTAAAATACCATAGTACTATACGTTCATAAGTCACCCGGTATCAAAGATTTGGTATTTGGTAAGCAGGTTGCAAATAAGCATGCTATATCTTCTATTCACATACTAGTTTGATAAACGGACATAGATAAATGTTTTCTACTGTGATAATAGATACTTTCGCACAATAGAATTATAATCCTACCCAGAATGACTCTTCAATTTATTCAAATTGATAAAACTCTTAAACATTGGTAATTGGTCTATATTCACCTGTTTATTAATTTGGACATAAGTACTGCTAGGTGCCAAGGTGTAGACGTGGACCATCCTTCCTTCAACAGCCTAGGATGCATACACATGGCTCGACAGAAACAGATGTAGGCTCTGAGGTAGTCCTTCTTCTCCAGATAGCACAGACCAAGTACATTTAGCGCCACCTCTCGGTGTTCTATATATGGGTCAAATCGTTCATGGGTGGCAATTCTAATTAGCATAATTAAGGCAGCTTGCGCATTAGATTCATTCCCGAATTCTGTATGACATTTATACAGCAGGTAGTTCCTCAGCATATCAGGGTCTACGAAGCCTCCATGCCTACTGCGAAAAAGTTCTGGAACATGGAAGAGTTCATATTTAATAACATTTGGAACAATACATATCTCCTCTACAGTGTACCTCACATCTAGTGATATGCATTGTTGTATATATCTGTATCTGCCAAGTCTTGTGATAACAGCTTCACAATTATCCTAGTTTGTTTTATTAGTATAGTAATCTTTACTTATGATGTTCCGAAAATGACACTTTTCCAATATACCAAACGGAGGCTGCTGTTTCATGTTGTATAATGTTTCAATTGCGTTATTTGTTTTTCCAAGTACGTGTAGCACACTGGCAAATTTAACTCTTCCCGACATTCTGTCTGTGTCAATGTTGGCAGACGCAAAGTGAAGCATATATCGATACAATTTGTATTTTATTCTATTTGACATTTCCATCTTCTTGGTCTTGGCTATGGTGAGGTATGCAAATGCAGCTTTCATCATCCTCATAAAAAATCCATGCCTTGACACATAAGGTGAGTGTATTGGAGATATAACACGGCTTATGTGTCTCATAGATAGGTCCAAAAACAAATGACCCCCACAAATCCAATTTATGAGGTGCCCCATCTCTCGCCCTCTCCAGTATATACCAATACTCTGTCTTAGGCCCGGTATCTGACTGATCTGAAGGTGTTGCTGTATGGACGAAAATCTAAAAACACATTCAACTCCCTGAGTCAACAAATCATTAAGTTGACGGGACAAAACTGCTGCCTTAAATACATTAATTTTCCCGTCAAACAAGTTGTTTCCCGTGATGAAGTAAGCCGGCAGATTTTGGTTCTCCACACAGGATTTCAGAAAAACTAAAGCTTCTATTAGCCGATCTAGCAAGTGATATCGGTCCCAATCTCTGGTGTGGTGAAGTTCTACCTGCCACAGAGCTACAGTTTTCATTGTGCATGACGTTAATAAATCTTGCAATTCAGGGAAACGTTCTCTCATGTCCTTTGCTATCATTTTCAGCAAAATGTATACGTGTTTCTGTGTCAAATTGAATCACCTGATGATTGATGTTTCGTGCACAGCGAATGAGATACTCCATTCCATGTCTTCAGAGGGACTTCCCTTAAACCCTTTAGGTACAATATGACACCCGGACATTACAATAGTTGTGACGATCGATTCTGGCGGCCACCCGTTTATCCGACATCTGCCCATCCATTGAGACGCCTGAGCGGGCCAGTCTGGGTGGATAAATGCATTTACATTATCCACAGATCCACCACCAGTAGATTTTGTTGGATGTGATGGACCTGACAACGGTTGAATTTGCATAAAGGACGAACATCTCTGCAGTAGTTCCTGCGTGAAAATCTGATTAAATCCAGAACTTGACACGTATAAAGCGGTATTAACCTTCACCAGGGATGGAAATATAACGTCAGACATTAGCCCTTGATGGCCCACTCGTAACCATGTGTAACCGTAATGGACTCCCGTGTCCTCTGTGTATAACACTGTATGCTGCGGGCTAACTGGATCAATATGTAGGCCACTGACGATTATGCTTTTGGGGATATGCATTATATCGATATCACCCTGTCCTAGCTGCGACGTTCCGTCAGCTTTCCTTCCTGTTTGGATGACACAAACGTCTCCATTTCTGAATACACCGATATCGTTACTGAACATCAAATTGTTTGCTGTGAAGTCCACCATATGTCTACTGAATCCCATCGAATCCATCAATGAAGAAATAGTGACTGAAAGACGATCAGCATTAGCCATCTTAAAACAGTATTTTCGTGTAACAGAACATCGGGACTGATCTGGGTTATCTCAGCGGTGGTATGCAAAACGGAAAACCCATATTGATTTACCTATGTTGTGGGGCACCAAATGGGGACATCATTATAGTAAACGGGATAATAATAATAATAATAATAATAATAATAATAATAATAATAATAATAAATAATAATAAATAAATAAACAAATAAATAAATCATGATTATAATGAGTTTTTGTGGTGATTATCGCAGAACGATAAGAGAGGAATAACTCTTATTTTTAGTATTAAGATAAAACTATTCGTTTTTGCAGATAAAGAACTTATTTGTTTATAAAAGAACATAAAAGTCATTTACTTTTGTAATTTGAACAATTTAAACGTCATATTAGCATCCGCAAGGATTTCCATACGGTT
The DNA here is from genome assembly GCA_029339505.1 of Unio delphinus. Taxonomy (NCBI): domain Eukaryota; kingdom Metazoa; phylum Mollusca; class Bivalvia; order Unionida; family Unionidae; genus Unio; species Unio delphinus. The sequence goes on along the minus strand of JAQISU010000029.1, from coordinate 6,855,062 downwards.
TATTATTATTTGTTCAAGTAGTAGTAGTAGTAGTAGTAGTAGTAGTAGTAGTAGTAGTAGTAGTATTGCCCCTTCGACTGGTGTTCTTGAGCATGAAAGCATAATTTGTCGCAGGCTGATTCGAAGGATTTTATATGCATCACGAAGACATCGATGGCTATATCGTGCAGTGAAAACGGGAGTAAAATGCCCTCTCCGATTCCAATGACACATCCAGGCAGCCGATGCAGGCTGTCCTGCTCAGATATTGAACGGACGATCTTCGACGTATTCTGTTACTCCACCAACCGAGTTACCTTGCTTCATATTTTGCTCATATAATTTCTATTCTTCCATGTTTTTTTCATCGATGTTTTCGCCACCTGGGAAACGAACTATTGGTGTGAAAAATCTGCATATTTCACGGTGTAAATTAACGCTTTTCCAAAACGAACATAATGAATAGTTATTAATTATTGACAATTAATATTCTTATTTGTCGCTCGAAATTAACATTTAGATGTAAAATTAGTTGTTGCTTGCAAAGAAAATTTAATTTGTTGGGAAAATGTTTTAATATTATCTTAATAAAGAACTATTTGTCTCTGAACATATTCTTGACCAGCGATCATTCATATTTATTTAAAATCGCACAATTAAGCTATCATACGAAAATAACTGTTTTGGAATGATAGGTACGTATGTTGAAAAACGTATCACACGTTTTCCTCAATTATTCTTTGAGGAGCAATCAGCATTGCGAATTAGATGATATAATTGATTAGTCGTCCAGAAGGGAAAAAACAAAACGATAATATCCTTCAGTGCAGTATTATAAGGTAGCGGACAATAAGGACTCAATATGCTGTATTATTTTTATTTTGTTTAAAAACAGTCTGACATTTTGTTCAAAAAAATCTGGCAAACTTTGTGACAACACGAAATCACCTTATCAGTACAATAAGTATTCACAACGAATGCAAGCTTCAACCATTGCGTTACAATCGCAAGAAGTCTAAAAAGGTCAGGCATATCCATTTATAATCACTAAAATACAACGGAGACGGATCCTGGACTCGGTAGATTTAACAATGTATCTATAAGTGTTATATAAATATAGTTTTTAAAATAAAAAATATTTCATTACATGCTGCTTAAGTGTAACATTGTATGATGGACTTGACCTTGTCCAAAATCTAGTTCATTTCCGCTTGACCTGATTTTCTTCACGTTTCATTGGTCTGAAACATTTGAGGAGACTTTGATAAGTTAAAAGGCCATACTTTTAAGTGCATTGGTTCTTACAGGTCCAATTAAACTATATGTTGATGAAAGTAATTTTGGATTGGAACTGTATTAACTCAAGAAAACAAAACTGGTGTAGATTATCCAGTGTGCTAATTTTGTAATTGATTAAACAAGTACCAGAAAAATAATTCCACGATCGAGAAGGACCGAATGGTGTTGATGCTGGCATTACAATACTTCGAAGTCTACAATAGTTCAGCTCCTTCTCTGAAATTATTGTGTTTTGAAATCATAACCCTTTTTTTCATCAACAAAATGAAAAACAAGAATCAGAGGCTATTAAGGTAAAGATTGATGTTGCAGGAATATGAGATTGACATCAGTCACAGGTAAAAAAAAACAATTAATAGCAGATGCACTTTCACTTTTCTGTTAGCATATTGTCCAGACAATGGTATACAATCTGCTGAAAGTTGCGCTGGGACTCGCAATGCGTAGGTTCACCTCGTCGTCAATAGTGACGCTCTATGACAGTGTGCTGCCACATTCGGTCAAGTGGTTCACTACGTTGGGGTTTTGATCGTTGTTGGTGATGTTGGGGTCATCATAGGGCTTTCCAGGGGCAGGATTATGCAGGAGTTCAACCTTCTTGGTACTAATGGTGAGAACAAAACATTGACGACGCAGTCATCAGCAAATAAGAATACCTGATGGTGTCTGTCGTAAATTTGGTTTTTGCTTGAAGCCTACGGGGGTTGAATAATTTTCCATCTGTATGGTACCTGATGACGACTCCAACATCTCCGTCTATATAAGCATTAGTCAGGATAGTGGAAACCAATAGGCTGTGCACTGTCGGTGCCATAACACAACCCTCATTGACGCCGTTGGTCACTGGGAATGGATCAGTTGTATTTCCATTCTCCTGGACTCGTGCGTGAATGCCATCTTCGAAATGCTGCACCATGGTTATAAATTTTCGTACTTGACCATTACTTTCCACAATCCTTATCTGCTGCGATTATCAAAGACCTTCGTCAAGTCAACGTAGATTGAGAAAATTGTGTTTTGCTCTTGACATTTCTCTTGTAGCTGCCTTGCAGTAAATACCATATCGATGGTCCTACATTCTTACTGGAATCCACACTGGCTTTTTGGCAGTAGTCCCTGGTCAAGGTGTGTAAGGAAGCGGTTCAGTAGGATTCAGACAAGTATCTTTCCAGAAGTTGAGAGGAAGGATATACCCCAGTGGTTTTCCCTTTGTGCTTATTCAGGTGGTTTATAGAAGCGTCTTTGAATTCCTGGGTGATAGTCATTTGTTGTCACATCAGTAAAAACAGTTGGTGGCGCCTTTCTAATAGGGCTAGGCCCACAACCTTGTAGAATTCGGCTGAGATGGAGTCTGGACCAGGTGCTTGCCAATGGAGATCAGACGAATCGCTTTCCTTGTCTCCAGCAAGGTTGGAAGATACCCCAGTCCTTCGTTGATCGGTCATTGAGGGACACACATGATGTCTTCATAATTGATGGATAAAGGGCGATTCATGACTCTGTCAATGTGGTCTGTCCATCGATGAAGAATCTCCTCTTTGTCACTAAGTATTGTGTTCGCGTCAGCACTGAGAACAAGGGGACGGTCCAGAGGATAGAGGTTCATACACTTCTTTCCCGGCATTGTATAAGTTATCCTTGTAGCTCCGCCAAGTGCCTCGCATCTAAAGAAGCTTTTGTAAAGTTGTGTGTATATTGTTGTAAGCTTTATTCCTAAATATGGATTTGAGATTGTTATGGTTGGTTTGAAGGAGGCGATGTTTCTCAACTAGCAACTGTTTGATCTAGTCGCAGTTCTCACCAAACCAGTCTCGATGCTTTCTGGTTGAGATATCCTTTAATTGTCGACGCTGTGATATAGACCAGCTCTCTTAATGAAAACCAGTCGGTCGAGAGGACTGGATTTCAATCGTTCTTCGCGGGCATCAACAAGAGACTGTCTGGTACTGATGCATTTCAGGTTAGTGATGTTCGGTCATTTAAGAGCCTTCTTTCCTGTCGGCGTCTTTTGGGCCGAATACAGATGTTGAGCTTAGTGATTATGATGTGGTGGTCTATTCAGCAGTCAGCTCTGAACAAAGACTTAGTCACACACACACTCATCCAGTCGCGCTCTCGTCCTAATAATGGCGTAGTCGACGAGGTGCCACTGTGTAGAGCGTGGGTGCATCCATGACGTAGGTTTCATTTAGGTAGGCGAAAGACTGTATTGGTGACCAGGAGTTTCTGCGAGGCACACGTCTGGAGCAAATGAAGACCGTTGCTGTTACACTGACCCACTCCGTGCTTTCCTAGAACATTGCCCCACGCAACGTGATCACAGTCTACTTTTGCATTGAAATAGCCAAGAATAACGACCTTTTCTGACAATGAAACGTCAGAAATGACGGAGTGAAAATCCTCATAGAGCTTGACCTTCACTTCATATGCAATGGTCATGGATGGAGACTACCAGTTTATGATGGTAAGGTGCTTTCTTCTAGATAAGAGGATGGGTTTCTTATACATCATTATGTCGTTTACCCCCTTGAAAGGTCCAGCCAATTTACAATTAGTGCTGTTGTCATTTAAAGCCGACACCAGCCTTACGGCGCTCTTCACTCCCTCGGCAACTTGAAAAGAAAGTGTTTCCGGAGCCCTTTCACAGAATTCGCCTTCTCCTGCAATCCGGGTCTGAATCCGGGTCGGTAGAGGCAGCAATGTCCACATTGTATCTAACGAGTTTTTTTCTATGAGGGCGGTTCTCCTCTCGGGTAAATTACTATCGTCTCTGACAAGTATATTGCGCACAGTCCAAGTGTGAGAAGAACAATCCACGTTTTAGCTTTTTGCATTTTGACCGCTGGAGTCGGGTCTCCGCCACCCACGGTATGATGACAACGGTGGTTTAGAAACAATCAATATTTCTGGCACATTTTCTACCCCTTCCTCTTGCCAGGGAGATGAGCAGCAGTCATGAAGATGGCACCTCAGTCAATCAGGGACATGGCGGACATAACTGCTAGTTCATGTCAGTGGTGAATGGCCTCAGCCGCCTCTGATGTGCTGGTTTGCGGCTACTGCTACCAGTATAATCCACACCTGCCAGTTGCCACATGACTTTAGTGATGATGGAATCGAATTGGTTACAATAATGACTTGCGCGCTAACATTTTTTGAGTGTGGAAGAGTTGCGCAGTTTGTCGACATCATTCTCTCGCCCCAAACCATCTGACTTTTGCAGTACGACAACGTCGAGACAATGTTTGATGCAGTGGATGACCAGAACCTCCTCCGTGTCTCATCGAGTTCTTAGCGCTCCACGGCGCTTTGCTGACAATCGCCTCTCTGCCCGTTGACCAGGTGGGGGTTCCTCCGCGCAGGATGCCGAATACATCCTTCACATGCTAGAAAGACAAAGCCTAACTCACCGAGGGTTTAAGACTCATAGGCTACCATCAGCCTGATTTACCCGGCCAGCCGAGCCGTTTTCTGGGATGTGGCCGCTACGCATTCCACATCTTCTTGGAGTCACAGGTGAGAGCTAAGTGCCAAGTTGGGACCAAAGGTGGGCAAGCTACCTCCGAAGAAGCACAATTGTTTAGCCAGTCATAGGTGTTACTCTCTCCCAGTACACACCATACACCCCAAGTCTGCATTTAAGTACATTTAAAGCTTTTAAGCATTTAACTTTTAAATTTTTGATGTGTGGTATAAAAGTCAGCTTTCTGTCGAAGATAATACCCAAAAACTTTGTTTCCTCAACAACTGGAATAAGTGTTCCATCCAGCGTGAGTTTAGGGTCATCATGATGTCTTCGCATCTGACAGAAATGCATGCATACTGTATAATATTTAAAAAAATTGAAACCGTTATTACTGGCCCAACTTTCGATCTTATTGATCTTTTCCTGGAGTTACCTTTCAATTGTATGCATGTGCTTTGATCTATAACAAATTAAAAACTCGTCTTCATATAAAGAACAATCCACATCGGGAGCTAAGCACTTGGTGATGCTATTGATTTTGATATCAAATAGCGTCACAGATAAAATACTGCCCTGGGGACACCCATCTCTTCCTGGTGCATATCGGAGAGGGTTGAGCCCATTCGTATTTTGAACTCTCTGTCGGAGAGAAACTTGGAGATGAAAGAGAGCAGACCCAGATCGTGCAGGTCACTTAGTATCCCGTACTTCCATGCTGTGTCATAGGCCTTTTCTAAATCAAAGAAGACTGCTACTGAATGTTCCTTATTGATAAATGCATCGCGAATAAATGTTTCCAGTCTAAACAGATCATCGTTAGTACTACGATCAGAACGGAAGCCACTTTGGAAAGGAGATATTAAATTTGTACTTTCCAAGTACCATACAAGCCTAGAATTAATCATTCGTTCCATTGTTTTGCACACGTAGCTTGTCAGTGGAATGGGCCGATAGCTGTTAGGATCTTCGATATCTTTGCCTGGTTTGGGAATCGGTTTTACTATTGCTTCTTTCCAGTTCTTAGGTATATTACCAGCAATCCGTAAATCATTAAAGATTTTCAGAAGTAATGTCAGAGACGATTCTGGGAGGTGTTTCAAGAACTGGTAATGTACTTCGTAAGGCCCAGCAGATGTATCATGGGCCTAGCCTAAAGTACCCCTAAGCTCCAATAAAGAAAACAGCTGGTTATAGCTTTCCGAGTTGTTCGATGTGAATTTTAAACGTGACTTTTCTTTTTGAGATTTTAATCTTCGAAAGGTTTCTGAATAATTAGATGATGATGAGTTTTTTTTTAAAAACTATCGGCAAGAATATTTGCTATGTCAGGTTTTGAACTAAAATTGATAGTGTTTGTTTTCATGTGTCTAATAGAATTGTGTTTCCTCTTTCTATTTATTTTTCGAATAGTATCCCAAACCTGTTTCATTGAAGAACGAGAGTTTAAAGAAGAAATATATTTCTTCCAGGATGCACGTTTACATTCTTTAATTGTGCGTCGAGTTTTAGCCCGGGCAATACGATATTTGTTTAAATTTTCGGGCGTTGGACAATTGTTGAATAGTTTTAATGCTTCTCGGCGTTGTTTAATGGCTTCTTTACATTCCTTGGTTACAAAAGGTTTTTGCAATTTCTTAATGTTCGGCGAGGACTTAAGGATAGATTCATCTGCAATTGTAATTAGAATTGAAGTAAAATGCTGTATAGGATTAACAGCGTTCAATGCTGTATCATTATTTAGTTTAGTTTTACATAGTGTTTCAAACATAGCCCAGACGGCCTTATTTATATTCCATTGTGGAATTGCGTCATCAATTTTAGAGTTATTTTCAAGAGCGATCGGAAAGTGATCACTGTTGTGAAGGTCATCAGCGACCTTCCATTCATAGTCCAAAAGAAGCGAAAGGGAGCAAATTGTCAAATCTATGCACGTGTACGTACCCGTACCTGGGTGTAAATATGTCGGTGAGTTAGTGTTATATAGACACAGATCTTGTCTAGAAATGAAATCTTCTACTTTATGGCCTCTGTCGTTTATGTGATTCGATCCGCATAAAAATGTTATGGGCATTAAAATCCCCGAGTAAAACGAAGGGCTCGGGAAGTTGTTGAACATTATTGTCTAATTCCTTAAGTACTAGGTTAGTGTTTGGTGGCAAGTAAATGGACCAAAATGTAATCACTCGATGCAAAGTGACGCTTACAGCAATGGCTTGTAAATTTGTATTTAAAGGAATGACTCTGTGAGGGGCTCTATTGTTCACAACAACAGAGACTCCTCCTGAGGCCCTGTCAGCGTTTGGAAAGTACGTATTGAACAGGGAACAGTTTCTAAATGTAATGTTATCTGTCTCTTTCATGAATGTTTCCTGTAAACATAGTACAGCAGGATCGTGTTCAGCTAAACGCAGAAGAACATCATTGTAGTTAGCTTTACGTCCTAGACAGTTCCATTGTATGATGGTGTTCTTCATTATAAAATTATGCTTGAGATTCTGGAGCTAGATTAGAATATTCGCGGAGAAAAGTTGTGTTGTTATTTGTCTGGAGGAAGTACTGGAGTATATTTGGTTTTACTAGGTTTGCAGGAACCTTGAGTACATGGAGCAGTTTTTTCTGCTCTCAAGGTCTCAAAACATATTTTAAAGTTTAATGTGGTCATCTGACTCCTTTTGCGGCTTATTAGTTTGTGCGTTTTGTTTATTTCTTGGAGCTTTTGGTGGTGGGTTGTTATTAAATGTTGTCTGAGTTGATGTTGTGCTTTTCTGTGGTTGGTAATGAGGGATATTAGCACTTGTTGTTGAATCGGGTTGATCTGTCTGTGTTTGCGCGTCCATCGTGATTTTTGGGTTGTGTTTCACTACTGTGGAGAAGAATGGGCCAGGAAGGGATTTTTTCCCTGGACAAGTTTTCTGGTCTCTGGGTAGGGAATGTTGGAGGTAAACTTTACCCTCTGAATATATTTCTCCTGTTTCCATGTATCACAATCATTAGAATTGGCGTGATGTTCCTTGCCATATTTGACACATTGAGCACGGTACCCAATAATGCTTTCAATGCAGTTGCACGTAGATTCTGAAATACTTCACGGAAGATATCAGTAATGGCTTCCGGTACTTTTAATTTACGTATAGGTTTGTTTTCTTCCTTTACTTGAGCCATAGTTTGCACAGCTTATATGATCGGGAATCTGAAGTCAGACACGGATGGGAAGCTATATCCCTGTACATTGCCAATCTTAAGTTCATAGATCGGGCTGGCTATGTACAAAGCTTCCACGGTTCCGGTCAAGAAAGGTGTTTCGATAACTATTCTTGCGACAGATACGTGGCCCATTTTTTGGTCTAGTAGCATTTAAACCCAAACAATGGATCGTCACAACTACAGTAGTGCACTCTGTGTCTCATAAAACAGTCACTTCTTGTCCGTTGACAAATACATGCTGGAGACGGTGAAGTAATATATCATGGTCTATTAGGTCAAATGCTGCAAACAAATCAAGGAGGTTGATGACTTAATCATTCCGCTATCCAAAGCAGAGAGGTTGTCATTAAATACTGTCAGAAGAGTAGTTTCAGTACTATGGCAATTGCGATATGCAGACTGCACATTGCTAAAAGGACTATTTGAATTCAAATGAGATACAAGTTGGGTTAGAACAACTTTTTCTAAGATTTTTTATGAACGATAGATTAGACAATGGGCTGTAGGTCTTTAAATTGTTAAGGTTACGTGTTAGTGTCTTCAGCAGAGGCTTTACGATGTCAGTTTTGCAAAATGTTGGGAATTTCCCGGATAAGAGAGAGATATTAATTACATCACTTAGTGAAGGCAATATTGGGTCTAAGCACTCAAGCAGCAGTGGTGTTGGAATTGGATCAAGTTCAGATGACTTCGGTGCAGTCTTCATCACGATTTTCCGTACTAAATCCATAGAGACATGTTCAGATGTTCCTAATGGTTGTCGTTGAAATTCTGTATCGTAACTGTATGGTGACAACGATTCAATTGAAATTGTTTTGTCAGGTATATCTCTAATGGTTTGTACTTTGATACGAAAGAAATAAGTTAATAGGTCCGGAAGGTCTACTGGAGAGAAGATAGTTAGAAGTGGTGTGCATTTGTTCCTTGACATTAGTTTGTTAGTCATTTCGAAGAGCTCTTTGCAGCTGAAACTCTCCTTGATCTTGGTACTATAGTGGGATAATTTTGGCTAAATGGACTATGTTTGTTACGTTCTTCTGAGCGGCTTAATATATTTGTTTATAAATAGTGAGTCTGGTGGAAAGCCAAAGCCTCTCTGCTTTATGGCGATGTCTTTTAGCAGTGAGAAGAAAACGTCGATACTCTGGTCGTTCATAAAACTAACTATTTCTGTGCACTTTTCCGAGGGTCCTACTGATTGGGGGTTGAATAATGCAATACGCAACGGTATCTCTGGGACGGTTGAAGATTTAAGATGAATTTTTACCAGGTTATCAAAATTAATGGCCGAATTTTTAAATTGTTTATCTGGATATGAGCGAAAGGGAGATAACTGGAATACTTCTTCCTGTTCAACGCCAGCTAGCTTTGAAACAAAATGTCTTTTCTCGCTTCCCTTTACATTTAAATTATGATGAATGTAGTCCCAGTTCGTTTAGTCTTGAGCATACATGCATTTATGCATACATACATACATACATACATACATACATACATACATACATACATACATACATACATACATACATACATACATACATAAATTCATAAGAAATGGAAACTGTACTTGAACGTTTTAATCTATCCAAATTCTTAGATTTGTGCAATGAATGTGAATACAGGAAAGATCGTAATATATGATACGTATTGTCTACACGAGTTACCTGCCTTAGATTATGTGGTGTTGAGTGCACATTCGCCTAAACAAAGCAACAAACCTAGTGTAGTTTTAGCTGAATTGAATTTACCGTTTCTTTATAGAACTCCATCACCAAAAAAGGAAAAGTATTAATTTCAAAATATCCTTTAGATTTGTTGTAATGGGTTATTTCTGTCAATGATTTTAAACACAACAATAATAAAATGTTGTTTGCAAGTGTAGTAATGAAGTGTACAACACACTTCAATCATTTATGGTTTGTAATGAAAAAATCCAACATCATTCCTATAAACACTGTAGTAATCCTCAATATACCTTTACGTATGCCATATTTAGGGTTATTGTTACCTCATATTAAGCATGATAGTACATCATAACAAGAGTTCTGGTGGTCAACATCATCATCATCGGTCTCTTGACATAATATGGTCGTTGGAACACTGTGCTGCTGAACATCTGACCAGTTTCCTCCACTTGTTCGATCATGTGTAAATGCCTGTGTCTCCGCACACCTTTTACTGGTCCATTATGTGATGCTGTCAGTCCACCTTTTGATCTGTCTACCTCACCTTCCGCCACGCTGGACACTGCTCTGCAGTACTGTTGTGGATAGACTGTAAGCTCCAGTGACATTACCATACCACTTCAGCTTTCTCCTTTTGACAGTGGTGAGGTCTTCATAATGGCCTACTTTGTGCCTGATGGTGTTACGCACTTCTTCATTTGTGATGTGGTCCATTTAAGAGATGCCTAGGATGTTTTGTAGCATCTCATTTCAATTGCCTGGATGCTTCGTTGTAATTATGCTGTCAGGGTCCAGGCCCCAACATGAATATAAAAATATTGAGATGACTAGTGCGCTCAATAGTCTGATTTTAATTTTCATACATATATTCTTGTCTCTCCAGATGGGTCTTAGCTTTGACATAGCTGCTGTTGTTTGTGCTGCCCGTGACAAAAGTTCTGGTTTTCATCCCTCTTCGGTCATTATGGAACCAAGATATCTGAACTGGCCCACTGCTTTCAGCTTCTGTCATCTGCCTTTAATCTTGGTTGAGATTCGTTTGCCACTATTTGTCATCAGCTTTGTCTTCTCGGCGCATATCTCCATGTCAAAACTGGAAGATGTTTCATCCAGGTTCTTCACTAGGTTTGCAAGTTTGTCTTCACTGACTGAAAGCCCATCAATGTCATCTGCAAAGCGTAGGTTGGTGATGTTACGCACTCCAATGCTGACTGTCCCACGGTGATTTTCCAGGGCTGCGCGCATGATGCGCTCTAAGTAGATGTTGAAGAGCGTGGATGACATGAGACAGCCTTGAACTAAATCCAACTGTTGTCTTGAACCAGTCCCCCACAGAACCTTGAGCAATTACTGCGCTGTTAGCCTTGGCGGACAGCTGCTTGATGGTATTGGTAAACGTTTGACCCATGTTGTACTTCTTCATTGTCGCCCACAATGCCTCATGCCACACTCTATCGAAAGCTTTTTTAAAATCTAGGAACACATTTTATATATATTGTTGATGTTGGCGAATACCTTTCACACAGAATCCTAAGATTGAATATTTGTTCTGATGTGCTCCATCTGCTGCGGAACCTAGCTTATTCTTCAGCTATTATTTCTTCTGCTTGATCGAAAAGTTTATTTTAAAAACGAAGTCACTAACCCGCCATATTTCTAGATAACGTTTGATGCTGGTGATCTTGTCAGAATCACAATACAACAAAAATACCTTTGAAGAAAGCTTAGACCCCAAACTGGACAGAGGAAGTATTTGTTTTTTAAAGTTCGAAAGACAATTCCACTGACCTATCTCATATAGGATTCTGCTAGTGATCCAAAAAGGGTGTCATTTTATGAACTGGCATAACAGAGCACAGCACAAGAAGTTGTCAGTATATGAATTATTATTAACACAACGAAAAATAAATCCCTGGTAAAAATGGTTTCGTTATTTGACAAAATTAGTTTATGGATCCCAAGTGGTCAATTAAAACCTTTCAATTAATCTTATTGTATGTCTCTTAACTGTCATCATCACGTAATGGCTTATATAACTCATTTTTGTCTGGTAATCCCTTCACGTTAAATATTATTGCAAAACTGTAATCTATATAAATTTCATCCTATCGGCAAGATCAACAGTGGTAATAGTTAAATAATTCATAAAATTTTGATTTATCGTTTTGCATTAGCTCATAGTTCAAATGCTTTTTCCTGATATGATATTTGCCTTTATACTTTTGCGTTGGTCTTTGATGCTGACAGATTATTAATACATCAGCATTGGGCTTCCTCAGCTGTAAAAGTCATGTTTGGTGTATACGAGAGAATGGTCGGCTAGAGTCATAATTTTTTCAATGAAAATCATTCTTGGTATATACAAGACAACATTGTTGGCTAGCGTAAGGATTTCATTAATCTGTTTAAAGATATATGTGACAATTTCTCACTGCTTATGGAGAAAAGAAAGGCTAATATATATTCAAACGCTAGCTTCAGACAACAATCGCTAGCATTTGCTTGTTTCAACAAGAGCTTGTTTGTTTAGTAAACTATCTGATAGTGATATACAATCTTATTTTGCAACAAAACAATAGGTTTTTTGTTTATTGACGTGGATATAAATACCAACGAAACACATATCAAGCCTGCATCAGATGAAGAAGAAAAAAGTCCACGTTCTAGTTTTCGTTGAGTTACAGATTGTTTTACAAGTATGGACGTCAACACATCCAAGTATACTCCGCTTAAGACATGTTCCTTGTCACCATTACCTGAAAAGATCAAAGCAGGCCAATGTTGTGTAAACGAAGCCAAAAACGATAACAAACGTTTCATGAGGACTATTACCCACGCTACGTAAAAATCCTGGTTTTTTAGCATTACCAAAAAGAACTTGATTTTAAATTGGTCAGTGTAAATCGATTATATAATAAAATTTGAAAATCAAAATAATAAAGGTACTAACGTATTTGGATTTCATCTGCGTGTTGCTAACATTGATGGTGTTTGTATCAAAATCCTGATACATATTAGATATTTGGTAAAGATCTTGCGGATGATCGGTTAAGAAGCCATTGTCATTTTACTGACGTGTACCGAGGAGCAGCACGTAACATCTGTAATCTCTACTTTACAAACCTAATTTTATCTCGGTAGTGTTGCATCACGTACGTGATACGATTTTCCGTTTGATTGTAAAGCATTTTGGAAAGTTTGATTACCGAATTTGAACTAGCCACCCCCAAATGAAGATATATATATATATATATATATATATATATATATATATATATATATATATATATATATATATATATATATATATATATGTTATGAAGAAAAAATTGATTGTTGTCATAACATGAGAACGAGAGAGAGAGAAGAAGGAAAAGAAGTCGCTAGCCACATCTGCAATGAGAAGACAAACATCGTAATCGGTACGGAACTGACTTTATTTAATTATTCAACACACATATATTGACTACATTCTAGAAACACATCTAAAAACTTTATAATAAAAATTCATGAAATACATATTATATTTTCCCTTTTTAAGCTTTCCAACTTCATTCATTCGTATAACTTCTGCATTTTAGAATATTTTACAAATAGTTAATTCTCGATCAATTTCAAGATAGTCAAAGGTATAAAATGTAATAATCATAGTTAATGTAACAATTAATTTAAAAAAATGCATTTTACTTATTTGAAATAGAATATATATTTGAAATATATTGCTAGATAATATTCTTTCTTACTTAAAGAATACTTTATTTCAATCATGAAATCAAATCATGAAGTTGGTAGCGAATTCAACCTTTACAATAAAAATTACATAAATATAATTAAAAAATAATTCTTTAGAACATTTAAACATTCCGTTACAATATATTATAAATAAAAGTATTAAGTGAACAATGTTGCTAACATAACAATGTTACTATTAAAATCTCAAACATTAAAAGTACTTATTCCTAAAGACGTTACGACATATACAATTGTGTTACCTGAAATGAGAAGACTAAAATCTATTTTCTCGTCGATACGGAACTGACCTGAGCCTTTGATGCGTGGTCTATTTATATGCATCCTGTGTCAGGGTTAACGTATCGGTGGGAAAATATGTCCGCTCTCGTCAGGTAAGAATCAGTTTCATCCGGTCAAAACCGATTTATTTTACATCATCTGACATAAGGTAAAACTCAACTTTGTGGTTTATCTATATTCGTTTGGCACAAGTTAGATCCAAATATGATAATTCTTAATATTCTAAGCCAGCAACAATGTCTTAACATACTAAGCTAGCAGCGATGTCTGTCCATCATTAGATAAGAACCATTTTGTAGCGACGACTGTCCATCATTAGATAAGAACCATTCTGTATTTACGTCACTAACAGAAGTTTGTTCCATTTTTATTAACCGAATTGGGATTTTGCTACTACCTGGGTTTCAGAATATATGTTTTACTGATAAGACTTAGGAGCTGACTGACTCAGTAAGATGTTGCTTTATAACATAATTCCACACAAATTGTACATTCGAATTGCTAGTGAATTAAGTTGCCAACTTTATGCTTTGCACATCAACTATTTTCCTTCCATTAATATATAGTTGTGCTTTGGAAATAAATTAAATTAATCTTAACACACTTTAGAACTTATTTTAATATAAATGAATAAAACATTACTTTAATAAAATTTAAAGAAAATAGCAATCTTATTAATTTTACTAAAAAAATCAATCCTAATATATATATATATATATATATATATATATATATATATATATATATATATATATATATATATATATATATATATATATATATATATATATATATTTATATATCATATTCTATTGACAAATTAAAGTCTATATGACGTTTTCAGTTTAATGCTGCGACGATGGATGACTGTGTTAAAAATACAGAATTTCGATATAATTCTGATTTTTTTTAATGAATTGACCAAGTTTCTATAATTTGATTGGACGTAAATGGTCACGTGATACTGATCTGGAATTTTTACCAATCGATACAATTGGCCGACTACTTGTATTCTCTTTCACTGCATCCAGAGACCGTAAACATACAAGGCTATGGTCTTGTTGAAGATGGTTATTATTGATGTCGCTTTGTGTTTTCAGAGCAGCCTTTAACCAAAACTAACGAAAAGTTCATAACTTGAACTATTTCGCGTTATCCATGATCTAACAGGCGAACCCGAGAGAATAAATCGGACACGTTATGTGAATCAAATAACCTGGAATTCGAGACAACATGAAGGCTCCTTCTCGAAGCTCGAGTACACGATCTTAAAACAGGGAATCTCAAAGTAATTTTTCATCGTGTGACGACTCTTCTCAGGGGATATTCGAAGTGCAAATCGAGCGTCAAAGGGGAAGACTCGAGATTAAAACTAATATTCAAATATGTACTCTCGTGGGAATCTTAAATCTTTCACGTTATGGCCACCTTAGTTTGATATGATGTTTGATTTCATGACAGTGTCAGTTTCGCGTAATAGAGAATTCGATTGCGCTTATCGTACATGATATGATTGAAGATAATATTCTGACTGAATGACACGACAACAAGAATAAGGTTACTCAAGTGTACATAATAAAACTACAGCTGCCGATCATACTTCGCGTCAATGAATGTAAGCAAATATTCCGTAACTTTGACTGGCGTAAGCATCTTTTTATGCAATACTAAAATCTCATCACGTAGGCGAAAATAACTTGATTCAGTACAAATTACAGTCGTGAATAAGAGTGACAAAAATTAGACAAAATCGTGCATCAATAATTAACGAATTTTATATTCACACACACACACACACACACACACACACACACACACACACACACACACACGTGGGTGAAAGTCACTTTTATGACATTATTGGCCATATGGCTATATCATGCCAAAGATGTGGGAGTGAAGTGCCTTTCTGAAGGACACAGCGTGGAAGCCGACCTTGCCTAGTCTCGACGGATATATGCGGGGGAATTATGGTTGATACCATTTCTTAGCGCAAGTTAGGCTGTATATTACGGTCCGCCGGTATAACTAGTGGAGGAAAACAACGATAAACCTAGGTAAAAATCACATATGGACTTACAACACAATTAATTTTACTGTATGTTCTCTACATATATTTCTCAATACTGACCTTTCCACAGTGTGACAATCAATACAAATCATATGTTAATCTAAAATACCCCTAAAGATGACTTCACGGTGAAATTCTTGTCAAGGTTTGATCGGTATTTTGTTTTTGAGTGGCTGCAATGTAAACCGAGCAGTATGTAAACAGAACACACATTTCACTTCCGGATCATCACTAAGGTCTAAGTACACACTGTTTACTGGCGCCGAAATACACACAGACAACCACTATCAGAGATCCTATTCTCAAGAATAAACAATTACCTTTAATTCACTACCACACATATATCAATATAACTCTTCTATCACCACCAAAATGAGAGCGGAAAAAATGTTATAAAAATAGACTAGAACTGGAAGTATTAATTGTGATGCGATTCCATATACGGGAAGCTACTAGCAACTTTTTCACATACACACATTGGCTGAGCCCAACACTCGAATCCACGCGGACTTTGGGAAGATGGTAGTGATCGCTTTAGACCATTTGGCCACCAGGGGACCCTTTGGCAGATATTACACACACGTCCCTTGGAATACGAGTCAGACGCTGTGCCAACTGATTTACCGTAATTACTACTTAGATATACATAGTCATCATAATTGTTTCCGCAAAGTACGCCGTACACTCTTTATCGCTAATTGTCCAGATTCCAAGACACGGTTGCATATATGGTCATACAATTTCGTGTCTTCATTAATATTCAACGATTACCATAATGGCCAGACAAAGTAAATTTGTGACTGTAATGACTTTAATTGTCTGAACTGGGTTAGGTATAGTTGTTGGACTACAGGCGAAGCAAAAACTACATAATTTAACAGAATTTACTATTGGTTCATTTTCTGTTTCATTTGGTTTTAATTTAGATGTTCTACAATATTTCACTCACGAGCACTCTGGTTCCTTCTTTAAAGTACACTTTATATTCATGTCCCGAATTCAAGGGGTGTTCACCCTTTTCTAGACGCATGGTTACATTAAAAGTGATTGGAACTTCACATATAGATGCATGATAAACTTTGCGACAAACACCTTTCTCCTTCGCTTTTTCATGAACTTGAACTAAATTTTCTGAGATTATAACTTCAAATATAACTTTTGACTGGTGATATAACTTTTATGAAAATTTTGTAGTTAATACCCAATACTGCAATTAATTTTAAACGCCCAATCTAATCTAGGGACATAAATCATTTGTTGAATTTTAAAAACTTTTTTAGTTTAATTCGTATCTGTTACTTAGTTTACAATCAATTATTCATAATTAAAATATGCCAAAATTTATTTCAGCACGTAGTACAGTATCATTCAGAATGAACACACAAACATATACCACAAACGTGTACGTACACACACAAAATAAATATGTAGATGTAATTTAAAATTTCGCGTTTCCAACTGGCTGGTGTAAAATTGTGTCTCGCGAGATCATATTTTTAAGATCAACTGCGACATATTGAAAGAAAAACACTTCAGCATATTCTTCTGAAGTGCTGAATATACTATTTCCATGAAATACAGCAACTATCGTATGTTTGTCAATACTTGATATTTCAGAGATTCTAAACAGTATTGCAGGACAGCAGCTTTCTCATCGTGTCATTCATGTGTTCTCAATTCTATTAATAACAAAATCTTGTGTTCCAATTATGGACGTTACCAACTGGAATGTTGACAATAACGTTAGCCGCTAACTCTCGTCTCTGGGCAAACGTATGGGTGTTACAATGATGACAAAGGTAAAAGTTTTTCAATCAAATAATATAAAACATAAAAGGCAAACATTAAAAAGTGATCATTATTAACGTGCCATTATATGCATGAACAATGAAAGAAAATGTATTGTAAATAAAAATGAATCAAAGCAAGGATATGTCTAGGTTACAATGAGAGACAGAGAATGGAATTTGGAAATCAAACAGTGAATACAACAAAATCATAGGTCATGAAAATTAGTAGTATTTATCGTGGCATCCTGAAAATGAACAATTAAAAAAAAAACTCGGAATTGTAAAAAAACAAGAATCACAAAATAATAAAGTTAATCCCCTATATAAAATGAATTCTTAATGATTGCTCAACGAACTAAATCCTGCATTATTTTTCATCTTTTCAGATTCTGGGAGTATATATTCTGCAAACTTATTTTAACACCATCTGAGTTTGATCCATAAAATAAAGCAATGCGCTATCTCCATGTAAATTTAGGTATGACTGTCAGAAACGTTTGCACTTTAAAGTTAACTTTTACTTCTTCTAATGAAATAATGGCAACCAGTTTTCTGTCTGCAGTCGTGACAAGAAGCAGTCAAATTTCCGTCTTAATCTTTAACAGTAGGTCTAGATCATGTCTTGTCTTCACTTCCTGCTTTACCTTCCACGTGGTTACAAAATGTCACAAAATGATGTACCCTAGTTTTGTCCTAAAAGCAACACAGCACTGTCCAATGAAAATTTACAATTTTTGTTCTAACAAGGAATTTGGAAGAGACAGACGTAACATTAAGCAAATGACAATCGAACATTATTGTTTGATAGATGATGCAAAACTTCTAGAAAAGAAATAGAGGCCAAGGAAAGAGGATAATCAGGGAAACATGCGTAACCCAGATGAAATATTTATTTTATAAAAGTCGGAAACAAAGCCATTGTCATACAGTAAATCTCTCATGCAATGCATATTACATCATAACTCAATCAGGTGTTTAAGCGCTCAATATTTCTCTGTATCTAGTATAATAGTTGCTCGTATCGCATATTACATTTTAATTGAAAGCAAATGAGAATACACGCTGATTACATTTAACAGATGAACATATAAATATACTATGAATGCGTCGTTATTTCAATCTCTCTGAATAAAAACAATAAATTAGAACACGACAGCACACCTAATTCCACTGCTCAATTCCTCTTAACATCTAGAAAACCTGGTAGGATTGCATGTTTTGTTTTACACAACATGTACAAAATATGTACAAAATATGAATGTAAGTCATTTGTTTCAGGTGTGACCGAGAAAAAAAAGGATAATTAAAACAACACAACTGGGTATCAATGGTGTGTGAAATCTGACAGTGATACATGCACACAACCACATCAATACACCGTGTCCAACAATAATGCTTGCAATTATGTAAAAATGCATTATACTGTGTAAACTAGCCACAAGTTGCAACGTAAGGACATAAGACTTCACAGCACCGTGAATCAAAAATATTTTAATATTATAATTATTGTTATTAGTGTTGCCCTTGTTGTTGATCTTAACATCAAATGAAACTTCCTTTTTTTAAGACATCATGTCTTAATGTAATTTCATCCAACACTTTATACAACATTAATCATAAGTCTCACAATTATCAGATTCTAATTTGAGTTTTAATATCACGAGTCATAATTATCAGATTCTAATTAGAGTTTTATTATCACGAGTTACAATTATCAGATTCTAGTTAGGATTTTATTATCATGAGTGACAATTATCAGATTCTAATTAGGGTTTTAATATCACGGGTCATAATTATCAGATTCTAATTTGAATTTTATTATCATGAGTCACATATATCAGATTCTAATTTGAGTTTTAATATGATGCCCACAATTATCATATTCTAATTAGGGTTTTAATATCATGCCCACAACTATCAGATTCTAATTAGGGTTTTAATATCATGTCCACAATTATCAGACTCTAAGTAGGGTTTAATTATCATGTCCACAATTATCAGACCCTAAGTAGGGTTTAATTATCATGGGTAACAATTATCATGTAAAACTTATATTCAAGGCTAATTACATGTTCAAACATACTTTACTTTATGTATTCGTTGTATTCCATGCCATTATCACTGACTGATTATAGTTGTTTCATATTTAATTTGAAAATACTTTAAACTTCATACAGTTATTATATAGTAGGAGCTAATATATCGAGCAACCATGTATTATGAGCACGTTTTCATTTTAGTGGAAAAATCAAAACTTTATTTACATCTTTTTATATAGCATCCATATAACAAGCCATCTGCTGATAACCCATAAACGTTGTTTTTAGTCATTTTTATGGCACATCTCTTCCTCCTTTTATGATATAAAGCATATATTAGAAATCACAGAATCGGTACACTGCTAATCAGTGTTACAATAATTAATGTGGAATCACTGATGTAAGCATCATAACTTTCTATTACAAATTCTTCATGTGCCAACTTAAAGTTTCGTACAGCTTTTTACTGCACATAGCTAGACATTACAGTCAATAGCCCAGGAAAAATAAAAAAAAGATCAAACAAGTTAATACTGAACTCTACAAAATACCATCACAGATTTTCACAACAGAATTTTGAATTGTGATTAGATAATTCTGATCAGAAATGTTTTACATATTTTAACTTGTCTGAACATTCACTATATCCCTAGACAAAAGAATATTTTACAATGCATATTTGATGCAGGTATGTGGATGGAAAATTTACTTTCTGTTTGTATGTGAAGACCGTAATATACTGTATTATAAAATTAAACAATGTAAAAATTAACCACACATAACCGTTAATTCGTTCATTTAATGATATTTCATAATAACACTTTTTCTGTATTTACTGTTCTCAACACAAAATGAGCAAAAAGTGATACCCCACAAAACAATGCATGCATGCTATTTTTAAAAATAAAAAATGTAATTTTGATTTCTGATACACATGAACATACTGGATAAATTAAAGCCAATCAGAAAAGTAAACAAAAAAAACACAACCCTTGTAATAAATAGTTTCATTCAATAACTTTCTGATATGAAACAAAGAGACTTCCAGTTTTCATTATAGCACTTACTAGTATCCATTGAGAAGCCCTGGATGACCATTGACATGTTGCTATTGCACACCTGCATGATTGGATGGCTTTGGAATGACCAGAGAACAAATAAATTTGGGGCACCTCTTGAATATGTTACAGGTCAGTCCAATATTTTAGGATGAATTAGGATAAGCCTCTCTAGCAAGTATGCAAAGCCAGGGAAAGCCCTCAGGGCCAGTTTGCAAAAGTTCAGGAAATTAAAATTAAAATTTTCAACATGGTAGGTGTTTTGAGTGTTGCTATGGCATGTTGGTCTTAAAAATCACTGATATAATGTGATCACTTTTGGAGCAGAATGGGAACCTGATAGTCATCCATAAAAAAGCAAACGGGAGAGATATTTTCAATTTAAAGTAGGACAACTCGGAACCATTTACAGGTGTAACAAGGGTACATGTTAATGGCAGGAATGAAAATAAGTGCAGTAAACACTTGACTTGCACCAAATGGAATTTGAAGATATTCTATTGTTAAGCACTACTAGAACATAAGTTTATACATGTTAAAATATATAAAGCCATTTCAAACGTTTCACAAAGCTTCTGATGGCAATAAACACAATTTTGTGTGACTGTATAAAAATCATATATAGGTCTATTTGGTAATTTCCTGACAGTGTAGAGTGGGTTATATTGGCAATACTAAAGCAAGCAATCGTTGGAACTGGAGATTCCCTGAAAAAAATTCTAATTAAAAATTCATGACCGGAAATAAAATCCAATTGACAGCAGCTTAAAATGAAAACTTCAAAGGGAATTTCAACCCCAAAAAAAACATCTAATAAAAATAACTTACAACTATCATGCATAAAAACATTCTTATTTTGTTGTTTAAGGAAGTTAAGCTCATTATAAAATAAATTCTTGGGATTATATATACTGTTTATTGAGCACACATTTCTAAAAACAGGAAGAAACACATAGAGGCAAAAAAAATTCTTCTGAATTAGGAACTGTAATGTGCATCAGTTTGCATATGAAGTAATGTATATACTCAACTATACATCAAGTCCAACAGCACACTCTACAGACCTAGATCTGCCATCACAAGGTGCACCAGCAGATCTGAGTCTATGCAGTTTGTTAGGAGCTATTTGTAGAACAAACAACATATATACCCTGTGCATGCTAAATGCAAAACAACATTGCAACAAGGTGTGTTTTATGTGCATTACAATCAGTCAAGATGAAACTTAAGATAAATGGCTGGCCATTCCAGAAACTTCTAGTGCAATATGCACTATGGCTATATCAGATTTATCTTTTTAAGGACTGTAATATTCTTAGTTCCATATAACATGGAAAGGCAATATTTTAACCCGCAAATAAAATAAATAAAAGCTGCACAATGCTTCAAAATAATTGCAGAACAATTATTTAATGAAAATGATCTAGGTTAATAGTTATGAAACATTGCAAGAACTTTTGATAAAGAGGGATTTTGAGTAAACATTTTTTTAAATATAAATGATATAAAATAAGTAATTTCATGCCTTGACAGAATTATATTTAAGCAATCTTCAGGATGCAATGCAATAATATACTTATAGAGACCATTTTTAAAAACAGGTCATTAACAGATTTTAAGATCTGCTGGAAATAATTCTATAGTTTAATGTTACAACTTATTTTCTTAAAGAGTGATCTGTATAATACTTTAGAAAGAATTCTTATTTCATTTTTAATTCACTCAACAAAAATAATTCCAGTCGAAACATCATTTTCACTTAATATTAAAAAAAATAATTTAAGATTATTTAGACATTTAAAAAATTCTTCATTAAAAAAATAGTAAATCACTCATGCTTATAAACCCTTTCAAATGTATGATGATGTTTTGGTTTGCACCTTTCCAATATTTGTACAAAGCAAATTTAGATACAGATTGCAAACAAATTAAGTGCATGTTCTAAATGCATATCTTAAGCTACAATGGCCATGTATCCACCAGCTGTCATGAGATCTGTGCCAACTGTACCCTCACTAAGCCATATACCATTTCCAATGCTATATCTAGTAAAATATGTTGTGCCCTAAATTAACAAGTAGTCTGATTGATAAATAATATGCATAAAGGTATCTTCTTAACATTTGAAAGTTTCTGTAGGATAAATATTAAATGTGACATGTAAGTGATGGTGGAATGCCTTTCTGTTGGCAAATAAGTCTCTGACAAGCCTCCACCATTCCTAGTTGGAATAAAGTGTGGGAGAGGTACATTCAACCTGTTGCACCTACATAGTGAATTACAGTTGGCTTTCTTTTGATGACTTTATTTGTACCGAAGATACACAGGATGTAATGCACATTATGCACAATTGTTTAATTAAAAACAAATTAGAATACATATACATGAAACCAATGATCTTCTACATGCAGATGGCCCTATCACACTGCTTTGCTTTCAACATTCCATATATCAACATCGACAGGCAGACAAATGATAATACATAAAACATGGAGGTTTATCAACGTATGTCAACTATGAAAACAGAAGGAATTGTGACAAAAAATTTAAAAAAAGAAATGTAACAGGAACAGGATATTCTGTACAATATATACATAATAATTTAAAAATACTTTCTGTGTACATTATATCTACTGAAAGAACTTTTTTTATTACACTATGAATATAGTTTTATGCATTCATGGAAAAAGATCTGTTAGATATAAAGTATTATTCGTATTCCTAAAAAAACATGTTTTCATTAGAACGATATAAAAAAAAAAAATCAACAACTACGATAATGAATATTTATATAATCTGTATTGAAGGTGAATAAATGCATTGTACATCACGTGCCTGTGTGACTACCTACATTGTGTACATTCTCTGTCACTCACTGATACATTTTGAGACATAAAGTCAAAGATCTACAATATACATTAGACAGCAATTACTTTTAGCAGTCAATATAATATGCAATCAAGGTATGGAGATACTACTGAACAAAGTCCATTTACTCATACAAGCCAGATAAATTGTCTCTGTAAAGGCACGATATAAATATTCAGTGTAGTCCAAATACAATCTCATTTACGAGGCCATGAGTGGCTGAGTGGTCTAAAGCTCTGTCCATTAAAGATCAATGCCATCTCACCTCTGTCTGCTTAGGTTCGAGTCTCAGATTCGGCCAATGTGGGTATATGAGAAAGCTTGCCAGTATCTTCTCGTGGGTCGGTGGTTCCTTCAGGTGGGTTTCCCGGAGTTCTTCCTCCACCATTAATACTAGCCGCCATGTATAGCTATCATGTGCTTAAACACCCTACAACAACAACAATCTCATTTACCATTTCTATAACTAACTGATGATCTTAAAAATGACTCACTTTAGAGCTGATCTTGAATGATTAAATTTAGAATAATATGATTTTGTTTATAGAAATGTAAATTCTATTTTCTAAATTCTCCGGAATGCTGTTTAAAAGTGTCATGACTACATAATAAGAGTCAGAACAAAGACTATAGTTTATGTAGACTGTTTTCAATGAACTGTCTGTCACTTGTGATGTCTATCTGTTTATAGTAAATGCCAATTTGCTGCAGTTTCACTATAGCTAAAATAGTCAAAATAATTATGAAAACTATCTTGTAGCCATATGTAATGAAAAACTGATATTAAGTTCCATCCACAGAAATATGCAGGTGCTGCATACAAGTGGTTTAAGTTTCCATCTTTGCCTGTGAATGTGCAATCAAAATGGATCGGCAAAGTCCAGTTTTGTTTATCTTACTTGCATTTATCCACATTTTTCTATCCTATAATGCCATAATGGTATCCATTTCTTAAGTTATTCATTAATAAAATCTTCCTCATAAGCAATGCACAAATCATCCAATATTTCTTATAAATATGCAATATGTATAAGCTAATAAAAGCATTTAAACTAGATTCCCTGTCATCAGCCACCTGAGACAGAGGTTTATTTATTTTTCTTATGTATGTGTAATACAGACTAGCCATGTGAAAAATATGTGAAATTAACATAATCTTTCAAAATTAACTGGTTGACTTGCTAAGGATACCAAATGTATTATCTGACACAACATATAAATATGATGTTTGCTTGAAATGAGTGAATAACAGATTTATTTTATTGAGTGGATGAAAAACATCCATTATTCATTCTGAGCAATCAAATATATATTTTCTTTTAAGTTATGCTCAAACAAATTATCAGACAGAAGTAGCAGATATCCTTCTGTATCTTGCGCACGATGTCAGCAGTTAATCATTTTTATTCTGCTCTTTATTTTATGCACATTTATACAGAAAATATCAGAAGTACCATAATTCTCTGCTGTCCCAATGCAAGGTAAAACAGCACATACGAACAATGAAGTAAAAAGTATATCCACATTGTTGGATTTGATACTAGTGCATCTGCATGCAAAGTTGGCATACTCAAAACTAGACCATGTAAGCATTTAAAAAAAGTTCAACCATTCTAGTCAAAGCATCGTTGATGCAGCAGGGGAAAATATATTAAGTAAAAAATACTTTTTCTCCCAATTTTAAATAAGAAACTTGTTTTAAAAATGGTTTCATACTTGGTATTTATAGAGCTTTAGAAAATCAGTTCGTATTCAGAAGATATTTACATTTGACAAAAAAAGTTTTTTTTTAAAAAAAGGATTTTAATGATGGTTTTAATATTATCGGCTATATCATGCCAAAGAAACGAGACCAAACTGCCTTTCTCAATGAGACTGGCCTGAGTTAGTATGATATATGTAACCCTTGGAATAAGTGTCTATCACACGAGCTATGTGGCCCCCTAATTGAAAGAGCATTACGGTTTAGTTCATATCAAATAATTCAGTGCAAATAAAGAGTATTGTTTTGGGGTTGACAACATTTGTTATTTATATTCTAGAGCTACAAGAAACGTTGTTGACATTCACGATGATTTTTGCCTCAAGCTGTATTCTGCAGAATAAATGAGACACTTGTGTTTGATATGCATACTTCACAAGACATTTCCAAATTGGCATACTGTATCACACTATTATACAAATACGAGACAACTAAATCTTGCCCATGTGATCAGCATAAAAAGATCTAACTCTGAAGGATATCATTTCCAATTTTACTCCGCAAGATCGTAAGTCTCCAAATAATGTCCACATATGTAATGGTGATTCCTTTTGTTGTTCATCATTTGCACCATATTTCTATGATGCAACTGCAAACTATAAGAAGTCTGTGTGTGAATTGCACAGTTAATACCTGTGCATCATATGAATTGACATCAGAAACAACTTTATCTACCACATAGCAGAAAGATAAGGCTCTTTTTCTGTGAGTGGGATAATATCATCCATTTATGTTACAGTCAGGATAGTTTGGTACTTTTTATTGACATTGTTATTCACAGTATTGGCATTGTTGTTCACAGTATGTATACACCTTGTAACCAATATTCTTATAAGCAGTAATTAAAAAGTCTATTCTAAATGAGAGTGCATGTGTGTGTTTACCTGATTATATGTCAGTAATGTTGCTGTTATATAATAACCTGTAAAACTAAGGAATACATAGCAGATGCGATGATAATGTGTGACAAAATGTGAATTCATAAATATCTTTGCTTGATATTACAAGCCGAACAAACTGCCTTGATTTTCATTAGCTAGTGTAAACTTGCATTTAAACTGACAACTGATTTGGGTATATCACTATAAACCAACCACAGAATAAACAACCTTGACCTTCATTAGTTGGTGTTGAATGGCATTTAATCTGATAACAGATCTGAATATATGACTATCAAAAACGTCAAAGAACAAACAGTCTTGATTTTCATTACCCAGTGTAAAATGGCATTTAATCCAACAACATATCTAGGTATATGGCTGTAAAAAAAAGTTATAGAATAAACAGCCTTGACCTTCATTATCTAGCTTAAAATGGCATTTAATCTGACAACAGATCTGGGTATATGGCTGTGGAGAAAAAAGTCATAAGTACAATAAACATCAGTGACCCATTAGCTAGTGTAAAATGGTATTTAATCTCAGAGATCTGATACTACGTTGACAACAAAGTTGTAAGTAGAATGAATGAACATCAATGACCCAGATGTAGCATGGCATTTAATGTAACAGAAGATCTTAGAATGTGGTATGCAACTGAAGTTATAAACACGATAAAAGGCAATGCCATACATTAATTGGTGTATTCTGGTATTTAGTATGACAAAATATCTTGGATTAAAAGTGTTATTCCCATGAGGTCATAACTAGAATTAAAGGGTCCAGCCCTCTTTAGCTTGTATAGTTTGGCATTGATATTACTACGTCTCATTATCATGGTCTACAGTGTTCCCTTGAAGTCCTAAACAGAATGGCATATGGCATATTATGATTTTAACAGAAGAATATACCTATATCAGGTTCTATGCTGACCCATTAAAAGTTATAAACATAATGAGTAACCTTGACCCTAATTAGCTGATGCTCTTCTGTATTTAATTTCACAACATATTTAGGATACCACTTTCTTGAAGTCACAAGATCAATTTACAAGCCAAACTCAGACAATGTTTTCATTTGGGTAAATGCATTTCTACTAAAAATATTTAAGTGGATGAATGAGTCCACATGGACATTTTTTTCCATAAAGAGTCCGCAGAAATATATTAAAGTACAAATCCAACAACCTATTATCATGTACATTAATAAAATAAAAAATGACCTTTATTCAACATAACTAAGCCTTTTTTTTACAACTGAAAAATGCTATAATTAAAACATTCAATTTTTATCATCACGCTAGTAAATTTAAAAGCTCTCTCCAATCAAAAATACTCATTCAATGACTTAAATGCATGCTGACTAGGGCTGTGAAAAACCACGGAAAACTTACCCGGGTACCCGTTGCGCCGTTTAATGGATACTCGGGTACTTGTTAGAGCATGAAAAACATGTACAACCCTTGATCAATAATTTTTTTCCCACGAAGTTACGCGTAAACATATATGGTTTACGCTTTTTCGGTATATCCACCTTCCAAAAATCTCATTTATATTAACATTCCATTAATCCCACAGACCATATTTTAGAAAAGACCGCTTTACATAACTACAATATACGAGTACGCTTGTCCGTGGACTTGTACTTTCCTACAGTAACGAGTTCTGTTTATAGCAAACCTTGTTCTACTTTCCCTCGAATTCTATTTATAGCATCTGTATGGATTAGTGAGGAGAGAACAGACTATATTTATTTATGTGGCTACTATATAATATGTCCAAATTATATGCACAACAACTTTTGGAAATTTGCTTATTGTCGATATCACGTGACTGTATGACCTAGGTTGTGAGATTTGTGTAGTCACGTGATTAGGAATGGAAAAAGCCAGATCCGGGAAAAATTTCATGAATGATGTACTTTCGTCTCGTCTGTCAGCAGATTAAAGGCATAACAAATTCTATGCTCACGATTTTCGAGAAAATAAATCATATTCCTATCGATTTCATGCTGGTATATTTGGATGAAAGATCGTTCAAGTTTGCTGGGCCAGCATGTAAGCTGCTACTCATGCCGACATCAAATGGTGTCTGCGAATTCCAACTTTTTTTTTATAGGAAATGCACTCTGACCCAACACCCCAACATGAATGTCCAACTATCAAAAATGGGGTGGCAAGGGTCAGAGGAAACTCGGACTACTCAGACCAGTGTGCTGATGATAAATGATATTTTGATAGTGTTGTCGACAACTTATTTTTGTGAACGTGAAATCGTCATTATGTTTTCAATACCCGGGTTTTTCACTATGGTCGGGTACCAGAGTACCCGGATACCTGTTGACAGCCCTAATGCTGACTTCATTATGTTATTTCATATTAGTGATGAAACTGGCACTGTTATGCTGCTTTGACGAGAAAGTTTTCATATTGGTGGAAATATTAGCACTCTTTCGAATTTTATAAATAAAAGATTGACATTTATGTAGGTAATTATGCACAAATATTACTTAAACATATACTTTTGCCTTCAAGTAGCAGATCTGAAGTGTTAGTTCTACCAATTCATTGCATTTTCATTTTCAGTGACTTTGCAACTGAGACAATTACATGGTTAAGAAACACATCATCCCATCTATCTGGATGGATCACTAAACCTCTGAAACTGGCATTACTTTGACAACTGCTTCTAAATAAAACTCGTACCCTACCATTAGCATCTTTGGATGCAACGACTTTTACAAATGAAGGTAGTCTTATGATACATTAGCAAGGGAGCACTCATAAGTTTGGCTATAATATGACCACATAAATGTTCAATATTGGAAAATTCTGAATGACTATTATTGTAAAAGGAATTGGACCTGGTTTAAACAATAAAATAAGACCAAACCAAATAGGATCAATGCTGTTCACAGTTTTGTGAGCAATTTATAACAGCAAATATGTTACTCTGACCAATGTGAAGAAGAGAGCCAAAATTAAAACATCAGATGAAATTATAAACTTTGGTAAATACATATATCCAAACCATCGGGTTTTCTAAAACTTTTAAAAACTGTTCTCATTTGGACACAAATAATTACTACAATTCCCCCTAACCATAATGGCAGTCAGTATTTTGCAAAATTTAATTCAAATGTGTGGTAAGATTAACAAAACACATTTATATTCTATGCATGATGTATCCAAAATTAAAAAAATTGAATATGATTAAAACAATGTGTTGCACAGCTAGCTCATGTTTAGGGAAAAATTCACTTGCAGGTGCCTACTATCTTATATCTTCCGATTTACATTCAAAATTATCTGTGCTACATCAGCCAAAAATATGCATGGACTTGCAGATTCAATCCTACTGTTATATACAATTGGCAGGTTTGTTCTTAAATAACTTCATTTGTAATTCGTGTAATTACGTTAATTATTTTCAGCAAATCAATCTTTTTTCTCATCAACATATTATTTGATATCCCACTACATATACTGAGATTTTGCAGCTTGTAAATGGGTCATAAGTATTTAAGCCATTTGGATTTATTAATCCAGATGATTATAATCCATTTTAAATCTTCTGATTCTATAGGTTATCCAACTCATCACCTTCACATGCTCTCAAAATCATTTTTATTTTTCTGTAACACTTCAATTCTATGCATGCAATTATAATTCACTTCTCATCTGTTAACTTCTCACTGTTAGCTTCAAGGAAGACATCTCAGTATAAATCAAGCAAAATAACTGAGTGCCCCAGTATATTTTACCAATTTTAAAACTGAACCAACAACCAATAATGAGTAAGCATCATTACTATAGTTTCCTATGAATTGCCATTTGTTATTATTTACATTTTGAAGAACCATGCACAGAAATGAAGTGTTCATATTGCAGATATGGTGATTCATGAAAATTACATTTAAGCGTTACCTGATGTTTTGGTAATCAGGATGGTCCAAAGTATTCCAAATCAATATTTAAACGTAAAAGCAAGTGTCAACTGGCTTACAAAAAATTAAAGACATCATAAATGTGAATGTTCTAAACTTCATGTTTTTGCAAACTAATAACTATTAGGCATCTATATAATGTGTGTGTGTGTGTGTGTGTGTGTGTGTGTGTGTGTGTGTGTGTGTGTGTTATTGATCATACAGTCATATATCATTATTTTTTATGAAAAATATTTCACACTTGAATCAAAGTTTCATTCTGATTGGTCATCTGAAACTAGGCACTTTTAATGGTCACATGGAACCTAAAGAAAAATTCAGATTTCTACAAACATAGAGAGGAAATTTGAGACTCAAATTTAATCTACAAACCATGTATAAAACTCTTTAGTGCATGACTGAAGTAACTTGTATATGTCAACTACAATACCCCAGTTGTAAGATGACTAGATTAAATTTCAACATCATATCACATACATCTGGATCACGTTGGGTTTCTGCATTTGCTTTATATTTCAACCCATTAATACAATTGTTCAATGTGTTTTAAAACCATATGCAGAAAATCAGCCAAGATGAAAAGCATATACTTTGGTGTCATTGGTGCACTATATTTTTTTCACAAATTTAAAAAAACTGAACCAAAAGTGACATCAAATCATGATTTTCCAAGATGATGGTTTCCATTTTTAAAAATGTATTTTAACTAAACAGAACTATAAGCAAAACTTCATGAAAATAATGTCATTCACAAAAAGACAACAAAACAGTTGCTTTACTTTCACTGCCTTGCTTGTCGGACTGGCTCTCATTTCTTCCATCACCCTGATTGACTATTGCAACTTTTTATGGCTCAAACAAAATATTACTTCCAATAGGTCCCCAGTATATTTACCATGCCACAGAATGGCACGATAGAAATCAGTGTTACACAAGATAAACACATAACAAAAGTAACATAAGTAAAATTTCTTTCCAATTTTGTCCTTTTGCCGCTTCAAAAACGATTTTAAAATGCGTAGGATTTAATGAATAGATTATGTTTCACAGCAAAATTCATGGAGGTAATCTTGCAAATCTAGACAAGAAATACTAGTGGAGCTCAGCAATAAGGCATCTCAAGTAAGATTTGCACACCACAACAATTCAGAACAACTCCACCATCTAGTCTATGTTGATCATGGCTGTATATGGGTGGTGTCTTTACTTTAACACCATCAGGAATCCAGAATAGCAACAACATTCTAGAGCCTGTTTCATTTTTATATCACTCTCTTGATTGGTAAAACAGTATATACCCTGTTTCTGAGTTCTTCTGTAAATCAGATGTAAGTCCATAAAAGTCTTCTATTGCACTTGCTTCAATTTTCTGGAAAAGAAGATGAAATTGTTACGTATATTTGATATAAGTCATTTATATTTTTTTTTATTGTTTGTTTGTTAGATTTAAATCTGGCATTTTAAGTTTTAAGATTCGTTCATTGAAGGGGGGGGGTGACCTGTACTTTACAGAGTGAACACCAGGTGTTGACCTCATTTCTGACCTGGTTTCAGAGCTGTAAACAAGGTTGTAAAATGATTGGTTGGTTCCAAGGACATTGTGGAGTTTTATATAAACATCTTTCTAATTTTAGTTGGGTCATACGTGGGTACACGAGTTTTTGAACGTAAATTTGTGCTGATAGTTTCTAGAAGATCACGTGACTCCTTATCTATGTAAAATAAACATATATAAACTATGTTTTGGGAGCGAGCTATTCAGAAGAAAATTGGACTGTTAGAATATTAAGTTGTGTCTTTTGGAGTTATTATAAATTACCTTGTACTGGAAATTGTGTCAATTCTTTTTGATCAAGAGGAATTATTTTGTTATTTATCAGGAAAAGAATTGTGCTCATCAAGTGACATCGTCTTCCATATTGGATACTTCGCTGGAATTCGAACTTAGAATTATTTGGACATTTTATTACCAGGACTTTTACAATTTCTCTAGTGGATAATATTTTGAATTATTTTTGGATTAATTTTGGAATTGATTCTTAAAACCGTAAGTTTATTTTTCTTTTCAGAAAAAATATTTGTACTCAATAAATTGTTTATTAAGTTTTACAAGCTTGTTATTTTCACTCTTTCTATGTTACTGTTTATTCGAGCCAAAGCATGTAACAAAATAAAATGTTAATAATAGTTGCTTCTGATCCATTTAAAATTAAAAGAACAACAAGGTACTGACTCTTTCATGACTATCCATAAACACTTCAACTATCAACATATTTCTTCCTGAAACATATTAATTCATATATAATTTTAAACTTTAATTTTGAATTAAAAATTCCTTTACATATACAAAAAATACAACAAGAGTTAATTTGCTTCTCTGTATGATAAACAAACAATTGCACAGAGCAAACCATCATTGTTTACGGGTTTTTGTTTAAAAATCATTTCTGGTAATAACTCAAAATAACTTACTCATTATTTTACAATCATTTGTATCTGGTTTTATTCTTTCTTGAATTATTTGTCTATTCTGCATATTACTCAATTCATTAAAATACACAATGGTTCAGGTTTTCTCTTGGCTTTTGTGTCAAGTGTATATTTTGTGAAAGTTGTTTCTTGCCCGAAGTAAAATAAAAGCGATACATGAGATTTAAACATTAAACTTCATTTACACAAAAATAGAAATAATGTTTTGCTAAAGTAGCATTCATGGCAGTGAAAGTGTATCCACTTTTTATCAGTCAAGTTGAGCAGAGAACAGGATAAGCAAAATGATTAATAAACAGGAGGTAATTTGAACGTTAAAGTTCTTAACAACTGATCCAAGTTATTAGTGTGTTTACACAGCAGTGCTGCCAATTCGTTTAATTTTATATCTTTGTTAATCATCAATCTCTTGTTCTCTTTCTCGTCCTGATGGTCAGTTGAACTGTCTGTTTTAACATCACATATCAAGATAGAGAGAATACCTGGATCCATAGAAGTGTGAAAGTAAAACTGACAGGTCATTCATGATCAAATCACACAAAACAACCCACATATAAGCTTAGATATTTAAACAATTTTGAACAATCTTTTTAACAACCATGTTTTTGTTTTGTTTTGAATTGGTCTTTTCCTCTCGCTCTACTAAATTTTCACATATATTTTGCTTCAATGATAGCAAGAAAGAAAGGAGAAAGTGGAAGAGATTTTGATGAAACTGTAACTGTGTAACATGCCTTTTTTTAATTTAGAAATGTTGAATACGATAATACTCTTGCTGTTTCCTATTGTATTAATTATTAATAACAGGAATCATTACTGAATCTGAAGAATGTAAGACAAATATTTACTGTTCAAACCATAATTATATGTGTAATCATACATCATGGGAAATAAATCACAATTGTATATACCAGCAACATGTATTTCATAAATCAAATTACTTTATACCAACATTATTTGATGTATAATTTTTAATGATCAGAGTCAAACCAATATGTGGAGTTGACTGCAACAGTCATGTTTTCATTTGTTATTTTTATACTGTTCCATAAGTCAATAGTCTGAGGTAGCTTCAGTAAGCCATCTTGTAAAATATTACAGGTTGACAAGTCTCAGCGATAGGATAGCTTTCCAATAATAACCCTAACTTATGGATAAATATCTCTCAACATCTCACATGTGAACAGCCTTGACATTGAAGACAATGCCATCTCCACTACAACAATTTTCTAACATAATAATGGCAATAATCTGCCAAATACCTGATAATTTGAAGCAACTGATTTTGTGCCATGACTAATTTTCAAATATTTTCTTCAAAATTACAATTATGAACAGATCTTGCTTAACTTAATCGCCTCATCATATAAGATTAATGCCTTCCAACCACCTCTCACAATCTGGATGATCCTAGCACAATCTAGAATGGAAATACTTTCTATTATCATAATATACTCACATCAACTATGTCGTCATCAAAGAGAATCCAAATATATTTACTTTTCACAATACTGATGTAGTGACCCCTGTTGATGCTGCTCCTTATGTGGATAACCACAGCCACAAGGTCGTACATTCTGTCAAGGTCAAAGGCATCATCAGACTGAAACATGAAAGTTTGGATGTTAGAAGTATCAGACTGAGACAAAAAAGTTACTCAAGACTTGAAGACCAAAACTGCCCTAAAGCTGTTAATAATTGCATAAACAGTTCTACTTTGGTTTCTTGACCAATATGTATGCAGCAATACTGCAAATGTTTGAATGTTTTTTCATGAAATTCTGTGTAAGGGTCTAGTCTTTATGGTTCGAAGAATTTTAAAATTGGTCACTATGGCAAACTGCAATTCATTTTAAGCTTGGTCATATGGACAATTGTACTTAACTCTAAGCTTGGTCACCAAGGAATCAAGAATAGTTTATGGTCTTAATGTCAATATTGGTAAAATAACTTTCTTCCTTTCACGAATGTATCTACAGAACTGTCTAGAATCATTTCTCACATCCCTTTATCTGACTATAGCTAAAGTTTGTGCATTAAAATTGTATTATTTTATCGTTAGGCTCTCAATATTGAATACGTTTTTCCGAGAATCATCCTTATACAGTCCTACCCACTTATATTGACATCATTTATGTCTACAAGTCGCTATTTCTACAAAAAAAAACTCTTGGTCCCAGCTTTAACAAATTCTTTATTTTCTAATCATTTAAGTCGACCAGTTGCCAGTTCTGACCCATACTTTTTAATCAAATGTCCTGCCTTATCATTTATGTTGGCAAACGACCAGTTCCAAACGGAACTTTATTCAACAATTAGTTGATATTGCCACCATGCTTTAATGTCGCAGTCAGATAAAAAATAATAAAGACGGTCTCTCGCGGCGACTTAAATAAAAGCAATACAATTTGATAGATTCTTGCATTCCCAAAGTAACTGGTGATTAAAACAAGTTTATTGTGCAGTGAAAGCTTCCTTTATAACTTTATATTTATGATGTCTACCAACAGCTGTGTAAAACACAGATTAAATGTACAGTCACGGTAACCAAATATCTAGCTGTTAAGGAAGTTGTGAGCAGAGAATCTTGCAAAGATGTCAATGAAAACGTATCACTTAAACCAAACACACGGTCAGGATTGATGAAAACTGCTGAGTCTATAAAGAAACATTACGTTGAAGGTAACTGCGCTCCCCAAAGGAAGAAGCAGAAGACTGCTAAATTTGAAGACGAGGAGGAAGCCATAGCAAAAAGGTTCAATGAAACCCACATTGCACATTCCACTGAATCCATAGATCATGAGATGATCATCAAAAAGCAAAAGAATTTGTGAAAAAACTTAGTGTTTTAAACTTTGCTGCAATAAGTGGCTGGTTCAATCGCTTTAAAGTTCGTCATGACATCAAATACAAAAGGATTTGTGGAGAATATATGTACTGTTTAAACAAACTTGACAACATGTTTTCATATCCCTGTGAATAGCCCCATCCCCTTGGTAGCCTCAATAAGATAGGAATAAACTGACTAAACTCTGGGCCAATACAAGTACATGTACATGAAGCATGTAAATAACAACTATGCAGCCATGTGATAATGCCAACATTAAATATCATAATGTTTTTTTATATCAGGATGTGACCAGTGCAATATTTTATTGTGGAATTCGTTACACAAAGGTAACCAAAATGTTGTCAATATGCAAGTGTATTTCATGCTGGTTTTGTCTTCATGTACTAATAATTTCCATTATTTTCTCAAAGTGTAAATGCTACTCACTAACAACAGGTCACCCTTACTGACAAATTTAACTTGTATATTTTTTCAGATAACCCCCCCCCCTCCAACACTTATCTCGACATCCGCCTATGTCGGCCATATTCATCGAGCCCAAGGATGTCGACATAAACGGGTAGGACTGTAGACTGTTTATAAAATCAATTGATTAAGATAAAACACCTTCATATATTTGCTCATAGCATGCAGAAAATAAGTTTAATATGGCACAATGCCTGCATATTGTAATGTAACAGAAAAGTAGTTATCTAGTTTTTGATGAATCAAGAATCAGCCTTCTCATCAGTAACTGGCTATTGACTAGACTACTGTCACTTTTCAAGCTGAGTGATCTACAAAACTGTATTTTTTTTTTAGTCATACCAGTTTTCTGACCTAGCCTCAAACATACTGAGAAGGCTGAAGAATATAAATAAATAAATAAATATATATATATATATATATATATATATATATATATATATATATATATATATATATATGTATGTATATATATATATATATATATATATATGTATATATATATATATATATGTATGTATATATATATATATATATATATATATATATATATATATATATATATATATATATATATAGGCTTAATTCTAATATTAACTACCTTTCTAAAACAAAACTGTTAAAATGTGTCTGCAATATTTACAGCTGTAAATGCTACAAACAGATTTACAAAGCAATGGTGTCCAATAACATCCCGTTTTATAAACGTTTAGGAATATAACTGGAGAATGAAGTATGTGAGTTATCAACACATAAATTGTATTTGACGCTGTGACCAATAGTGTATGAGGAACTGACCTAAACACAAAATTTAGAGTCACATTGGCCATTTTAAATTTTCCCAATCAATTTCCCATATTCAAATCACATGCTCTCTATGGTAAAAAGTCACATGTTTCCTATCCAATCAATAATTCCTCACGATACATGTAAATTAAATTTGTATTTGATGACGAAGGGATTATTTACAAAATGGTATTCACTGGACTCTAGTCACACTGTCACTCAAGAATGTAAGTACGTACAATTCAAATACATGGCAGTTTTTTTCATTATTAAAGAGAAAGACAGCTGAAGCAATTCATTTGCTGGATGGTTGCAAAAGTATATGTATAATCATATCAGAAATGAGAGCTGCCTTTCATGATGAGTAGCAGATATTGTTTAATTAACTTTTGACATATACTATTTAAAAACGTTTATTGGTGGAGCTAAGTAACTTTTTGATTAAGAAAATACTTACTTGATCATATTAATTTTGGAATTAGTCTCTACTACCTCCATATCCAGCCCTCCCCAAAAGATGACAAATATATGACTATGTGGATACGATATGGACAATGCTGTAGTTGTTGGTTTAATGGCATCTGTCAGCACATGATAGAACCTGAGAAAACCTTGGCACCGACCCACAGAAAGCTACTTGCAAGGTCTCCCACATACCCATAATGGCCAAGCCTTAGACCATTCGGTCAGCCAAGGTCCACTCTCATTTGAATAAGGGGAATAACTCTTACATATTATTCCCCTTGCTACTGCTAAATGGCAACCAGAACTAAGACAACCAGTTTCAGCTTGAGCAAAACATGTTACAGTACACTTGCATTTGTTGAGAAGGGTGGCAATGACAGATTGGATAAGTATTTTCAGGGAGCATACTTTACTAAAGAAAGTCCTTTCTTGGTCAGATACATTACCCAATCACATTAACATTAAGACATTAGAGAAGGAGGAAGAAATGCTTGAACATCCAATCTCTACTTCTGCAACCCAGTAAGAGTATGATGATTGCTCTACTTAAATGATGATTGTCTGCTAATGGGAGATTAATGCAACTGATGATTACGTGTTTATACAAGGGCAAGCCCTGTTGATCCAGCACCTGGCAATTGCCTTGCATTCAAATTTGTTTAGGTTAATCCAGCAATGTCATACCCACGACTAAGGTTGCACTGTCATGAACGGAATGTAGATGCTGTCTGCGCAGCTAAATATGGCCCAACAATATTGACCAATTTTCCTTTGCAAGACCATGCCATGCAAAAGGACACAAAGAAAGAAGACTGGGTACTTCAGCCTACTGAATCAACTGGGTATCAAAAGTGATTGTGGAGTTATATTTTGCTTCCCGTCTTAGCATGCAGGAAAAGCCTTTGAAGTCTGCTGTGGACATTTCACACACACCTATGATGGCATGTGAGGGCATAAACCAGAACCTGTACATTCAGCTGTCTCAACAACTTAATCGAGTGTGTTTGTATGTGTGTGCATATGTGTTTGTGTGTGTATGATATGGATTTTGAATGAAACTTTAAACAATTTTCAGTCATATCGCTACGATGTCTGCAGTGTGGCAGTATATGGTATTGTCTAGCACTGGGGTATGCTGCAGACAAGTAGCATGATGCCCCACCCAGTTGCATGAACTTGACACCAAGCCGACCAGTCAAACACTAACCACTTAATACTGAGAGTTTAGCGAGGCAGCTGTTTATCATTTTTATAAGTCTTTTTTATGACTTCACAGGGTTTGATCCTGCAACCTCCTACATCTGAGGTGGACGCTCTAACCACTACTCAAGAAGAGAGATTGGAGTTATTTATTGGCTGCCTTTTGAATATAGCCATTTTTTAAAAAACAAAACCAAGCGGAACTATTAGTATGACTAAACATGTGTTTAGGATCCAAAGACTGTACATGCAGCTTTACTCTTTACACTGCCAGCTGAAGTTAGTGCTATCAGACAGCGAACCTTGCATGATAACTGCTGCTGAGGCAAGGAAGACTTGAACTTATGAACAAGTGAGCCACATTAAGACACAAAATAGGCCCCATTATGGAAACAAGGTGAGCAATCATGGTCACAATGTCAATTCTGGATAAGTCAGGAAGGTTCTTTTTGAGGTCAATTCTGAACAAGTCAGCATGGTTCATTTTGTGGTCAATATCAACTCTGACACGATCTCTGAATGTGTCTGAGATCATGGATGGTATCTTTTGACTGTGACAAGGTCGAGTTCCTTCTTATGCTCAAAGAGGAAAACAAAACGTTCAATAGAAATAAAGTCACTTGGAAAAATGCCAACGTTGTACACTCAAAGTATATCAGCATTTTTAACTTACTGTGCCACTGGATGGTGAAAATTAAAAATAAATGTCTAGGGATTCTTTGAAGGCACTGTTCACAGTTACAAGCTGAAGTTTAATCTGGTTACATTTATGATACATGTACCGCTGCTCAGATAGTGGAATGAATGGAGGAAATCGATAAGAGCTACTTTTTTTGTCTATATAATTCAACAGAGAAGGAGGGACTTTGTATGACCTTTTGTGTCAGGGCTGGATTTGGAAGAAAAAGAGAGTAATCCCAACCTGACTGTATCTGAAAGAAAAACAAATTTATTTGGGTCATTAAATATTTACAAAACATTTCTTAAAAAAATGGATTTTTTTTATCAACTATTCAAGTTGTTGAAGGTGAAACTGCAGTACTTGGTATCATGCACTCAGATGATATTAAGGATGCACTGAAAATCTCCCCAATATCCATCAAATGCTCTTCCAGCCAGTTAAGTGGGAGAGAAAGACAATTTCACAAGAACTTACTGCTTGGTCCAAGTGGATGACCTGAGTGAGGCCTTTGAGAGCAATGTTTTCAGTTTGAAACAGTGGATTTCACTGACTTGTACAATACAAAGATCAGTGATCTTATTTTAAAGCATCATTGAGAATTTAAATTATAGGGTTGATCAAAGTAAGCAAGACAATAATCTCATACTGAAGATAATTCCTGGTGAGACAACAAATACATCTCTTATATGATTTTGTTAGATTGTACACAAAATTAAATCTGTTAATAATACTACTACTAATAATAACAATAATAATATATGTTTTCAATGCATGGCATCTTTTTAAGAACCAAGTTTTAAAGGTGAACCCGCAAAAAGAGGTCAACTGTTTACAAAAACCAGTTTAACTTTTGTTCCTGGATGGATCCTTTTAACAGACTGGACTATTTATATCTGGATGGGCAGAGAGACTGACATAGCATAACACTCCCAATATTTGTCGCAGGTCTTTAAAGGTAAACAGAAGCTCTAGTATGTCGGACAGTTCAACATGAGATCGATACTTGTTAATCAATAACCATATGAAAGAGACCTAAAACCTCAAAAAATGAAAAACATGATTAACAGGCATTTCCAGTAAAATCCAATGGTAAATTTTTCTTTGATAAGGTCTTAAAAAAGTGCTGGATGATAAAATATGCTAGCTAATATCTTTATCATTTATTATTGGCCACATCAACAAATATCTTGTTCTTATCTTCTTTATGATGACAAAACCATCACACACATTATAGTTAAACTTTTGATAAATTTTACATAACCAACCAAATGCAGGATATAATTCTAGGTATCCAATGTCCAGTATCTAACATGACATGTCAGCAAATTGTCATTTCTAGCTCATTTGTTGGTCATGTCTGGATTTCTGGTTTTTGGAATACGCATTATATATGTCAATATTAGTTTATAATTATAACAATACTCACTGTGTTAAAATGTCGTAGTTCTAAAGGAAACACAACCCTGTATGAAAGTTTGGTGAACCGCTTTAACTGTTCTGTATACTTAAACCTCTTTAAATGCAGAGCTAAAATCTGAGGCAGTTTTCTTATCCGCATCCTGCAATAGAAATTTAAAATGATTAAGTATACAATGCAATTTAAATGTTTTCTTCATAACAAAGACCATTTCTGAAGTAAATCTATGTATTTCAAGTCCGAAATAATGTTCTTATGACTAAGATCTATCTTATGCATAGTTGCTAGAAAACTGACTTCTTTTCAGATAACATGTAACGTTAATATGTTCCTTAACCAAGCTGCAAGATAGGTGAATAATGCTGTTGTTTATTTTGCTTAGTTATGTTTTTCTTTTATTTTCAATTGAAACTCGGACAAAAAATTAGGAAAATTGGGGATACACTTAGTTCAGTACAACTGCAAATTGACCATCTATAGATGTGCCAACGCATAATGGCCTGGCAGGTCTGCATCTATGCAATTTGCTAGGAGTAATCAGTAGAAGAAACAACACATACCCTGATCTAAAGGTGCAATATGCAATGGCAGATCAGGGTCTATACTGTTCGCACCTAACCATGTCTTATATAAGATATAGACGGTACCATTTCCATATCGATTTTATAAAATCTTACTGCAAGGTTGCTGTTCGTGACTTATAATGCTACAGGCATATTCTATAGTAACATTTAAGTTTATGTATACTGATTCATAATTCTTGCATAAAAAGAACTGACGTCTAACTTAAATACTGTTCATTAATTGATAAACCCTGACAAATGAGTTGGAAATCGTTAAATATTAAACGCTACATTAGACACGTGCAAAATGAGAGGATTTATTCTTTAACCTATCTTATAGTACCTGAGGTGACAGAAACTACTTTATACAAGTTTTGAGTAAACAAATGCAAAGAAGTGTATTTTTGAGGATTTGTAATAATGCAAGCCAAAAATGAAAATGTCCTCGAAGTCCAACAATGTGCTCACTTTAATGAAGTTTTAATAAAACACTGCCTCATTGTATTTATACAGTGAATTAAGACGTATGTTTTCGATTAGGATTTTAACGTAGCTTTAACAATTGTTCAGTCATATCACATCGATGTCTGCAGTGAGGCAGTTTATAGTGATGTCTAGCACTGCGACATCATGCAGCAGACATGTAGCATGATGTCCCACTCAGTCACATTATCCTGACACCAGGATAAACCAGTCCTAACATTAACCTCTTAATGCTGAGCGAAAAGCAAGACAGCTGTTAGTACCATTTTTGTAAGTTGTTGGTATGACTCAGCCAGATGTCAAACCAACGACCACCCACTTCCACGGCAGACGCTCTAACAAGTAGACCACAGGAGCAGTCAAATTAAAATGTATAAAGCACACTAAACATCATAAATCCTTATCAGAAGCTCTGTGCAAGACTTCTACAGTATACACAACGCTACCTTTTCTGAGCTTTCTGCTTGCTACAGCACACTTCACAGTAGTATTTATGTTCTGCACACAGGGTTTCGGTGCAACTAAATCCCCGCGGACAGTGTGTGATGGGTGTGTTCTGCTCTACGTCTACAGACAGATCTAAGAAATCTTCATCTTTGCTGCTCACCTGTAACGAAAAGAAAATTGTAATTTTATAGTAAAGCCACAAAGGTTTATTAGCCAATGAAATTTGAAGATGAATCTGCATGAAAAGATGCACAAGTGGACCTTGGATCTAAAACCTAGCTGATATCAGTCTAACAGACAAATGCAAGAGCAGTTGGATTTATTATAATATAGATTAGCTGTTGTTGTTGTTGTGGTTGTGGGATTAACACTATTTTGCAGCACACATTAGGCTATACATGGTGAACAGTGTAACTGGTAAAGGAAAGACCCTGCAAAAATCCAATTAAGAACCACCAACCTAGCAATTCTTAAAATATATGAATTTGTACAATTCTTTCTACCAAATATGGTCAAATTCAATTAAACAGAACTTAAGAATAATTATTCATTATAAATTATTCGGGTTGGGAAAGGGTGGGCTATTTTCAATAAGAGACTCTTACCTGATGGAACATTAGCATTATGTTTAAAAAAAACTTTAAATGCATTGATGCAAAGATGCTTTGTGTCAAATTGGATCAATTCTTGTCAAGCCAATTTTTAGGAAAAGTGATTTTTAATGTTTAAAATTCTTTTAATAAGAGTTCTAACAATATCTATAGTTAATGTCAGTATGATCATATAGGCACATTTATTTAAATTAAATAATAAAAATTTAATATGGAATATGTTCAAACAATGTTTATTCGTTCCACACTTTAAATGCCATCAATAACCCTCCAGATGCAAATTATTGATACCCATGGACTTGATCAATAGTGACCAGGTACTAAAATGGGTTACAGAAATTGAGAATGACAGGTCTATATTTATCATATCTATAAGGTAACTTCACATGGCCATACATTTTAGAGTTGTTTTAAATGCAAAACTGCAGTTAGTTATCACATATATATTGCACTTAATCACTTTTCTTTAAGAAATCCATTATACTTCTTTGTTGACATCTTTTACTCAGCTGTTTGATCTGAACATGTATCTCTATTTCTTTGCAAAGAAGCAACAATTTGGGATTGTCATCTTGTAAATCATACTCTTAAATCTCCTTTAAATGTTCTATGACTGTAGAACATGAAATAACCAAAATTTAAGCTGGCTGTTATTTTACGAACAGTCTCCCATTTTTCACCTCTTTCAATTTATATTAAATCTTTCTTCCAGTGTTTAAAATTTCTTTTTCATCAGGTAAATATTACCTTTATTTCACAAATCATATACATGTAAATGTATTAATAATGTACAGATTCATGTGATGTTCAAATATAAATGTGATTAATGTTGTTTGATATTTGTACATCTCTCTCATATAATAGTCAATTTAGAGGTTTGTATTTTTTTATCTTTGCGAAAACCCACATAACACAGGTAGTCCTAATGTTCCAGTGAGAAATCTTTTGAACGGAATTCAATTTAGGGTTGAGTACATCATTTGTCTTTCCCGTTAATCTGTAATGCCTGGGGGGGAGGAAAGGTGAATGAGCTCTTTTTTTAAAAATACTAGTAAGTGAGATTCATTTCCGGATTCTTATAATTAAAATTTTATTTCTTTTGTCACAGTGTTTCACCAAGCCACCATCTGTTTACCCAGGTGCAGATGGTTGAAACCTTTGTTTATTGAGATATAATGCTGGTGATTTAAACTTCATCTCAAAATAAATGTATTATTTCTTGATGAGTTAATTATGTCTTTTAGTTTCATTCATTGGTATTTAATATATATTTATTCAACATTTCCTCAAAACCTGGACAAAGCCTGATTACATCTAGTCATTATTACATCTACACTAATAACAATGACAGAACCTCTGATAAAA
The DNA here is from genome assembly GCA_029339505.1 of Unio delphinus. Classification (NCBI taxonomy): domain Eukaryota; kingdom Metazoa; phylum Mollusca; class Bivalvia; order Unionida; family Unionidae; genus Unio; species Unio delphinus. The sequence continues at coordinate 6,811,161 of JAQISU010000029.1, read as the reverse complement.
AAAGAAATTTTTAACACTGGAAGAAAGATTTAATATAAATTACATCAACACTAATAACAATGACAGGGTTTTCGCAAAGATAAAAAAAAATACAAACCTCTAAATTGACTGCATATGTCCATCATTACTCCCTTTGATGAAAAAAATGGTTATTACATTGTTTGTTTGATTAGGATTTTTAACGTAGTTTTAACAAATTTGCAGTCATATCACAACTATCTCTGCAGTGAGGCAGTTTATAGTGATGTCTAGCACTGGAACATCATGTCGCAGTGCATGTAATATGATGTCCCACCCAGTCACATTATCCTGACACCAGACCGACCAGTCCTAACACTAACCTCTTAATGCTGAGTGCCAAGCGAGGCAGCTTTTAGCACCATTTTTGTAAGTCTTTGGTATGACTTTAGTAAAATCAGATCAACAGTCCTACGCATTGTAGAAATCTGATATTATTCCAACTGTAACATGGCGTGTCATGCTATGACATAATGTTGTAATACTCTCATACCCCCTGACATAGTTGGGGCCCAGAGTGGCCGAGTGGTCTAAAGCGCTCTCCATTACGGATCACTGCCATCTCACCTCTGTCTGCGTGGGTTCGAATCTAAGATTCAGCTAATGTAGTTATGTGAGAAAGCTTGCCAGTAGCTTATCATGTGTCAGTAGTTCTTTCAGGGGTTTTCCAGGTTCTTCCTCCACCATTAATACTGGCTGCCATATACAGCCTATCGTGTGCTGAAAAATGGCGTTAAACCCTACTACTACAACAATTGACAAAGTCATGTTTCGACAAAAAACAATTTTCTGTAATCTTGGAAAATAAAAGAACAAATCCCACCACTTCCTATATATGCCCATTACATGAAGCATGTATAAATTGTAAACTGTCATGATTGGATCTCGTATAAAACTATCCTTTGGTCTGTTTAAATAATTAAAACATACAGGTCATGTATAATCGTAAATTTCACCTATTACTTAATTTGCCAGCAATAGCAAGTGTGATGGTTTGAAGACTGCAGTGGGTGAGCCAATTCTGCTAATTTGCATAGGTACAATCAGGGGATGAAACAACACAATATAGTTAATCTAAGAGATGCTAGGTAGGACAGGTGTAACAAACCTATTTTACATTGTGTGCTGCTTTTTTACGAATTGAAAAGTGAACAAGCGCATGCCACTAGTAACATTACAACACTCTTAAAATCGAGAATTTTGGCTGCCCTTCACATGCCACACAAAACCTCTTGACTTCCCACTTTGTGGCACATATGCAGTAGGTTGCCAACCCATGGTGTAGGAGAAGAAAAGTTTTTATATACTGCCATGAATGAAAATGCATAAGCCATATGTATTATAGAATTTTGACAAGTTTGTGAACAGCGGTGACATTTTTTTGAAGTCAGTTTTTACTGCATATATAATATGCAAAGCATGATAATTTAATTCCATTAAGCATCAAACGCGCAGACGATAAAGGTGTTATGGACACCCTGGTTGCAATTGGGTTAGAAATTATAAATCAATGAATGAAGTGAGTAAGATGTATTGACTTTTTATATTGTTTATGCTTTTTGTTACTGAAATCGACAGGGGGGGGGGGTACAAAAAATGGGGATACAGACACAGACTATAGTAACTGAAAAAGGAAAGTTTATTTCTAAAAGAAATTTAAAACTCATATTTCGATCAATGTACATTAAGGTTCTCTCTGTCATTTATCTACGTCGTAAGTTCAGGCTGAGTTGTATGTGATGAAGCAGGAAGCTGATGTTTATTAGCTTTTTCGTGCTCTTGCATTTCATGGGCGCATCCGTGGCCAATAGAGAAATCACGTTACACAATTTACAAAACGTCAATTTTTCTACTTTACTATATGGTTTCACAAATCTATACAAGACGGCACAAATATCCTTCCAGTTGTCTCCTATTTCTCCTGGAGAAAATTCTGAATATTCTGCCTTCCAATTTATCATCATTAGAAGCTGAATATTACGAAGACTAGATACAGCAACAGCGGTAAATATTGCGAAATCCAATATGGCGGATAACAACAGGCCTGGTAGCCTTGATTTCATATATACATGTGATATATTCTGTCAAAATAGAACCGAGAGCACGTTCTAAACTGACAATTCCAAAGAAATTTTATGATTATTTTTTTTATTAAAAAAACGTATTTTTGGCAAAATAAATGTACACCCGTATTCAAGTCCAAAATATGGGACAAATGCGGAAAAAACGGGACAGCTGGCAGCTATGGTAATGATGAACACTAATGATACTGGCATTAACTTCAAATTTCCTATTGAAACCTATTTAATTTATATTTGAACTAGCACGTACCCGGCATACCACTCAAAGAAAGAAATTGTTTGTGTTTTAATCCTGGCATGCATTGCAATGCCACTGAAAAAAAGAAAGAGTTTGTGAAAATGATCAGGCTTGAGCAGTGCGAACTCTAACGGTTTCCAATCTTGCTTCCCGTTGCTCGTACCAAGTACCCTGCATCAAGAAAGTGTTTGTGTTTTAATCCTGGCATGCATTGCAATGCCACTGAAAGAAAGAAAGTGTTTGTGTTTTAATAGACTATTTGACTGGTTTCTGGAAAGCATCTCTGATTATTTAGTGGTATTTATCGAGCCCACAATAAGTGGTTACCTTACCGAAGGCGTTTTAGGTATCGCTACCGATTATGAATTTCATACAGCTGTTGATTTACGTCATCATAGTTTCCGCCAATCCTGACCATGCTCGATCACGTGACATATCTAAGGCGCCTAAGGTTCACGCACAGCGTTTCATTCTTAAATTTGAGGGCATTGCAATACACGCATAATTTATCCATTTTTCCAATAAGCACACCTGGATGAAGACTGTAATCATAATTAGCATTGTAATGCAATGCACTAAGATTTAAATCAACGTGCATTATTCATCTGGATTGAGCAGTGCGAACTCGAACGATTTGCAATCTTGCTTCCCGTTGCTCATCTGTTTCAGATGATCGGGCTTGAGTGGTGCGAACTCGAACGGTTTGCAATCTTGCTTACCGTTGCTCGTCTGTTTCAGATGATCGAGTTTGAGCAGTGCGAACTCGAACGGTTTCCAATCTTGCTTTCCGTGCTAGTCTGTTTCTGAAGCTCGTGAGTGATGCCTTTATCTTTCGTGCTTTAGATGTATATTGACCAATAGTTTTCATTTAGGTGGCATAATTGATTTGACAGCGAAAGTAATGCTTTGCAACAACTATTACAAATTAACACCACGATTGTTTGACGTAACCAAGGCGCGAACCAAACGTAACTAAGTAAACATGGCGTATCTAAGGCGCCTACAGTTCACACCGAACACACGCGAAATTAGGTATCACTACCGATTATGAATTTCATACAGCTGTTGATTTACGTCATCATAGTTTCAGCCAATCCAGGCCGTGTTTGATCACGTGACGTATTTAAGGCACCTACTGTTCGATCACGTGACGTACAAATTCACACCGCGATTGACGTAAACAAGGCGCAAACCAAACGTAACTAAGTAAACATGGCGTATCTAAGGCACCTACAGTTCACACTAAAGACACGCGAAATTAGGTATCGCTACAGACCGTGTTCGATCACATGACGTATTTAAGGCGCCTACTGTTCAATCACGTGATGTATCTAAGGCGCCTACAGTTCACAGCGAACACACGGTAAATGTCACAAAACTATATGAAATACACACATTTGTTAATTGCACAATTTAAATGGTTGTACTAATTCAGAAACCTTCATGGGTGTGTGCAGAACAACTCACCAAAGTTTTATCGCAATCGGATGAACGGTATTGGAACGCATTTGACACAAACAAACAAACAAACATTCATATATATATATATATATATATATATATATATATATATATATATATATATATATATATATATATATATATATATATATATATATATATATATTGTAGCAATTGCAACACTGTCCGACAAATAATATTAAAAAAGAAAACATTTTAGGCCTATGGAAATTGGAGCCTTGACTAGTGGAAGTTTAGCTTGGGCATGTGATTCTTCTTACATCACAAGCCCTGTGATGTATCTAAAACAATTTTTCTTTGAGCACTGAATTGTAACATCTTTATATTTTATATTTATTCTTCATGTACTTTATCTTTACTTCCAATTGGAATGGATTATCTTCCTAAAGTTTGATACAATTTTTCCATTTTACAACATAACTTGTATTGGTATCGTACAGCCATTGTTATGCTGATGCCAGTTAAATGCTAATACATAATATCAACTAACATTTTTGTGTTAAATGATAAGATGCCGTAAAGCACTAAATACACATATCACTTAACAGTGGCTTGTGGAGATAGTTATAAAGGAAGTTGCTTCCATATATGCTATCTGCATAGCCTATATGATACATATTGACAGGAAAAGACAACTATTTTTTTTTCTTTCCAAGAAGGCTGGATTAAAGAGATAATGGAGTTTATTTCCCAGTATTATTAGTGACTACTGTATTAATGGAGAAACTCCAAACCCATACACAATTTATAACAGGCACCATCTGTATAATCCTCACACTCTTTAATACAATTCATCAGTCATTTAAAGGTTTTCTTTTTCACACACTGCATATCAACGCCAATTATTTAAAAACTATAAGGCTTTGATTCAAGAATGATCTCTTAAAGTTTGGTGTAAGTTATTTAATTTACTTCTGTAAAGGAATTAAAAATAGGAAATGTAGGCAGATGATACTTCAAACTGCATGATTCATATGGGCAATAAGCCATACCCTAAGCTCTCCTGGTCTCATGGTCAAATGAGCTAAATACAAATCCATAAAATGAAAGCATTGCATCAGGCAATCTAAAATTCATATTATATGAATTTTAGATTGACTGATGCAATGCTTTCATTTTATGCATTTATTATAAATGAGAGAATGTGGCTGTCAAGTTAAAACGACAAACTATGCATTTCCTTACTTTTCTTCGATTTTGTACATTTTTAAAAATAGCGAGAACCACTTACAGTTTCACAGTTGAGGCACCGTGTTTCATTTGTGAAAGTTCCCTGGAATAATTCTTCTACCCATGTTGGCTCTGGCTTAGAATGATTTTCACCATTCTTACCTTTGTTCCCTTGTTTTTCAGCTGGAATAAAACAAAACCAAATTTGTACAACTTTTTTGCTGTTATTAATTTTTTTGTCAACTACAAAACAAATCAAACATTAATAATTTAATTTGCTACATAATATCTGCCTCTACTACCTCATTCACAGTTTTAGTTTCTTCTAAAACATTAAATTTCACAACTATGATCTTAATTTGTTCAAGTATTGTCTTTGAACTTTGTGAATAAAGTTAGAAAATGGCTTTCTTGTCTACAAATCATATGAAGAAGTATTCTGCATTGAGAATATGGTCTCTTAAGATCAATCTGTGCATTACAATTGTGGTCGAAAATGACAGGTGGTCACACACAGCAGTGGTCTTTTAAGACAGGTTTCACTGTATAAATGTAATTTTAGTTTTAAATTTTAAATGCCATTAAGAACATCATATGTGCTTGTGAGTGATTTGGATTTTGATGTAGCTTAGCAATTTTAGTCATATCGCTAGAATATATGCAGCTAGCCAGTTTATAGTGATGTCTAGCAGTGAGGTATCAATGCCACATGCATGTAGCAGACCACCAGAGCAGTTGACATATGTATTCAATTAAAAAAAACACAAGTCTTAAATAAATTTAACTACTTAAAAACATTGGTAATTTTATTCAATTTGTTCAGAATTAAACATAAGAACAGGGTTAAATGCCTAAAAAAAGGACAGGATGAACATATCCCAAAATAAACAAACATGCAATCTAAACATTGCAAAAATATTATCAAATGTTGAGTGGGTTCCTTCCCAAGAATGGACCTATCATTAGAGAAATGTTGTAACTTTGGTCTTTTTGCAGAAAAAGGTGATTCACTGGTATGTCTTATTATGATGTAGCCCCAACTGAATATGACTTGCAAATGCTGACATACAAAACTTTAACACAAAATCTTAATGTTGACATCGCCACCACCAAAATATGAGACCCATGTCTTACAATGTGCTACGGCAGGAAAGTCAATAAGAATCCCTTGAAAAGACTGATGCTCCACTGGGCAAATTCAGGGCAAGACAATTTCTTGTAGATGAGTATTGAAATCATCTTTGATATTCTTCAGCTATAACAATATTTTAAAATTTATTACTATGGTAGACATCCTGGATATCAGATCGGAACCATTTCATTTAGGATTAATCAGAAATCAGGGTTGTTGAACAAATTCTAATTTGTCTAAGGAAATTTTGATCACTCTGATGACATGTGTAAATGTATTTTCAGGATGCTGACATACCTGCCATAACATGGCATAATCTCAATCAGATCAGAACTGTCCAATGTGAAATTGAGAACTGATTTTAATCAAATTGAAGCATGTTGTGTCATACTAAATATACAATTTGTTTACTCTCAAGCCTCCCTGACATGGTCATGTTTCATGAAAACAGTTTCAGTATTCTTCAAAATTGGAAGAAAAAATACCCCACCATATTCAGTGTATGCTCATCACATGTAGCATTTATAAACGGTAGCTGACCATGATTGAAGCTGATGTAAAACTATCCCTTGGTCAATTTAAATTGGCTGACAATAGCTAGTGTAGATGTCTTTGAATGCATCAGTAGGTCAGCCATTAGTGCTAATTTGCATAGGTAGGTTCATGAAGTGATAAACGATATGCTAGATGCATGTACAAGAACAAAAGTTATTACATTTAATTGCCCTGAATACGAATGTTTAAGTCAAGCCATATGTATTATATTTTTGATTAAGTTTGTGAACAGCGGCAACGTTTCTTTGAGGTATCAGCAAAGCCCAACAAAAATAAATTTCAGAACTCATGGTTGATCTTGTTTTACTTAGTGAAGCATGCCAGCAAAAAAAAGTCTAATCAATTCTGACCAGTATTCCACTGAGAAGTTTGAACTTTGAATGTAGTGAATCAACACTTACATTACCTTCAAACCCTTTTGAACCCTATTAAATTGCAACATTGTGTGACAATACTGAAAAAGAGGAAATTTTGGGCATGTGCAAATTGGAGTCCAAGCTGGTAGAATTTCACTCAGGACTTGTATAATTATTTCAGTCACCAGCCCTGGGCTTGTGCTTAAAACATATTTTTTCTGAGCACTATATAAAGAATGTGTTTGTTTTTTTGGGGTTAGTTTTACATTTTTAACATAGCTTTAAAAATGTCAGTCATATTGCTAAGATGTCTGCACTGTGGCAGTTTATAGTGATGTCTAGTGCTGGGGTATAATGCTGCAGACATGTATCATGATATCCCACCCAGTCACATTATCCTGACACCAGGCCAACCAGTCCTAACACTAACCTCATAATGCTGGATGCTAGGTGAAGTAGCTGCTAGTACCATTTTTATAAGTCTTTGGTATAATTCAACTGAGGTTCAAAAATGTGACCTCCCAAATCATAGGCATATGCTCTGACCACTTAGTTGCCTTATTGATAGCTTGCATCATTTTCATTTAGTTTGGACCACGTAGACCCTCTAAGAATTCTTCTGATGAAAATACAATGTCAAAATGACTTTCTATGTAGGATGACAAGAAGTAAGATTTTCAAGATGGCCATCAAATTGGCACCATTTAAATTTAAGACCAGCTAAAGATCATAATTAGGTTTTCAGTGAAAATCCTGTGATGTGATTCATTCAAGAAAAGAAACGACAAATTTTTCAAGAACATATTACAGATCAGGCTGGCGCCAATGTCATTTATCACCAACTAGATCAAGGGATGAATGTTTGTAAAGATTTATTCCAATCATCCATCGAGTTAGCAGAAGTAACAATAACAAACTTATGCTAAGGGATGGACAGACGACAAACTATCCACACACTCTTCTGCTTGATCACTAGTCGAGATAAATATGGATTTTGTTTATATGAACAAGATAGCTTACCATGCAATAATTCTGCAACTCGATTTAGAAGATAGTTAAGGAATTCATGAGCATCCTGTTGCATATAGTTGTCAAATAATTCTGCAAAAATATTCCATCATATGCAATCATGAAAATGAGATTCTCTTTCAATAAAAGTGAAAGTATTGACTACATGGTGAATTGTTAATGATACAGTGAATAAAGCTTGAGCTATCATACAATTATTAATTTACAAAAACAATGAACATCCTGTATCGTCAAAGGCGGATTAAACAAGGTCTTTAACCCTAGGCTACACAACCATGATGGTGAGAATTTTTACCTGTTCACAAACAAAAACTATTTATTTTCACCTAAATCTACCTGTGCAATGCCAACAAGAGCAAAATCAGTTGTTTACAACATCGTAATACATATACTAGCCAAACAATCCAAGTTGTCTCCATTTTACAACTGACAAATGACTGTCACACAAGGGTGATACATGGGATGTTGTACTTTTGAATAGTGTTAGTGTGGAGTAAAAACATCTAATTCTGATTCAAGTTATGCGATTTAAAAAAATCTGCAGAAATTATTTTTACTTGTGAGGTAGACTTGAGTTCAGTTATCTATATGAAAATAAACTAGTTAAAGTACACATCAATTTAGAAAACATATTTTGCAAGATTGCATCTGTGTAATTAAATTTTCTACAAAATAGGTTGTAGCAAATGATGATATAGTGTTTAGTAAACTATATGATTAGTTAAATTAGGTGTGGTTTTCAAGCTCCTTCTTAAAAGTACAGTCATGTTGATGGTCATAAATGCACCATTTTCAGCGAAAACCAATGAAACACTGCAAGAAATGCTTTAGTGAAAATCCCATGCCAACTCCACCTAACATGCAAGAGTAATGACATCAAGGTTTTTTAAACGGTCATTTTGGTGAATTAAGCATAAATTTTGTTAAAAACCAGCAACAAACTGCAATACTGTTTGAGTGAAAACCTCATGTCTATACAACCACCTGTTCAGCAGAAGCCTTCCAGAGATTTCCAGTAATAAGAAAAAATGACCAATTTGGAGTTTAAATCATTGTAATATACAAAATATATATATATGAAATATTAAAGATATTTGTAAAAACAATGTCTGAAGGACCATCCATTATTTTCAATTTGGGAGATAATATTGGAAACACTTCCATTTAGAACCAACCATGTAGAGTCAAAATATTTAAATGAAATTCCAGGTCACTGTGACTATCCTTTCAAGATAAAATTCAAGATGGCCACCATTAATCAGCACAATGATCATCCTGGGTTTCAGCAATGTCACAAATTGCGATTATTTTCCTTAATGGCAACAAAATATGCCACGTGCCGATTTTTTAGTTACAACCTTTTTGGTTGCTAATTTGTACATACAATCATTGATTTTGAGTGAAGACATTCAAAGGGACCATGAAAGGAAGCCACCAACTTGGATACACAATACACTGGAATCTATCTGTTACATAAACAAATCCTTTGTTCGTATTGATAAACCCATCTTTATAGTGAATTGTTATATCATAATCCGCTTATGTTGACATCTGGCCTGAGTACTGTATGCGTTGATACACAGTCATGCTACCGGACTATACCTACAATCGACCGACCTCTGAAGATGCAAAGAGAAACAACAACAATTAATTGAACAATGGCTAATCATTGTTTTTTTTTTTAAATTTACCAATAAAATAGTTTTGCTGAAACTTTAGAGAAAACAGATTCATTTTGAAGTATCAATTACTGTATAAAAGCATAAAGTAAATGGAAAATAATCGCAATCAGAATTATATACTGTTAACAGTGCACCTTTATCATGGGTAAACACAGACACGACATGTTCATCATTTCATTCAAAGAGTAAGTTAACAAAATTAATAGCATCTGTATTTAGTGTAAATTCATCAGAAAACACAGTCACTGAACCTGATGTTATACCCAACAGTCCAACATCATCTACATGTAGTGACACTAATATGGCTTCACGTGCAACACCACATTATGATGAACAGGACAAATGTTCCCGAACATTTCTCAACAGTTGGAAACTTTGGCGTTTATGGCTGAGATATGACACAAAGTTAAAGCAGATGTCCTGTGATATATGTATCAAGGCACAAGTCAGCAATTCAATTACAACTGGTTGTGATATTTTGAAGGAGTGTCACCAAACAGGAATCCTGGCGGGGTAGGTAATGTATGTAAATTTTGCTCATTGCTCATTTACTTTTGCCATCAATCATCTGTTATGACTCCAGGAACGAAAACTATGCAACAAGAAATAGCAAAACAAACAACTTTGCATAATTAAGAATAATTAATTTCTCAAAAAGACCTGAGTAAAAGAATTAAATTAACTTACAGCATGGTGAATGAAATCCTATTTTCTAAAAGTCCGTCCAATTCCAATAGTTCCAAGAAATCTAAATATTTTCCAAAGAAAAATGCCCTTTCTGTGTTGAAGTTTCAAATGTACAGAAAGATTTCCAAAAAATTCATATAGTCATTGAATAAATTTAGTTCATACCGTACAGTTATTCTAGCGTGTCATGCAAAAAAACAAATCTCTTTCAAAAACCAAATTGGAAGATTGAATCCGACAACAGGAAGATTGGAATCTACCATTGGGAAGTTTTTGCAGCATATTTAAGCATCATTTTCACTAAATATTCACTGATTTCTCAGGTCGAATATATGTAAAATTCTCGAATGACATGTTGCTCCTCCCTGTGGAATTCCCCCCCCCCCCCACCAACATGCCCTCATTGCATATTCTGGCCAGCTGTGCCAAAATTGCACAATAGCTAAAGGTTAGACTCAAGCCTCTCATTTTAATTTAATGATGGTAATTTAATGCTTATATATACAGTACATTAATGCCAGAAGTTAACTCGTGTAAGTTTGATTGGTGAGAATGAAAATCCTAGTTTGTTTGTCGAGACAAAATCTACAGCATTCAGTAATCATTCCTGGGATTTAAGGAAGCAAAGCATGTAAATTGTGGCAAAATTAAATTTCTGAACACCATATACTGAGTGCCAAATGCACATCATATTTATTTAATCAGTGAAAAGGCATCATTTTTATTCTGGACACACAGCACCTTGGAATGAACGTGTGTATAAAGTTTCCTGTCAATCCTCCTTTTAATTTTCGAAAAGTAGCAATAACAAACTTGTAACATATATTATGGACATCAGACAATTGGCTTATTTTTCTGGTTCTTGATTAGTATGCTAAAAGTGACAATGTTTAATCTATGGTAAAATTCTATTTTTTTTAAGTCATGAAACAAGGCTACTTCAAACACCACATTGTGGTAAAATGCCTTAACAGTTAAGTCTATGCTTTATTACGTATCAAATCTCATCATATTCTTTCCGTAGCCTTGTAACAAATCTTTTAGGTGCCAATGTTCCAACTTTCTTCTTCTGTGTAGCTATACTGTAGAAAAGATCAGCTAGACATGTAAGTAGTGTTTCTTTTTTTTGATTCTTCTGTTGTTGTTTATACTGTAACACCTTTTCTCGGAATGATCTACAGAAATACAGTGCCTGAAGGACTGAATTACAGTAGCAAATGTTCCCAAACTGAAACAGAATTACAAGATAATCAGATACAATTCAGTTACAAATAAACAGTGACCATAAAGAACAGAGAATAAAAAGAACTTGCCTAATATTTTAATACAGTTAAGACCGTATACACATGTTAATGGTATCATATTGGACAAACACTATATTGGCAGTAGAACACTATTCAAGCAACCTCTGCAAAATTATCATACACATTTAAAATTTATTATTAATGCACTGATGTGAATGTCCACAGCCAAGACTTCTTGGCAAATATGTCCTTCAACACTGCCATGATTGACTACATAACAAATCTGATATAAATACCAAAAACTTAAATTCCTTGTAATCCTGATTGTGGATTAAGTTCACAGGCTGTGTACAAATCTATTGTCAATTAAGTTTGCAGGCAATGTACAAACTGTTCCAAATGAAGAAGTTTATCAGTTTATTTAAGTATATATGGTATCGATGCATACTTAAGACTGTAAACCAGACTAAAGATCTTGCTATACCATGCCACTGTAGTGACATAGTCATATAAGGCCCTTATATGATTAATCATTCCATTTTTTTTAAAAATGAGATAGGTGAAGCTGGGATTCAGACAGAGGATAAAGTGACACATAAAGATGGCAACTTGAAGAGATAAGTACAGAGTATGTCTTACATTCACTAATCCAAAGTAATGTTCGTTTGGTGGCAGCTGTACAGATCCAATCTCTTCCTCAACTGAGATGGATTGTTACCCTGCAAATTATAGAATCAAAATTATTAACTCATCTTTGAAAGTTGATATGTTCAACATATTGCATCAATCAATTTCTTATTCCTAATAGATTCAAATCAAGCCACAATCAAATAGACATGTTTTCAAGTTATGTTGACCTACATTTCAGTTAGCTGGAATGAGGTGGAAGCCAGGAATGCCAGAATTGGTAAAAAAGATAAGTATCTTTAATGAAATGAAGCAATCAAATTGTTTTCCTTAATGTCAGTATTTCTTTACTTGCTTCATTAATCAAATATACATAAATTTAGACTAATGTCAGCCTTCCTCGACTCGCATTGAATTTCAACCAGCTTAAATGTAAATGGAACTTGAGAAAGCACAAATGTGCTTGTTTTATTATTTAAATCCATTAGAAAAACGATATCATAGTAAGTCTAGTCCAACAAAGGCAATTCAACTTTGATTTGTGTTAATATAGGCTCCCAAGTATGAGATATTCCTGAAAATGAAGCCTCTCATGTCCCTGTCAGTCAAAAGTGGAAGTATGTTACAGTGCCATTTCATGATGCAATATGCAGTCAACAACAGCCATATCAGTATATACATCATATATTACACGACTATCACAAGATGAGCGTGTATCAGAATACATGTAACAATAGCTGGCAACTGTTCAGCAAGACACTATGCCCATGCAAGGAGGGAGATAACTCAGCCTTTGGAAATTAACAGTAGACTCTGAGATTAAAACTGGTCTTTTGTACACCATACCCTATGTTCATGTGATAATGTCTTGCATGGGATTATTGGTTTCTATGTAAAGTAAAAACCTCATATATTGTGTATCTGGCTATCCATAGTTTTAGCATGTATTTTAAAGTGAGTAAAGGCACAAGAAAATGTTTAAATTGCATTTTATCTTTTTATTCGGCCAAATATGTGCTCATCACATACTTTTTTGAAAGAGCAACAATTTTCCCAATTTAGAAAATTTTAGCTACGCTACCTTGCCTGAAACAGAGTTTGAATTAAGTAGGTAAGGCATGTAATCCATACCAGAAAGGGGCCCCAAATGGCCGAAAGCGCTCTCCGTTACGTGAGAATGCTTGCCAGTAGATTATCATGGGTCGGTGGTTTTTTCCGGGGGATTTCACGGGTTCTTCCTCCACCAGTAACCGCCATGTATAGCATATCGTGTGCTGAAAAGTGGCATTAAACCCTACAACAACAACCAAACCAGAAAATGCATATAGTACATGACACCATTCTGAAAGGTAAAAAATATTCTACAAATGAATGTGAACTTATTTTTAGAAAAACTGTCACACTATATTGGCAAATTCAAAGCTTTTAAAAACTAGATATGTAATTTGAATAGGTCAGATCACCAACTTATGTGGCATCAACTTCTGGACTATTCATTTGGCAATTATTAGCATCAACTCATGGCCTTGTAAACATGGATTAACCCCTTCATATTGTTAAGAAGTGTTACATATTGTCTCAACTTTTTATTTATAACTCAATTTTCTGACATGATGGCACACAACTGAGACAGTGAATACTAACATAAATTTATAGTCTTTGATTCACCTGTATTTTTTAAATTTTATTTCAGACTAAATCACTGCAATAGAATTCTAATGTACAACTAGAGACAATTTACTGCCAAATTATCTTTGACAGGACAAACATGGCGATACATGCTTCAATTTCTTTTTAATTCACTTGAAGAAATGCAGGGATATCTCAAAATTATTTACATTAAGATACTATCAAAAATGTTCCCTCTTTTGACATCTTTGCAAATTTACCTTTATTGACCTGAAAACTTTAAATTCCAGAAAATCTGAATATATGCCATTTTTAGATTTCAGTTTTTAATCAGCTCCAGGCATAATATCATTAAGTTGAAGGGCGGGGATGGGGGGAATAAATATGTAATGAGACCCTGGTAAGTCCCCCAACAGTTAATGGTTCTCCTAAGAAATGCATATTTCAAAATAACTTTAGCATAGTTAATTATATAGGAGGAAAATTGACTGGAGTCTATTCCATTAGCAGATATAATTTGTGTCCTGTTGACTAAGTAGGACTTGAACCACTGTAAGGCTATATTCTGAATGTCAAATACATGCTTGAGACGGTGAAGTAATATATCATGGTCTATTATGTCAAATGCTGCAGATAAATCCAGGAGATTGAGGACTGTAATCTTTCCACTATCCAAAGCAGATAGAATGTCACTAAATACTTTCAGAAGAGTAGTTTCCGTACTGTGGCAAGGGCGATATGCAGACTGTACATTGCTAAAAAGACTGTTTGAATTCAAATGAGATAGAAGTAGAGTTAGAACAACATTTTCTAAGATTTTTTTATATGAATGGGAGATTAGAAACTGGGCGGTAGTTCTTTAAATCGTTATGGTCCAGTGTTGGTTTCTTCAGCAATGGCTTTACGATAGCAGTTTTGAAAAATGATAGGAATTCCTCTGATGAGAGAGAGATATTTATAACAGCAGTTAGTAAAGTAATATTGGGTCTAAGCACTCAAGCAGCATTGATGTCGGAATTGGATCAAGTTCACATGACTTTGGTGCACTTTTCATCACGGTTGTCCGTACTAAATCAATAGAAACAGGTTCAAATGCTCATAACGGTTGTCGTAGAAATTCTGCATCATAACTGTATGGTGACGAATCAGTTGAAATTGTGCTGTCAAGCGAATCTCTAATGGTTTGTACTTTGTCATCGAAGAAATTTTCAAATTGGTAAGGTAGGTCTAGTGGAGAGAAGGTTGTTGGAAGTGGTGCACATTTGTTCCTTCACATTAGTTTGTTAGTTATCTCAAAGAGCTCTTTGCAGCTGGAACTCTCCGTGATCTTAGTAATGTAGTTGGATGATTTAGCTAAATGGACTATGTTTGTGACGTTCTTCTTAGATTTGTTTATAAATAGCGAGTCTGGTAGAAAGCCAAAGCCTCTCTGCTTTTTGGCAATGTCTTTTAGCAGTGCGAAACTGGTACTTAACACTGCTATACCATGGAGAACACTTTTTTATTGATGCTCTGCATTTGGTGGCTGGGGCATGTTTGTCAAGCAATGAATGCAGTCAGTTATCAAGTTGTTTCACTGTTGGATGTAAGAAAGTTGTTAGGTTTTCTTGGAGGTCATGCATGAATTTGGTTCTCTTTATCATATGGAGGTTTCTCTTAGTAGCAAATAGAGGTGGATGGTTAAGGACTGATACGTTGAGATGGCATACAATGCAGAGGTGATCCGATGCAAGTTCGTCGGATACAAGGGTGGATTGCAGAATATTATCATCAGGTCCGTAAAGAAACCAGTCTAAAATGTGACCAAGTTTATGGGTAGGTTGGTTAACTGACTGTTTAAGATTGAGAACATGAATGGAATCTAAGAGTTTTGACATGTATGGTTGACCAGGACAGTCAAAGTGAAAGTTGAAATCTCCAAGAATAATTAGGTTGCCACCTGTCGAATTTACATACTCTAGAAGATTTGGAAACTGCTCCAAAAAGAGAGATTCAGTCAGTTTGTTTTTTTTCTGCTAGGAGGAGGACGGTAGAGACAGAAAAAATGGACTGACCTTTGTTCCAGTAGGAGCGTTGTTTGGACTAGTTCAAATGCTGTGTGGCAGAAATTGAAGGCTGTGTTGTACTTAAGGCATTTGATCATAGAATTCGTTGCAATTACAGCAATTCCACCTCTGCGAGAGTTGCGCGGAACGACTTGATGGAGTAATCGCTTGGTGTTAAATCCGCACACTTAGATTCATCACCTGCGGAATGAAACCAAGTTTCTGTCAGGAAGAAGACGTCAATATTCTGGTCATTGATAAAATTAAAAATTTCTGTGTGCTTTTCCGGTGATCCTACTGATTGAGCGTTGAATAATGCAATACGTAGTGGTATCCCTGGGATAGTTGACACAACGGTTGACGATTTAAGAGGAATTTGAACCAGTTTATTAAAATTAACGGCAGAATTTTTAAGTTGTTTATCCGTTACAGGCGAAAGGGAGATAACTGGAATTCTTCTTCCTGTTCTACGCCGGCCAGCTTTGAAAGAACGTTTCTTTTTTCGCTTCCATTTACATTTAAGAAATGATGAATGTATTCCCAGTTCGTTTAGTCTTGAGCACAATGTAGTATCTAGAACCAATGTGTAGTCATTTAATCCAATTAATGAGAGTCCGTCGTATTGTAAGCGGTCACCTGACGGCAGTTTATTAAAATACAAATGACGTCTTAACATTGGGACAAAACAGCTGAGAAAAAATTATAATTGTTCTCGTTTTCAAAACAAGGAGATTAATTAACACATACAAACGGAACAGCCAATGCATGATGAAACACAATAATGTAGACGATGATAGAGAACAAGCACAAATATCATAAATATAGCACAACATCGGAGGAGCCTATCTCGAGCAGTTAAGCGATGGTGGCCATCTTTCCGGAAGTCAAATAGTTCACTATAGGCAAAAGTGACACTATATTAAACGTAGTATCATCATTATCAGTCTCTTGACCTAGTGTGGTCATTGAAGCACTATGCTGCTAAACATCTGACAAGTTCCCCCCACTTGTCTTGATCATGTGCCAATGCCTGGGTCTCAGCAGAACTTTCCGGGTCCATTCTCTGATGTTGTCAGTCCAATTTACCTCGCCTTCTGCCATGCTGGACGCTGCCCTGTTGTGGATAGATTGCTGGCCAGAGTGATATGGCCTTACCATTTCAGCTTTCTTTTTGACAGTGGTAAGGAGTTCTTTATAATGGCCTACTTTGTGCCTGATGGTGTTTCGCACTTCTTTATTTGTGATGTTGTCCATGCAAAAGATGGCCAAAGATGGTTCTTTAACATCTCATTTCAAATGCCCGGATTCTTCATTGTAATTCTTCTGTCAGGGTCCAGGCATCACATGAATACAAAAAGACTGAGATGACTAGTGCTCTCAATAGTCTGATTTTAGTTTTCAGACAGATTTTCTTGTCTCTTAGCTTTGACATAGCTGCCGTTTTTTTGTGCTGCTCGTGACAAAATTTCTGCTCTTGATTATCTTTGGTGATTATGGAACCAAGATATTTTAAGTGGCTCACTGTTTCAAGTTCCTGACCTCTGACTTTAATGTTGGTTGAGATTTGTTTGCCACAATTTCTCATCAGCTTTGTCTTCTCAGCACTAATCCCCATGTCAAATCTGGAAGATGTTTCATCCGGGTGACAGAAGACAGCCTTGACATACTCCAACTGTTGTCTTGAACCAGTCCCCCACAGACCCTTGAGCAATTACTGCACTGGTATCCATGGCATACAGCTGTTTAATGGTATGGGTCAACATTGTACTTCTTTATTGTGGCCCACAATGCCTCATGCCACACTCTTGTCAAAAGCGTTTCTGAAATCTATGAGCATATAATAGATGTCTTGTTGATGTTGCGAGTACTTTTCACACAGAACACTGAGATTGAATAGTTGTTCTGTTGTGCTTCTTCCACTCCAGAACACTACCCATTCTTCAGCTATTATTTTGTCCGCTTGTGGTTTCAGTCTGTTCAAGATGATCTTCAACATCACCTTACTAGCATTCGATATCTAGTAAACGTAATATAGACCTTTGGTCAAAGATGTAATTATTCTTTAGTATTCAGTGTGATAGTATTCTGGGAAATTGTTTTGGAGATCCTAAATATATATAAAAAAAAATGAAAATAAAGTGTCCTATATTGTCAAAAATACTGCTTTTAAAATAAAAGAAACTTGTGTAAACAGTTAAAGCAGGAAGACACACAAGATTTTTGTCATAATTTTGGTTCAGGCTCCTGGTCACTGAATGGCTGGGGGTGGGTTTTAAGTAATATCTGGATTAGCAATTGGAAGCCATCTTGTTGCTCTACTTTTCGTTCTAGATCATACATTTGTTTATCATATAATCTTTCGACAGATAGAGGCAGCTGCTGTCTATGCTTGATGTGCATCTTTTATATTGATTTTGCATCGCAAGCATTTTTATATAATACTGACTTTAGTGTGCACCATACAAAACAAGGAAATGATCCAACAAAAGATGACAGATTGACATCCTTTAAAGCCAGACCAGTTAAAATTGACAATATGGACTGCATATGGAAATTTCACAAAGGTTATAAAATAAAGTTTATGCTGATACATGAAGAACAAGGGGAAGAATAAAGCTAACATCTTACATAGACATACATGTACATAAAGTACGAAGATGAATCTACTTCGTTACCATCAGTCAAATGTAACATGCAAATAATGAAGTAATTGAGTACCAAAACATGCGAGGTTTTATTTATAAAAGGGATAGTGAGGTAATTTATCCTGTGAAATTTATTAGTTTTGTACTGTATCTTCATTTTATATGTAAACCTTTGGTCTTTGATCTTTATCCAACCTTAGTGGTATCCACAGTCAATGTTTTTGATAATAAATAATATAACAGAAAAAAGTGTTTGAATGTGGTTTTAGCTACAGGTCCATATCCAACCTTTACTGAATAACCTGTCATTGCTTGTGATGGTAGATGGACAGAAGAAAAAAAAGGAAAATGTGTTGTAGATATTGATGTGTTATAAATATCAGTATGTGTTAGAATGTACACTTCACAAAAATTTAAATTACAACTGCTATTCCTTTAGAGCTAAAATGCTAAAAGAATTGAAGTTTTAGTTGTTGATATTTTTCTCTATTATTAAATTTAAAAATGTCATTGTTTTTAAAAAGTATAAATCAAACATTGCATATGTTTACTTAAAAGCAACACTTTAAAGTCTAATGGCTTTTCACATTGATATTGTCATATTTTTAATTAAAAAAAATAATTAAACTTGTATTTTCACACATTGTTTTAAATATTTCCTAATTCTGATGTCATTTAAATTTATTACTAAGACATGGTTAAAACCATAGAAATTGTGTTGTATTCCTACAAAAGTGACTTTAAGTGTTTTTTTATTTTGTACGATTTGACAAAAGTTGTCTATTCATTCATCATGTTTTGTTTTTTCTGTTTAAAGGGATATCACTTTGAAAGTGCTAAGTCTTCAAGATGATAATAAAAAGCCTTGTCTTTTCAAATCATGTGAAATGCAAGTTGTATCACAAATGACAGGTTATCACATATACCGATTCAGTCTTCCCTCTGAAATGTTAATCAATCTCAATATACTATCCACATGTTAACATTTATTTCATTATCCATGACAGAGTTATACTCTATATAGATTTAAGGATCCATTTTTAGCATAAACTGTAAGAATATTTTAGAAACTAGCTTTGGATTTCATTCTAATCAATCTAGTGAGGAAATGCCAAACCCCCACAATGCCCGCCCGCATAGGACTAACTACCTGTTACAATCTTAATTTTGATAGAATTGAGTTTTTTTGATTCAGATACAAAGCTTTACTGCTAACATTTCAGTTTCATGATTACATTGTGAAACTGCAACACAATTCCAGTACAAACTGCTAATGACATTTAAGATTCTTTTGAGTTTAGCAGTACTTGTTGTTTATCTTGATATTTATTATTCAGATTATTTGCTCCATCTGTTAGTACCATGCCCTCGTTATTTTACTTATAAGTAAAATTAAGTATTGTTAAATTTGTTTTAATTTTACGTTTGTTTTACATATATGTAAAACAAACGTAAAATTAAAACAAATTTAACAATCATGATGCCAATGTAGAGCAGATTAACAGAAATCAAAAACAAACTAGATCAAGTATAATCTCAAATGTTTATAATTACAGTGGTATTGAAAATAAATAATATTTTTAGAGTAAAAAATAAATGTAATGAGAGACAGACAGACAGACAGAGTGAAAGATTGAATGAGTGTTCTTATACCCAATTAGTGAAGCTATGACATTATGTAATTTGGCATACAGTAATTCCAACCTAATCAAGCAGGATTAGTAATTCATAATCGTCGGATTAAAGTTACATTGTCAGATTAAAGGTATTTTGTCTGATCAAAGGTCAATTGTCTGATTAAATTTATTTTGTCTGATTAAAGGTAAATTGTCTGATTAAAGATATTGTGTTGTCTAATTCAGTGTAATTACTTGCCAATCAATGATCAGTGGTAACTTAATTGGTGATAGAAGTTAATCATTTATCAGAACAGATGACAATAGAATTCATGTCAACCAACTCTAAAATAGTCCTGGTCACCAAAATAATTCATGTCAATGAAAAATTGTTTTGATAAAATCTTTGCTCCAGATGGGAATAGATAATTGACATTTTACTGTTTCAATTATTCCATGTTAAGAATCTACTTGTACACAGTTCTGGACAATTTGCATAGAATAATATCTTGACCAGTAATGAAATCCTGGCCTCTATTTCTATAGTTTTAGAAATTGTCATTGAAGTATGTCTTAGTAATGATGAAAACTCAGTCCCTACTTGTAAATAAATTTAGCAAATTTTTGTAGAGGAATGTCTTTACTTTTGATGAGTCTATCCAAGGCTTTAACAATATTTACAAAACATGGCCTCAACACAAATTAATTTTGGGATACATGAACTACTAAAATATATATGTTGCTTCAGTATTAATTTAATTTTTTTTTTAATTACTAGGCACATAATTAGTATGTGTTACATATGTATGCAAGAATATAGTTTCTGTGTGCATGATTTTAGCTGACATAATGTAAGACCCAGGGAGCTAACATGGTTTATTATGACCAAGGGAGCTAACATGTTGTTTTTTTTAAACCATTGGAGCTAACATGGTTTCTTATATACCAAGAAAGCTAACACGGTTTCTTAGAGTATGTCCCTATGTCAATTATGTATTGTGACTCCATAAATATACTAATATTTTAAACTTCTTTCAAAAAAATCATGAGACTAAATTTGTACAAATGCCATACAGTCATAAAATATGGCCACCATTACTAAAAATAGTAAAAACACTTTAAGTGACTTCTTCATGACTACTGAACAGCATATGATCAGACATATCTGGAACCCTAGGAGCTTCCCGAAGAAAATATAAGGGACGTATACCTCTGTCTCCCGTCTCTACTCTTTGAAATAAACCACTCTCTCATGGACCTTTCACCAGACTAATGGGCGAAAATGTTTATAAAGCCCAATGTACATATAAATTTCCACTTATTGGATTCATGCCTTGCGCATGAATAGCATTACTCAATGAAGTTTGTAACACACACTGTATCTACCCATCATTATTTTGTAATAATTCACATTGCATGTGTCCACAGAGTTACAGAATTATACATATTATACATTTATTGCTAGGCAACGACTTAGCTGCAGACAAGGTTGTGGTTAATCCAGTTGTAACTGACAAGCCTAACTTAGATCAGAAAGTTGATCTAATTGAAAAAGAATTTCCTGATATATTTCAAGCTCGTGTAGTTACCAGAGCTATGGCAAAGAAAGCTCTTGAGAATGATGTTGATGTAGGCAGCATTCCTTTAGCTGACACGTGTTTAGGTCAGGCTTTTGATGAGGTCACTGTAACTCTTTGTTTGGATCAATCAGATGGAATTGATCACAGTGATCCTCTTTTAAGAACTCATTCGCTTTATTCTAATCAGGGTGATAAACGACAATCACTTGTCGTCAAACACGAAAAAGATCATGAGATCTCCTGTTTGTTTCAAAGGGCGATAAGAGAGACTGAATCCACTGAAGTTCCTCTCTGTTATTTCATTAAAAATGGAATTTTTATGAGAAAATGGTGATCTCCCGAGGTACCTGCTGGTGATGAGTGGTCGGTGAACAAATAATAGTTTCAAAACCTTACCGACAGGAAATACTTAATATGTCCCATGAAACTCCTTTGGCTGGTCATTTAGGGATAATAAAACTTATCGCAAGATCTTGATACACTTCTATTGGCCAAAAATCAAAAGTGATGTTACCAAATAATGTAGATCTTGTCATACGTGTCAAATGGTAGGTAAACCCAATCAGAAGATACCTAATACTGATCTGCAACCTTTTCCTGCCTTTGACGAACCATTTAGTAGAATTATGGTAGATTGTGTAGGTCCCTTACCCAATACCATGTCAGGTAACCAATACCTGTTGACCATTATGTGTGGGTCAACAAGGTTTCCAGAGGCAATTCCGTTAAGGAATATAAAATCTCAAACAATAGTAAAAGTTTTTACTCAGTACGGCCTTCACAAATCTGTTCAGTCTGATCAAGGTTCAAACTTCATGTCTGGAATTTTCCAGCAAGTTATGTATGAATTGGGCATTCAGCAATTCAAGTTAAAAATGAAACTATGGTTTGAACAAACTACAAGGGAGAGAACTTTTGAGTCTGATAATGGAGTTGTGTCACTCTTGTTCTTTCTTCATACTTTTCTTCAGATTAGATATTACGGCCCTTATAAAGTTAAGAAGAAATGAATTAGTTAAATTATAGTATTAGTGCTCCTGGGATCTAAATAAATTATAGGAGTACCAGTATATTGAAAGAGATAGCCATGTTAAACATGTAATTAATTTAGTTGTACCTGTCCCATTCAGTGAAGGAATATCATCAGATTCTACTGATATTGAAATGATGACTGATATTGAAATAACGAATCTGTGTAATTCAGAAATTATGAAAAATCTAGACCAGAAACCTTTACATTTACAAGTGCAACAAAGAAATGAACTGAAACAGTTATTATTTGAATATGAGCACTTATTTCCAGATATTCCTACATGGACAAAAAAAACTTATTCATGACGTTGAAATTAAAAATTCCGAGCCTGTTAAAAACATACATACAGGATAAATCCACGCAAACAGGAATACTTTAAAAAGGAAATTCAATATTTGCTGGAGAATTATTTTATCGAGCCCAGTAACAGTGATTGGAGTTCACCATGCATTCTTGTTCCAAAACCAGATAAAACTTTCCGTATGTTCACTGATTATAGGAAGGTGAAAAGTGTGACAAAAACAGATTCATTCCCATCACCATGAATTGACGATTGTATTGATAAAATTGGGAATGCCAAGTATGTCACCAAATTTGACCTTCTGAAAGGATTTTGGCAGATTCCACTAACGGAAAGAGTAAAGGAATTCTCGACATTTGTGACTCCAGATGGACTCTACCAATATAAAGAAAGTACATTTCAAGGTCTCATGAATAGGATTTCTTATGGTCTATAAAATTGTGATGACGTCATCATCTACAACGACACCTGGATAGAACATCTAGCAACAAGTCGAAAATTCTTTGACAGA